>VYXC01002061.1:0-153463 GCA_013397175.1 Platysteira castanea
TTTACCCCAGGACACCAAAGTAGTACATTGTGTCCGGGGAGACACAATAAAGACGCTCTTACACCTGCCAGGTTCAGCAGAAAGGAGGAAATGACATCGATTTATTGACATTATCTCATTCTTATACACATCCCAACTCCACAAGGGATTGGAGAGCATGTCACTTCCTTCTCCATCTCACTGGAGAAGAAAGGTGCTCATCAAAGTTGTCATATCACAAAAGGAATGAAAACCAGAAAATACCGTTAAGTAAACATCGGCTACTATTCACATGAATCCGTGTGAAAAGAATCTGACTCTAAGGTTAAAACCAGAAGGCTTACAAAATTCCAGGGCAACAGTACATAATAGTAAACCTGTGATGCCTGTACCTGAGAGGCTGATCAGGAACAGTTGTGATTACTGACTACAGGTAGGCAGCAACCCAAAGCATTTTTCAGATTGAATTTGTCATCTGTTCTGACATCCTGAACAAAGAGAATTACTTGCAGTGTTTCACAGACTGTAACATACGTGTAAATTTTTTTCCAGGCTGTATTAGTATCTTCCCTGGAAACAGAATGAAAAGAATGACAAAAATCTGTAAAATGTTACTGCTTTTAATTGTACGGGAGTAGCAAATCAATTACAAATACAGAAACACAGCACTGCAATATAAAGTTTGAAACAAATTTGAGGATGTACTTCAGAACTGATAAGCATAATTTCTTATACCAATTTTAATATTACAGTTCACACAATACATGAGAATCTATAGTTATATGCATACTTTGTGCACTATTGTATAACCATATATAAATATTTATAACAAAGACCCTATATCTTCCATAAAGAATCATCACAACAGTGGAATTTAGAAATATTTTTGTTAAAAAATCAACTTTGCGGTTACTGATTAAATCAAATGTTATTTGTCTTTTTAAAATCAAATATGTATGTTCTGAGATTGGTTTAACATATCAAGTTATATTAATGTATTAAGATTACTCAAGAAGCTGTGCATTTTCTAACCTCCCATGTGGAAAATTTTATGCAAATTATTTGTAAATGTGAAATCCTCAGGAGCAGGGCTGCATTAGCAGATCCTATTGCAAAGGTATCCTCAATAATTTACAAACCAACAAAGGCTGAATTGGATATAAGTTGTTTCTGGCATAATAACTTCTAAAATAAATGCAGAGAGCACCATCTTCTGGAGTCAATGAAGCGCTGACACTCTACAGCGAAAGTAGAGCACTGAGTTTCAGTTAAATAAATGTTTATATATGCAACAAGCTTAGCAAATTGTTCTGTGAGCACAGTAACTAATGGAGCATGGTTTCAGACTCCTGTACTGTGTCTCCTAGCACATAATCTTCCTGTCCTTGCCAGCTTCCTCCGCGTCACTAATGCCCGCCTTTCTCTGCGGCGTGATACACAGCTCTCTTCACTGAAGCTCCTCCAAAGAAGGGTTTCTTTTCACTGGACAACTGCTACTCACACTCCAGTTAGTTCAGAGCTATGTGCATAATGTGTCCGTACATGTGCTGTTTGGCAAACTGTTGTGTGTTTCTTGGAGCAGCCAAAGGACTGAAAATTTTGCTGGAATTGTCCAACAGATTAAAAAGCTGCTGGGAGTTTACCAAGACATTCAGGATGATGGAGTTATATCAGCTTATTAGTCCAAAACCAATTGTCATAAAGCAGGTAAACTGTACCCAATTAAAAAGGAAAGCTGATATACCAATTAGCAGTTTTGCAGAAAAGGACCTGCGTTCCTGGGAAAGAAGCTGACCATGGGCCAGCAATGTGTCCATGCAGCAAAAGCAGTCAATAGCAACCTGGACTACTACATGAGCATTGCTGCTAGCGGGTCAGTGGAAGTGATTACTCCCCTCTGCTTAGCCCTGGTAAGATACATTTGCAGTGCTATGTCTAGATCTGAGCTCCCTTGCTCTGAACATGGGGTTTTGGTTAGTGTACTGATTGGGACAGAATTACATTTCTTTCAGCAGCCTATACAGTGCTATGTTGAGATCTGGGGTCAACACAGTGCTGATAACACACCAGTTTTTTAGTTTTTGTTGAGCACTGCTTGCACAGTAATGAGGCTTTCTCTGTTTCTCACTCTATCCTCTTCCCTACCCCAGCGGGTAACCTCAGGGTGAGTAAAAAGTTGAAAGGGAACACAGCCAGGACAACAGACTTGAACAGACCAAAGGGCTATTCCATACAATATAACATCTCATTCAGCAATACGACTGTGGGGATGGGGGTACTTTTTTCAATGTAGCTATTACTTAGAGCCTGCCTGGGATCAGTATGCTGATGGAAGTTGGTGAGTGATTGCCTTTGCATCATCTCTTTTTTTTTTCTTCTTCTTTACACATTAAACTATCTTCATCTCAACATACAAATTTTCTCCTTTTTGCCCTTTCAACTATTTCTTCCATCCTGCTGGGGGTAAATGAACGAGAAAAGGAATGTGGGCTTATCTGCCAGACAGGGCCAACTCCCACAACCAGATAATCTGTAGAGGGGCCTTCTGGTGCCTCAGCTATTCTGTGTTTCTAAAATATCTGCACATGAAGCTGACTTGCCACAGGATTACTCTCTACAATACTGTGTTGATTTTTGATCTTAAAAAAAATTTAAAAGTGAAAATTGGTAGTCCATGCATGTTTTTATCTCCTCCACGATGTAATAGACCGATGAATTAATGACAAAGCAAAGGTGAATATCATTCCTTTGCACCAAAGATTGAAGACCTTGTATGAAGAATCTCTTGCTTAATCTGTCAGTCTAACCCTCACATTATTTTGTCTTTAACTCCGCACTAGCAACAGCTCAGAAAGTGCAGGGTTTTCTAGCACAACACCCAGGTACACAAGCACATAAATTCTCCGTTTCATCTAAAATTCCTAATTTTTAAAAGTAGGGACAGATTTTTCAATCTAAGGTAGATTTAAGTTTGCAAAACAATTCAATTCTTGGACAACTGTTTTCCAGCATAATTTTCTTCACATTCTATCATACAGCATAGTTGCTTTTAACTGGATGACAGTATTATCACAGTGTTATTACTATGTCTTGTCTGTTGAGCTATTAACATGCAGTTGGCTACAAGGTAGTTTCAGATTTGTCTTCTCCATTAGAGGTCAGCAGAAGACCATTTATCTAGACAGGATCTGAATGGTTCCCATTTCCTCTTGAAATTCTAGGTCATTAAGCCATTAAGCCAGTCACAAGTAAAAATGAATTTGGCATTATGAGTCAGAAAAAGCAGAGTCTAAAAGTTCACAATAGCTATTGCCTGTTCCATTTGGAATAATTTCATTGTAGAATCATTATAGACAATTTTAGATCACTTTAAAAATGTGGAATGTGAATAATTGTGCCATGAAAGTGAATGCAACATGAACAGAGAGATTAATGTGGAGTAGACATGTCTATAAGATCCTTATGCAGACAAACTGCGGTGAATAACTCACAATTTTGTTGTCTCTCCTCACATTTTCAATACCACTGAAAAGTCACCTTTACCTAAGAGACCACCAGAGCAGAAGATTCCTCTTCCAGTTTTTTTAAGTATTCTTGTATAAAGAGAGCATTTCACCTCACTTTCCACAGAAGAAGGCTTCTCCAAGTCTGAAGTTTGTAGTGACCTTCAGACGGTCACTAAGAAACCTTCATAGGTGTCCAATAAGCAAACATTTAGGATTATGGGTTATTTTTTAATTTATCTGCTGTCACAGGAACTGTAGTATGTTTTCACTCCTGAACTTAGCTTAGTCACTGTTTTGATTAGAGCTGAAGAATACTTCCAGGATTATTCTGACAAGAATTTGTGAAGGAATGATACACTCATATACATCAAGTTATTATAAATACTGAATTTTTTACTCAAAGTAAACTGTTGTCCAAAGGCCACACTACCATGAGCTCACCTAAAATCAAGACTGAAAAAGTTCAGACTATTGAGTTCAGGACTGCACACAGGGAAGCAGTTTTTAAAATACAAACCCTACTCCCTTAACAGTATCTCAAATACACCATTTGAGAAAAAAGCCACAATATTGAAAAATAAATAATAAACTGAAATATGATGGTACAGAAACACAAAAATTCTCCTTGCTCCAATTTTATTTTTTTTCTTACTTACATCATGGATTTTTTCTTCAGAAGTAGGCTTATCTATAGACAGATCTCCTACATGAAATTTTCACAGTAGGGGATTCTCTGCCAAAGTTTATTTTTGAAAACTATTAAACAGATGTTCTGTAGTGAAAATAAGCTAGAATGGAATTTCCTAGTCTGAGAAAAAGAATTCTGTTGAGGGTTATTAGACTGCTTCAAGAGGTTGAGGCAATAATTACTAGGAAAAAGAGTAATATCCAGGCAATTCCTCAAGATTTATAATTTCTAGAAAATAAATTTCAAAGTAATTTACCTTTCCTCCTTTAATTCATTCTAATACAAAAATCATCATCATCACATGAAATGTTGCATCCAGCTTTTGGTGAGTTATTTCTTCTCTTGCTTAAACACAGTAAGCAGTTTCCCTCTGTCTATACATGCATTAAAAAATATTGTATAAATAATGACAGTAAATTGACAAAAAATAAACTAACTGATCACTAAATTTGTGATGAAATTGAACTTTCCATGATTACTAAAACCTCTTTCCGAGCTCTATTTTCAACATTAAGCCAACGTGTATAAAACTGGAAAGACAAAAAAAACTTTCCACAGAAAGCAACTTCTGTTGTACCCTAAATGTTAATATACTCTAAGATTTCTGACATGCAGAGCCAAAGAGAAACAAGATACAGACTTGCACAGATTGGAAATGTGACTTATCACAGAAGTACAGGACAAAAAACCCCAAACAAATAAAAATCAAAACAAAACAGAAAGTAACTGTATGTTGCTGTATGTTGTGGGAAGGGAAAGTGTAAGTGTCATTCCTTGTTTCAGAAAACTGAAAGCATTCCCCTTCCTTCAACAGAACACTTAAAGGCATAATCATAGGTTTTCAGGATGCCCTAATGTATTGTACTTTCTAGACAGAAGAATATGAAAATATACAAACTGTAAAATGTCTCTGAAATAATCTAATAGGAGATTTTCTTCCTCTAAAAGATGTCACATTTCAAGAGGGGTCACACCAGTGTGGAACAGTAGACAAGTTGCATTGGATCTTTACATGATTATAGTGATGGGACTCAGGAGCCTGAAAAAGATCCATGGCACTCACTTTTGTACAATAAGCACAGAAAACACTTTCAAACTCGTAAGTCAGATTTCATTAGACTATAAAGCAGAATAATCAACTTTTGAGTTAAACCTAAAGCAACTAGACTAGATAATGGGACACTCAGAATCTTGTTGCTGACAAAAAGGGAAAACACCATATATATGTGAGAAAATCCTAAACAGTCATCAGCCTAATTAAAGCATAAGTAAACTAACAAAACCAGAGTACTTATAACTACTCCAGTAACACATAACATCCACAGTCCAGCTGCCACAGTAAATCCTCATTCATAATATCCTCTCTAAAAACACCACAAACTCTTTTTGTTGGTACTGAGATCACCTTTGCAGTGCCTTTCTGGATCCTTCAGTGAGCAGCTTGAGTCTTCCTCAAACAACAGCCCTGTGGGTAAGTAGAGGAGGTCACACTCAAAGTCTTTGTCAGAAGAGGTTCATGGTTAGAGTTTCTTCCCCCTGTTGTCTGGCAGAGCGTCAGTGATTTCTTGCTGCTCAGCCTTGGGCTGGTTTGGGTTTACATCTGCACTTTTCCTCTGCACAGCCCACCCTGCTGCTGGTACTGTGCTCACACTGGGGAGGTGAGAGCCACCCACCCCCAGCAGCTGGCGTGGCCAGCACCACCCAGACCAGGACCAGGCTCTGGCCCCACAGCTCCCAGGGCACCACAGGCTAATCACAAAATTATGTGCACGCAGATCTCACACTGCCACTCTGCTCTTGAGGGAAACACCTACAACCACAGACACAGTCCCAGTGGTGCCTTACCTCGACACGACCCCTGCTCTCACACACTCTATCTTACTACTACAGGTTCAGGAGGGCGTCTCATACCATGTTTTGCTTTAGTCTGTTTCTGCCAGTTAGTCTGAGTGTTTAGCATTTCAATTGCTTCTGAAGACTTCAGAGAAAGTAATCCTGAGGATTTAACTTTAGAGCAAAATGGATGCCTGTTGCAAAGGAAACACAACTGAATCATAAAACGCAGATCTCCCCAGAAAAAAAAAAAACAACAAAACAAACAAAACCACACAACAAAACATAGAGAGAGACTTGCATAAAGATATTAGATTGTCACATTTTCACTCTTTCTCAGGGAAAAAGTAGGGTTTTTACAGACTCACAGACACACACATCAATTGATCAAGTAACTTCTCTTTTGGCAGCAAAAAGGGAAGCCTAGATTTATTTGCCATCTTCTTAAGGTCAGCAGATTTATTTCCAGTGAAGAAAATAAATTTACAACATAAATTTATCTTCTGAGAAAAATAATTGCAACTAACAGAAAAACATAGGAAAAACTGAAGGCTAAACTGTAGCCTGATTAATGCAGACTAAAATCCATGGTGGAAAGCATCATGCATTTCAGAAGGCAAATATGAGGCTGTAATTGCTGTGTTTGTGAAATGGTAGATGAAAGAGAATTGCTTTTAATTTATTTTGTGAAACACGTGAAATATTTTTTTAGTACTGTTCTATGGTAGATTACGTTCTATCATCCTCCCAATATTTCTAGTCTTAGTCTGACTCAGATATATTTTACTTGAATGCTGCTAAAATAATTGTAATAGAAAGAAATAAGGAAACAAAGAACTCCCTCCAAATAATTTCCACTGTAATTCATCAAATAAGGGGGGAAACACCCCAAAAAACTATCAAAATCACACCAAGAGTAAATACAGACATCTAAAGTAATTTCATATATTTATCAGAAAACCTGTTATTTTTGAAAAGCCCATAAAAATTTATAAGAGGACTGTGATGCCTTTTCAATACTCACAGAAAATAAAAACAGTATGCATGCATGCACTAATATCAGTGATTAGACAGACCCCTATGACAATTACTATTCTTGACACAACAATAAGTTGCTTTATAACTGTTGCCATCATCTCTTTTCTATTTCTTCTCCATGACCTCTCCCCATGGTGAAATAAACACACTGGTATCCCAAAGAGTAAACTGTAAATTACAAACCCCAGTAATTTTCAATTGTTTTGGAATCAACTGTGTAAAGCAACATTACTACACACCTATGAAAGTTTTATTTTAGCTTCAGTTCAAAAATAAATAAAAAGAGAAGTTTTTCAAACTAATATAGGAAGGTAGCACTGGTCTACTGCAACACAGTACTACTGCCAAGTAATTACAGCAAATGCACAACACGCTAAATCATTGTCATTGTGCATATTAGCCCCTGTTACATCAGTCTGTCTGCTCGCATTCATCTCCCACCGAAAATGGTCCAAATGCCACCTGTTTTATTGGGTTGAATAGACACTCCTGCAACAGAAGATTTCTTCAGCAATTTACTGAATGTTTCTCACTAATTGCATTATGAAGAGCACCATCATCATATTTCTGTTCCATTGCCAGGGGGATAAGTTTCGGAGAAGCCTGTCTGTCTGGCAGAATTATTTTGCTAGTTATACTGGGTTTGCTGTAGCCTAAAAAAAAATTTGACATTTTCTACAATTCTGTGTTTGCATTAAAGCATTATGAATTTCATGGCCTTATACAGGCAAAATTTCCAAGGACTCTTGAGATGAATCTTCTGTGCTAATACAGCAACTGTTTTAATTCCCTGAAAACTGTTTTTAAAAGTCAAACACTTATTCAGACCTATACTATCCACATACTCAAACTGCAACACAGAAAACAAACTATAATAGCAGGTGAGAGCTAAATCCTAGATATCCAGCCTCATTCAGTCAAGCCTTTCAGCAATGATTCTGCATAATAATTTTCTGTATATCTGTATATAATAGGCCTGACATTAATATCTGACTGGTTTATGTTTACTTGTTTCCAATGAATCCCTACCCTCCACCATGTGTGCAGCTGTTTTTTAACCCTTAACTATAACAGACTTGGTATGCAGAGCGGCAGCCTGATGAACAGTATCTCTTCTATGTGCTGGCTTCTTGTTGTGTGCTTTGTTCTTTCAAGAGTGACCAGACAAGGTAGATGTGGCCGAGGGCAGTGATATTCCTGGGGTTAATGAATATGCACCAGAGGACAAGTTTCCGAGTTGCCAATTACAGCAGGCAATCATTGCACAGGCAGCCAGACTGCAGCTCATGCAAAGACATAGGCGGGCTGCTGTGGGGACAGGAAAAACAAATCAAAAGAGGGTTTTGCAGAATTTGCAGTAAGCCAGACAGATGCTGTACCAACTGAAATTAGGCCTAGAAGCACAGGCCACCTTGCCGTGATCCAGGAATAGGCAGGGAGATGTGTATATAGATAATCCTTTTGTTCTAATATGCTACATAATCATCCTACTGGAAATTGCAAATATGGTGGATTATAAATGGAAAAAATTCCACGTTTTGGGTCTCAAAATATATTGGGCCTCCACTGAAAAACTCAGCACTACTGAAAGTTTTAGAATGATTGATTTGTAAGTTCTGGCTAACTCCTTATTTCTATTAGACTTAAACCATATGGAATATAAAGCTAACTGAAATGAATACATATCGTCATTCACCCACAGCTGTCTTGTATTTCCCATTCCTTTTCCCAGGACAGAAGATAACATTCTATGCCATACTGCAGAGAGAGGGGCTGGTTCAGCCTCAAGAAGAGGTGACTGAGAGGAGGCCTCATTAAAGTGCATAAGGATCTGAAGGGTGTCAAGAGGATGGAGCCTGGCTCTTCTCGGTGGTCCAAGCAATAGGAAAAGAGGCAATGGGCAGAAACCGATGCACAGGAAGTTCCTTCTGAACATGAGGAAGAACTTCTTTACTGTGCAGGTCACCAAGTACTGGGACAGATTGCCCAGAGAGGTTGTGGAGTCTCCCTCACTGGAGACACTCAAGAACCATCTAAACATAATCCTGTGCCATGTGCTTTGGGATGACCCTGCTTGAGCTGGGAGGTTGGACTGGATGACCCACTGTGGTCCCTTCCATCCTGACCCAGTCTGTGATTCTGTGACTTTGTCTATCTCTTAACTGCTCCCTTGTCCATACAACTTATTCTTTTCCTTAGATATTTCTGAACAAACTTATCAAATTTCCTATTTTTTTCATTCCGGCTATACATACAAAATAGATTATATAACTCTTCCAGAATTTTATTTCTAGCAGTTCAGTGCAAACCTAGAACTAATTCATGCCTCTAAAGAGAAAGGACCTTTCAACTTCCCCAGCCTTCACAAAGAGCTCAAAACCAGCAGAAATTCATATCGACTGCAGGAGAAGGAAGGATTTGAGTCCTTGTGAAAGAGTTTAAGAAAGCCAAATACACCTGGGGGGACAGGAAGGAACAGAGCTAAGAGTAGTGGGAGAGACAGAAAACACAGAGCTGGGCATTTATAATGCATATCAGCATGGATTTCTATTAAGGACAGAAATTCTTCATAGCCATATCTACTAACTATTCAAGACATCAATACATACTACTAGAAAATAGCTCCAAATATAACATGTCACCATCTAAAGTAACAGGTGTAGGATCTGGAAATTACTCATCAGATTACTGATCTTTATTACATACTCTGCATTACTCATCTAATTGATGAGTAGCAATGCACATTTAGTCATTGCAGACAGAATATTTTTATTTGATTTTCACAGCTAAGTGCATCAGTACTTCAGAATTTGTGCTTTTATTTGGGTAAATCATGGGCCACTCCTCCTCAGAACAGAATAACCAGCACAGTTCTATAACCAGAGCAAACCAAAATGCAAAGAACAATTCTGCTTGCTTAACCTATGCTCTTTATCAAGTAAGGTTACCATTAATTCCCATCCATCTACCAAGTGTGCAATCAGCATGTAAATTGATGGTTTAGAAGCACAAGAGGCAAGAACTCTCAAGGCTGAGAACATTCCTGTACTACCTTTTTGCATTAAAAAGCATAGTGTTTCAGTATACACAGAAAACAGAGTAAAGGCTGAAGTTCTGATTTGCATGTTGATATTCATAGGTGTTTATGCTTTAAAACTGTGTATTTTATCTATACAACTTATTAAACTACTAGTACTAGCATGCAACAAACTAAAGCCATGATTTATGTAACCATTCATAACTTCTATGCTAAAAGAATAACAGAAAAATCTGAGAGTAATAATTTTCAGTGTCTTGGAATTTTAGAAATGTCCAGTTTTTGATAACCAAATACTGATTTTTAATTCACTAATTACAGACTGATTTCTTTACATGTTTTTTAAATATATTTTGCAGGAGTTTGTCATTTGATCTTGGATAAGAATAGATCAAAGGAAAGGGCAGGAATCCTTCATGATGTGATATGCAAGTATTTTTTCTTGAAGAGTGGTAACATTCAGACAGGATAAGGTAGTTCTCTTTTTTCTGTTTCAAGTTCTTAGCTCTGCAATAAGTCGATGCTTTTCTTTGTTTCAGTTACTTTTAATGGTCTCTCCCAACCAGTGCTGCTATCAAAATTCTAATAACCACTTATTCTTCGTTTCATTGTAGTAGTTTAGTAAATAAATAGATAACATTATACTGAGCATGCAGGCTAACATAGCTCCAAATTCTGAGCTGAAAGAGATCTTCTTTATATAAAGAAATAATTTTAGGTCAACAATATTTCTTCACCATTTAGCTCAAACAAGAGATGTTGCTTGTTTAGGAGTACAGAACAGTCCCTGACTTCTGGATTTAAAAGGCAATAGTAGCTGATTGTTTTTCCCCCCAGTATTCTTGTTTTGATAGCTATCCATTAATTTTAGGAGCTTTCTTCTTATCATAAAATCTACATTGCTCTGTTTCCACACCTGCTCATACAGTCTATCCTATTTTGGACATTTTCCTTTTCAAAATTACCTAAACCCAAATAATATTATTACCTTGGATGAAGACAGAGAAGAAATTGCTATTACAACAGAAACTTCTTTATCTTAGCATTGTTTTTTCTCTAAGGATTCCAAGTGTTACAAATGGTGCTTGGGGTTTGTGTATTAGACGGTTTTTGTTAGTGGTAGTTGGTTAGTTTTTGGGTTTTTTTTAAAATTTTTTTAATTGAGTAGCCAGTTATAAGGCCATAAGGTAAAGGACCATAGTTTATCTTTTCTTATTTTTGGTCGCTCACCTGAACCAGTCATCCAGTCTTCTTTCACAGCTAGTGAATCAAAACCACACCTCTAGGACATGTTTCATCATATTTCATCTGCTTCTTTACTCCATGATGCAATCAATCACACCAAGTACCTTACTCTTCCACGGCTGTGGAACAAATACATGGGATTAATTCAGGCACGTGTATTCTTTCCTCGAGGAACTCCATTCCTCTCTTAAAACACTTCAAGGTACTCACCAAGAAGAACAGCTAAGCATGCATTGCTTCATAACTTCTAGACTGAAATAGAAAATCTATAGGCCTTAAAGAATTCAGTGTTTCACCACTTCTTTGGTAAGTGCCTGAAGGGCAGGCAGAACATTTTGCCTGACTTGACTTTCTCTGTCTCTCAAAATTTATGGGTTTATTTCTGTCATAACTGCAAATACGAAGCTTGCTGTAAAATAATACTGTTTTTAAAACTTCACACTAAAAATTCTTCGCAAGAAAGTGACAGATTTGCTGCTAACGAACAAATGAACATCGCAGGATGAAACAAAAATAGTGTAGTACCTTGCACGTTTTTCTCCTGCTTCCCTGCTCTCTGTGCAGTTCATAAATCTACATTATTATTTAGTGCCCTGTGGTGCTGAATATTGTAGGTTGATGGAACATAATGTTGAAAAATTGTCACAGAAAGTAGAACTAAATGATTCTATGACCTTTCAGTGACATGCCACCACAAGATGGTGAGAAATTTGCATGCAAGCTGAAAAGCTTTTCAAAATCTACTCAAATGCATTTATGTGACATAGATTTATATTTAAATCTACCATTTCATTTAAATAATTCTTCATTATCTTTCATGTTAAAAACCCCAGAACACAAAAGCAAAGAATAAAAAAATCCCTAAACAACCTTTGTTAGGAGATCTGAATAACAAATAAAAAATCCATTTGAAAACGATTTCAGACTCAAAATGCTATATTTTTTTATCCTTGTTTAATTATAGCTTGCATGATATTAGAGCAAGAACTTATTTTCATATCTTAAAAAACAGAGAACTTTTGTTTGTTTTTGTTAAAAAAGCTAGTACACCACTTGTCATTTAAATGAACAAAATAATGAATTGCAAATGGAGAGAACTTAGTGAAGCATGAGACCATTTAGCAAAATATTTATACATGCCACACAGATTCTTCCTGAAAGGTTATTTGAGTGTAAATGTGACATTTTGAAATGTTTGACTGTAGTGAAAACTAAATCAATCATAAGTCATTTATCACTTAGTAATGCAATTTAATGTTTGTCTTCATCCTCCTTCTTATTTAAAAAGGTCTTGTCCCTGTAATTATTTGCTTTGAGTCAGACCATCCTACTTTTTCCAGACAATTAATATTTTTCTTGATTACATCTGACCTGGATAGGGGTCTTTTCTTCTATAATAAATATACGTTTTAATGAAATTAATAACCCAGCTTCAGTCATTGATATATCACAGTATTTTTATTTAATCCCACAGCACTTGGCCCATTTACTACATCTTTTTCACTAGCTTTATATCCTTGGCAGCCATCTTAGGAAACCAGACAAACAAACTGTGGTCTCCAGCATAACAGTCCGAATCTAAACTTTTCTCCTGCTTGGGCTTTTGATTTGGAGCACTAGTTAAATCAGAACAAAAGTTAACACATTCTATTAGACTGTAGAATAGACTGAATTTTCACTAATGCAGTTTTCTGTTTCTATGTTGTTTGAAGTTTCCCAACTTGTATTCGTTTCACCCATGCATCCATATTGCCTGTACAAATGTCTTACAGCTATACTTCAATAATATTTAAGGCATCTTGTATTGATTTTGTATAGAAATTAATTTACAATTTCGTACAGAAATATTTTCCCCATCCCCTCTGTCCCCCACAAAAACAAAAAAAACCAAAAAACAAACAAAACAAAACAAAGCAAAGCAAAACAAAAATCAACCACACCAGCACATGATCAGGAATTTGAAGTTTGTAGGTTGTGTGCACACACTGGATCAATAAGAGAAATTATATCTGTATAAACAAAATTAATCTTAAGTGCAGTTTTGTTGATCAGAAACTGTTCTCTGCTAGCTCAGTTAGGAAATTTGCATATATGTATGCATGTGTGCATGTTCTTGATTGCACATATTGTTAAATATGATATCTTCTTCAGGGCACACATTTTACAGAGGTTTGTCTCATAGATCCTTCTGAAGGGAACAGCAATTCTGATGCTGCAGCAAAATGCCTTTTCATCAGAGGTAATGCTGGTGTGGAAAAAACCTGTAATACAGCCTAGGTGGGGTGAGGAGAGCAGCAGTGTGTTACTGCAGGTCTAGGAGAGAACACAGAGCAGCAGCAACGTGTCACACTGCTGATAGGAATTCTGCCCATATGGGTCAGAGTTAATACACACTTTTAGGTTATACAATCCATTCTGCACCAATACTGTGTCAGACAAGCAGGACATGGTAAATAACAACAGCAATTAAATCCTTCTGATAAGGAGTACATAGTACAGCCTGACAGGAATAATCCACTTCTTTCTTAACCAAGTTTTGCTGGTCTTGTAGGCAAGACCATTAGTTGCAAATGTTTCTTAACTAGTGAGATCTGCAAAGGCCCGTGAGACCTTCACTCTCTTGCTTCCACAAAGTAAATGTGTGTCAGAGAATTGCAGCATGGTTTGAGTTGGTAGGGGCACCAAATGCAGAAGCACTGCGTTACTAATATTTCCACCAGTCATCAAGATCATCACTGCACAGTTTTGGCTGGTGCCAGGCATTTGAAATAAATGCACCCTGGGGTCAAGCTTATGCTTCTAAGGCAAGAATGTGCCTTCCATGCAGGTATTGTTCATCAATAAAGGAGAGTGCATTTTTATTTGATCAAGTGGAAGTCATACAAAACAATACCAGAGTACTGAGAAAGGTAAAGCCAATAAATAGGAGAATCCTATGTATTTCCCTCAGACAGTATACTAGATATCACATTAATGTTTGAATGTTTGAATAAGCAGAATTTCTGGTCAGAATGGAAATACGTTACTGACTGTTGGGTTATGCTGGGATGGATAATTTCTTATTGTTAATGGTAATTCTCTTACTGGAAAGTTCACTTCTTTAAGTTTTTATGGCACAGTAAACCAAGTGTCTTTTCACTTCAGTTCAAGTGCCAGTCTGAAACTACTGACTGACTCTAAGAATCAGTAACAGCAGGCTCAGGTCCCTTCTGCTACAACTGCAAGGCATACTTCTTGAACCTGCCTTTTGTAGCATAAGAGCATCCCTCACCTCCACTGCACATTCCTTTTCCTTCAGATCTGTGAACTGCAAACAGCATTATAGGAAGGTGGTTAGATGCTCCAAAATCTGTATGTAGACTGCTTTGGCACTGTGGTCAGTAATCCCTGAGTCAGCCTTGGGTTCCTTACCCAGCTTTACACATGACATTTTGTATATCATATGTACCTTTTTCCTATTTAGAAGGTGCTCAGTAGTATGTTCAGTTATAACACGCCCATGTGGCGATTCTCTCTGCATTTTTGTAGAATTTACTTTGGCATCATTAATATTAAAATCCCAAGGAATGGTTAAAAAGTGTAAAAAATTTAGAATTATACTTCAAGGAGTATAGTTCAGAGAATCAATCACTAAAAATGAGCTTTCAAATGTTAAAGAGAAAACTTGTTCCAAATGGATAATGCTCAGAAAAGTTGATTTTTATGTACAGACTATCAGAGCTCACGTGGGTGAGGGAGAGGCTGTTGCACCACACAGGAGCACACACGAACTGCTATGACAGCATAACAACAGGTGTCCTACTGTCCTTCTGTCCTTTTGAGCATATTTCTACCTACATTTACAAGACCTTAACTATCTTTGTAATTTGGTACATAGTACTCCCCCAAGAAGCCAGGTCTGCAAGTAAGATAATGGCTTCAGCATAAAAGTACAAGACAATTTCAGCTCAACATGGAAGGATTTCCAATTCATATTAAGTGGAGGCTTTTAATGTATTTTTCTTGTTTTGAAATCTTATTAAGGCATTTACTGAATATAAAGAGGCAAGGGGAATTCATACATGAAAGGAGCATGCAAAAGAGGCAAAATGAAAAAAGGCGTTATCAAGTAATGGTGTCAAGGGACATAGTAAAACATGAGGAAGAGATAAAAGTATACATTTGTGTCAAAGCACTGGGAAGTAATAAGTTATTGTTACTGAGCTACTGAGTAGTTTGAGAATACCCAACACTGGAAGCAAAGTGATTTCATAGGTCTTTAAGCCTCTTTAAAAATTACATTTATTTACAAAACTAGCTAGCTTATCTACTTCAATTAGTCTCTCTCAATGGGCATTCTTTACTATTATATATTTATACTAGAGATTATAGCAACATTTCCTAGGCTAATTTGGCTTTGAACACCAACAAATAGATATAAATAATAATAATTAGGAAGCCTTTGGATTTGTTTAAGAGCTGTTCATGGTTAAGTAGGCTTTTTTGTTTGCTTTGTTTTTAAATACAGCTTTTTGCTGATCATTTTTTAAAAAATATAGACATAAGAAATCCCCTCTAACAATTTTTCTGGCACTTTATACTCCCATGAAACACTCTAGGGTGCCCATTACTGTATGATATCAGCATGCATACTAAACTCAGTGTAGGTGAGCTGTGTTAAAATTATGCTTCAACATCATACCCTGGAGTGTCTTATTGCTTAAATGATGGAAAGGTCAAACATTTACAGCATACTATCAAGTTTCACAGAACAATTTTACACTGCCGTTCTCTGTTACCTCATCCTTTCAGGAAAAGTGTTTGCAAGATAAAATAAAAAGCATTATTCAATTAAAACAGCTTTCTCAAAGTGCTAACATGCAGCATAATCTTACAGTTCTCTTTGGGTAAGGTCACATCCTTTGCATAGAGTGCTAACACATACACACAATGATACATAAATTATGTATCAATAGAAAATCCATCAAAACTTTAAATCAACAGTTAACTAGATATTAATTTTTATAATAAAATGAAAGGATAGAATATGGCAGAAGCTGACATGTTTACTGCAAACATGTTTTAAGAAAGAGCAGAATTGCATTGAGTGTGAAACAGAGTTTTAGGTCAGCATCAGTGTCTCATTATGCATCTCAGCTGTTTTAGGACAGATTATCATCCTGAGAACCTTGCAGGTAAGAGCACACTACAGAGGAGCAGAGTATACGACTCTGCAATCATACATTTTGATTAACTGAACCTGTCTGTCACAGAAGTTCTATCCACTATGAAGATTGAGAGTGCTCAAAACATTATACCTCCTGAACACAACTTCCTCTTTTATGTGGACTCAACAACCTTTAACTGGTCATACAGGAATCTACCAAGAAAAACTAAATGTAAATTTAAAAAGCAGCAGCCTAAATGCTCTGGTTCTCTCAGCACCTCTGCTCTCATCTCAGAATAAAAGAATTTTCTTCACCTATGGAGATGGGACACTGCTTCTGCTGGCACCTGGCATTATTCTTTTTGTGGTATTGAAGCTTTTCTAGAAACCACTGGACCCTTTTCATCAGCCTACTTTTCCTGAAGCTGTAAGATTAATCATACCAAGATGTCCTGCATCTCTGTAGAAATCCTGGAAGGTTGCTAAGGAAGGCTGTAGATACAAACTGCTTCCTAGATGTTCCTGAAACTAACTTTCCTTCTGCAAGTAACACCATTTCAGCATTAGCTCCTCAGCTTGGCCTATAAGATACTTCTAAAGTCTCAATTAATTAATAGAAAGTAGTCTTACATAAAACAACAACAACAAAAAACCCTCGAAAAATTGAAACCCCAAAAGCACAAAAACCAAAAGCACAAACAAACTTCCTCTATCAGCATGGATTCAAAAATTCTAAAATGTTGCAAATCTTATACAACACCATGTTTAATGTATCATGTAAGTGCTGACGTTATGAATTCTTTTGCTTTTTATGTCCTTTATTAGGTATTTCAGTGAAAAATAATTACACTATATGTACATACATAAGAAAAAAATAAAGAGAAAAACCTTTTCATTTGACATACCTTTCCAATTCTTCTTTTGACTCCAAATTGGGAGTGTTCAGGGATGCTTGGAATGAACAGACCACAAATGCTGCTGCAGGATTTCCAGGACAATAAATTATCACTACCAGTTTGAAACTAATTCATCAGTAAAATGTGATTTCTTTTTCACATCTAAAGGGAAACTCTTCTTTTGCTCAGTACACAGATATAAAAAGATATTTTACTATTTCTCCTGGTTTTTATGCCTCTCTGAAGGTTAGGCAGGCTATTACTACCCTGAGACCAGCAGAAACCAGCGCTTCCCCTCTTTCGGCCAGTGCTCACTTCTCAACGCAAAGCTTCAAACAGAAACAAACCAGAATGAAGCTGCTTCAAGCATTGCTCACAAAATAAAGCAGATATTTATGAATTAATCTTATAAACATTTTCCAATAAAGTAAGAATGTATGTGCAGACAGTCATATGTCACTATAGTGTTGAGGGTTTTTTTTCTACTTTTAATATAGATAACATAAGAAAAGTGAATTGCAGAAGTGAACCCAGACTACTCCCTTTTTTCAACACCACACAGGTATTTCTTTCCCTCCACAATTAAAGCTGAGGGCTTCATGCTTTAAACATCTAACTCTCACTCTGATTTACTCTACTTGAAAAAGAAAATGTATAAGTAATTGGAAATATGCATTTAATCTTTCAAGTACTTTTTGAAAACTACCCTTACATTATTTATTACTTAAGTCCTTCTCTTGCAAATATGCCTTGTTCAGTGACATCAGCCATCCATGCCTACACTGCAAAACAGACTTCCAATGAAGAAAAAAGATCTCCTTCAGATGCTGGAACTTATGCATTTATAATTAAACTTTTTAAATTTTTGTAATAGTCAAGAACGAGGCAGCATTTTAATCAAACAAGTGCATGCTGAAATTTGTACCAGCTAGAAGCATTCTTACATATATCAATCACACTGCCTTTGATGCAGTCTTCAAATATACTGCTGTCTTCAAAAAAGCCATATGACCAATCCTGAATTGCATAAAGACATGGAAGATACAGATTTGAGACTTATATAGAAATAATCTATACTTCCTTCCTAGCTAAGGGTTGACCTTAGCTGGAAACCAGGTGTGCTCCAAGCTGCTCTATTACACCCCCTTCTCAGCTAGACAGGGGAGGAAAAGAAGGATGGAAAAAACAAACCTTGGTTAAGGATAAGGAAATTTACTAAAACAAAAATGAAAGATGGCATGTGCACAACCAAAAAAAAAAGAGACAAAAATTTTACCCTTCACTTCCCATCGGCAAGCTATGTCTGGCCACCTCCTGGGAAGCAGGGCTCCAGCATGCATAGCAATTGCTCTGGAAGGCAAGTGTTGTAAATAGTGAATGTCCTCACTTCCTTCTCCTTTCCTTAGATTTATATCTGAGCTGATGGTCATATGGTATAGAATACCCCTCCAGTTAATTTGGCTCAGCTGGCCTGGTTGTGTCCCCTCCCAGGATCTTGCCCACCCCTAGCCCCTTGATGGAGGGAATGTTGAGAGACAGCGCTGATGCTGTGCCAGCGCTGCTCAGCAGTACCCAAAACACTGGTGTGTTATCAACACCTTTCCAGCCACCAGTGCAGAGCACAGCACTGTGAGGGCTGCTGTGGGGAAATGAACTCCAGCTCAGCCACACCCAAATAGACTTCCTTAATTCAATAGGCAAATCAGTCTAACAGACCAGGTAATTTTGGAAGTATCAGCTTTTTCAGTTAGTATTTTGGAGTAAAAATTCCAGATACTTTGTAACTGGCAAAATGCCAATAATCTCAACGATTTTGTTTCCAAATTCTCATTTATATCCTCTTCTATTGTATATAAGTATCTACTGTATTATCAAAAGTTTCCTCTCTCTCTTTGGTATCAACATCAGTGCTTCTTGAAATAAGAGAATTAGATGGTACTTGGGGTCCATTTCCCACCACAGGAGAAATTTCCAAGCTTTTCACAGAAGCTGAAAGTCAAGTTGTGGAGGACCAGGCATGAGTGTGTTTTGTCCCCAGCATACTGACTATTGTGACAGGAAAGTTGTGATTGGAAGAGAGGGTCCCCTGGAGGTGGAGCAGCGATGTTCTGAGCCAGCTTCCTTTTCTGCCTTGGGGCTTGTGCTCATGTGTGTTCCCCCACACTCTGATTCACTTCCTGAGAGGCTCAAAAGGGCTGGCTGCACATACACGAATGAAATGGCGTGAAAATGCTAGTTTACATAAGAGGCTTGTGCCAGGGTAACTTCCTCTCTTTTCCTTCTCTTTCTCTTTCTTTGTCTTGTTACCACAGCTCCAGACCATTCATGCAGCAGTGTGGGTCTAAGGACTGATGATCTTCTTTGTCCTCTTTCTCTCTTTTCCACCTTTATTTCTCTCCTCTCTTGCTTTGTCTGGGTGAAGTGTGACAATGATATTCCCATATTTGGTACTGAAGTTTGTTGTGGGAGTCGAGAACATTTGGAAGTGTATTGTGGCTCATTAGCCTGCACCTTTGAGAAATGGTGTATTCTGGCTTGTGAGCTAGCACCCTTGAGAAGGTTGTTGTGGGAGCTGAGAGCTTATTGAATTGTAGTTTAAAAATTAAGGGCTTGTTAGCCACCACTTTTGAAAACTGTGTTGTAAAAGTCAAAGGCTTGTTAGCCAGCACATTTGAGTCTAAAGCAGTGGGCTGGTTGCTGGTGTTGGGGTGACTGTACAATAAAAGCCCAAGAGTTCCCTGGCACACGGACTGGTGTCCATGTTCAGTCTGATGAGAACTGACAACAAACATCGCACCCAGTACCAAGCAGCTTGTGACACAAGTAGTATCCTCCACGACACTGTTGATGTAAAAGAGCTGAAGTCACAGCAATCATATAAAGGTAACAGCTATAAAAGAAGATACAATGGTCATCTTTTGGGTATTTGTGGTTGTGCAATATGCTAACTAGAAGAAATTCAAGAAGGAAAATACCATTTTTCCCCCTAAATTTTCTTACCAGTAGTCTGGAGGAATGCATTACTAAAGAAGAGTCAGCAAATCCAAAGAAGAGCAATGGCAGTGTTGCAGGAATTCAAAAGGAGAAAATAAGCATGCTTTTAACTGTGTGAGGGATGCTCAGTAATCAGGAAGTTGCACAGTTTTTCTGATATCTGTAAGCATTACTCCACAAAGGAAAACTAGAAGTAAAATAAGTAAAATGAACAAATCACCTTGGTACTCATAATTATATGACTAAAAAAAGAAATTCTTGGTAAAAGGTAGTCAAGTAAAGGTACTGCATCTGGGGAAAGAATGAAGAACATGGGTAGAAGTGAGCTGTAGCAGCGCTAGAGTTCTGCTGATTGCAATTAAGTGGCAAGTGGCAATTTAAAAGTTTAAATAATTAAGCACAGGATTTCAAGGCAAATTAACAAAGCATATGAGACATCCTTCTACAGGTAAATGACAATGACTTTCTTCCTGTCAAGAATTTTATCTCCACATTTCCACAAATAGTGGAATACTGGCTACA
The DNA here is from genome assembly GCA_013397175.1 of Platysteira castanea. Lineage (NCBI taxonomy): Eukaryota > Metazoa > Chordata > Aves > Passeriformes > Platysteira > Platysteira castanea. The sequence goes on from VYXC01002061.1 coordinate 20,885, forward strand.
GAAATTGCTTACATTTTTAGAATCTAAGAACCTATTCCAAAATACTATCACCTTTCCAGCATTTTTAATAAAAGGTATTAAAATAATATTTACATTTCAACTTCATTTAAGCTGGCCACTGATTCTGTAGTGGAAATCAATCACTCAGTTAAGGCACTATTTGAAAACACAGTGAAAAATTAGATGGCATCAGAAAAGTGAGAGGGCAAGAAAGAGAGAACCCCACATCTAATCTTTCAGAATATTGGCTAATATCGCATGTCATAGACATGTTGAAAGATCTCAAGTCATATTTTCTTTCATATACAAAGTACTGAATAGGTTCAAGTTTAAATGAACATGCTCAGGGTCTTTAAATAAATAAAGAAAACAGTTCTTGGCCTCAAGAAGTTCTCTTCTCATATACCTACTATTATTAGAATCCCTAATAACACATAAAAGGGTAGTCACAACTGGGTCTTATTTTAAAATTTGCTTGACTGAACGAATGTTTTTTGTCATAGACATCCTGAAAGTGTAAAATTTGAAATACTATTANATTAATATATATATTATCTATATAATTATATATATAATATATGTTAATATATGTTAATATATTTAATATATACTCACAGAAAAGACAGAATGAACCACCAGGCTTGCTATGACGTAGAAGTAGAGGGAATAGTTAATGCTCAAGGCCATTAGACAGAGGCCATTAAGGCTTTTAGGCAGAGGGACCTAAACAGGCTAGAGCAATGGACCAACAGGAATCTCAAGACCTTCAAGACCAAATTCCAGGTGCTGCCCCTGGGCAGGAAGCACTGGTACAAAGGCACAGGGCGATGACTGCCTGCCTGGGAGCAGCTCTGAGGGAAGGGACCTGGGGGCCGTGGCTGACACAAGTTGAGTGTGAGCCAGCAGTGAGGCTGCTGAAATGGTCCCCTGATGGAAGCCATCCATCAGTGCACAGCTAGGACATCAGGAAAAAGGATTACCCCCCTCAGTTCAGCACTTTTGAGAGCACATCTGGATGCTATACCCAGCACAGGAAAGACTGACAAACTGGACTGGGTACAGCAGTGGGCTTCCAAGCACATTATAGCTGAAGCACTTGCTGTGTGAGGAGTGGCTGAGGCTCTGGGACAGGATCAGCTTAGCTTACCAGAAAGTATGAGCAGCTTTTAGTATCTAGGAGGACTTACTGAGCAGATGCAGACTTTTTATGAAGGGAGATAAGTTGTAGGGTCATATAAACAGTAAGGACATACACAAAAATGAATAATAAATTTTCTTACAGGCTTCATATATTTCTAAGACAGCAAAACTTAAAATTAAATTAATCTCAAATATTGCCTTGCATTTTTGCATGCACAAATTGATAATTTTTTTCCTTAAGAAAGTTGGTATTCTCCCCAAATTATTAAGAATTTTTCACACACAGAACAGTGGTATTAGCAAGCAGAAGGAAGATACAGTGCAAAAAAACATTCTTCAGTGATTCAAGAAGCAGAAGTAGGCGGTTATGCTCTTCACTTTTCATGATGTAATCAGTATTACTCTTCAGTTTTTCTTACTTCCAAATTTCTGTGTTAACTTTATGCTTACTCTTCTAGATGCTGATATTGCTTTCCTCCTCAATTAATCTGTCTCGTCCTTTACTCTCAGGAAGTCTTTTATTCCACCATATCAAATCAACTGATGGTTACTGATGTGGCAACCAGTTTTCTCCCTCTATTTCACAGATAAAATCGAGACAGTTGGAGAGGAATTACTGTGATGCAAGGACAGAAAAGACATTTTACTGTCTTGATTTGCTACCAAAGCCCTCTGCACTTTATTTCTGAAGATCAAGTAGTTCATGTTAGAAACAGATTTTTTTATTTCATAGGTTTATTTTTCAAAGGCAGTCAGTTGGCATTGCATTGTGTCAGAAGGTTAAAACTTCAAACCACTGTTTATTGGTGTTATTTTCTCTCATAGCTCTTTAAAAATATTAATTTAAATGATGTGTTAATACTTAATATAAAAAGTTTTTTAAATGTAGCCTCAGAAGTTTTCATATTTCTTAGCAGGAACACGGCACTGCCTTACAGCCATAATGGCATATAGCCTATGGCTATAATAATAACTGAAGAGCACAGAAAGGTAAACTGATTATAATAAAATACTTGTGGAAGGTAGATTTCATAATTTTGGTCATAACCTTCACCAAAAAAAAAAAGATTACTCAACCCATTTTTTAAAGTAGGAACAGTAGTCAACTAAAGCTACCTATTTTAGCAGGACAGGCTTCAGAATTGACAATGAAACATTGACATGTATAGTTTCAAATTCTCAGCTCAAAATAATTAGGCACCCTAAATTTTTTATTAGAACATGTCTACTTTTGACTTAAATATATTTACCCTGAAATGATGTTGTTTCTAACCAAGAGAAAAATACAGGGAATTTATAAGTTGCTTATGAGCTCCCTGCAGAATTCAGGTTTCTGAAGAGCCTTTGTGAATACACCAAAATTTAGTTTACAGCAGTCATAAGAAATGTTGAGAAGTACTATACTTTCTCTAGCAGCATTTCAAGAAAATGTTTTGTCACAGTCACTGCCATCACTCAACATGAAGCATTAACGCTTACCTAAAATGACAGTGCGCAAGAGTTTTGATGAGTTTTCAGCATTGCTAATGACAGACAAAACCCAGAAGTATTTCATGCACACACTGAAGAATGTGACAAAGACATACTAATGAAGAGCCAGATGAATATAAAAAGAAACTTTTTTAATCCAGCTAAATTTCATGAGGAACTAATGGACAAAACAGACTTGAGATTTTTTTTTTTTTTTCTGTTTTTTCATTAAGCTGTGACACTGAACAATAAACTATTTGACAAAGGAAGGCCTAAGTACAGGCTTCACTTGAATTTACATGGCATGGAAAAAATAGCAGTGCTAGAGAAGATTTGTGCGTTCCCTGTGTTCTCACGCATTCCCCCTCTTGTAATCTCCCCATGTCTTCTGATGAATGTTTCAGTACATTTATCATTCTACATCACACATCATCTTGAGAAGCTCTGAAACTCTCCTGTGTGTGACACGAGCTAAATGACAGCCTGGGTGAGCAGTGTTCCTCATAAATGAGGGACAGCAGGACAGGAGTGGTTCTGGCCTGGTGTACCCACCACACAGGGAGAAATATTTTCACCAGACTACAAAGTCTGTGAGTCTACAAAGACTCACATAAGCTGTAACAATGTATTATACTTTGCAAAAACATCCAAACTTATCTCTGGAAAGTCCTGAAATATACCCTGAAAGTGCAGGCATGTATGTGTAAAAACAGGGAAAAGAGGGAAAAAGAAAGAACAAGATGTCTATGTCCAAACTTTTCTAAAAATTTATTAAAAACATAGTTTGCAACTAGACATGGGTTTTAAAGGTTTCTATATTAAAAAGTATTTGTATTATGTGCTAGTGCCCAGGTGCCAGTGGCGGCACGGGGGTTCTGCCAAAGTGGGCAGCTGGGGCTAAATCCCCAGCAGGGATGACCCTTAGTGGGGCAGGTATCTGTACTATGGCCTGTGGAGGACCCCAGGCTGGAGCAGGTGGCTGTTCCCTGAAAGATGCATCCTGAGGAAAGACCCAAACAGTTATTCTGCGTATAGCTAATAACATGCTTCTACTACATTATTTCTCTTAATGAGCCAAATAGCAAATTCCTGCGTATTTTTTATAAAACTTTTTGGGGAAGTTTGTAAAGATGACCATTATACTCCAATAAAGTAATACAAAGACATTTTACTCAGGCTCTCATGTGAAAAGATAAAAGCTTGATCCTCTAAGGATTACCCTCTTCTATCCCCCAAAGGCTTAACTATCTACCTGAGTACATTCAGTACTAAGAAAACCATGACAGACAGTTATATTTTATCCCAGTAACTAAAGACAATCCCTCTCCCTCCAGAGATGGAAAGAATTTGAAAGCATTTCTCTTCAACCTTTCATTTTGAAGCACTACCTTTAATTATTCTATTCCAGAACAGCTTTGGCTACTTTGTTGTTTTCTACAGTCATGGCATTTTGATTCAGGTTTAGCACACCTCCTGGATTCCAATAGCAACATCAAAGGAAAGCAAGTAAATTTTACATTTGCATGTGGGACAGTGAGATTTCAGAGAACAGCTGGCTATACTCACCAGTAAATGGATTATACCCATTTGCAGATACAAATATTTCCTTTTGAGTATGAAGCTCAAACTCACAATTTATTCAGGAAAACTAGGTTAACTACAGCAGCTATTACTGAACTCTAAATTTTAAGTGAAGGTCTCACAAAATGCGCCTAATGCACAGTGATTTTTTTCCTTGGGTTTGCATGTTTGTTTTACTACAATGTACACAGAAATAAGAAAATTTAAGAACATGCCATGCAAAGCAGACATTTGTCATTTACTTTCTACATTAATTATAAAAGCATCTGAGACCTTACTTGTTTTCCTTTAAAGGAAACAAATAGAAAAGGTTTTCTTCCCTACAAGTTCCATTAAGGCATTAAAAAAATTAACAAGGATCAGAAGATACTACTGAATGATCAACTATAATGTAATCAAATAGTTCTTAAGCCTGAAAATATCTGAAGGGAAAAGAATTGAAATACTGGTGTATCAAAGACCAAAAATTTAGAGAGGTTTGTTTCTATCTGTGACATGAAAATATAGCTACTGGATGCATATCTGTCGCAAAATCAAGGCTGAATAAAGAACAGCTGCATCAAAAAGAACAAGTCCCAACAGGTACAGATTCTTCACAGACTGTACAGGCACTTGGCCATCAAAGAGGAAAGAGTGGTGTATGACGCCTGATTATGCAAACTCTTGTTTTCCCAAGTTCTAGAAAAGAAATGCAGTTACTCCAGTTCAGTATAAGTGAAATCAGGAACACCACATGAAGACTAGTGAATAAATAGGATAACATACCTAATTATGATAGTGATGAAATCACTTTATTAAGATGGCATTGAAGAGACAAAGTACACATATAGTCACATCTGACTGATGTGTATGCATACTACTTAAAGGCTGGACAGCCAATGATAAAATATAAGCAGAGACTTTGCAACATATGGCCCAATTCCTCATTTGGTTTGGTTTTCTGTTCTTAAATGAATGATTCCCAGTGCAATTTATTTTCAAATAATTTGAGGACTTCAAGCAATACTAGCTAGAATATCCAAAAGGATAAAACTGAATAGCCTAGAAAAGGCTACTGCAGTTTATTTCCATTTTTAGATCTATGTAGAAGTACAAACAAATGCTACATGCAGTTCTTATCTTACTGGTTGCTATTTGGAAAGTTCCATATGTTTTCCATCACATAATTAAAAAGATGAAAAAAATCCCTTTGTCTATGATCTAATTTGGTTGGGTTTGATTTTTCTTTTTTCTTTTTTCTTTTTTTTTTTTTTTAAATATTATACAGATTGGCTATTTTTCTTCCACAGTTCACTTAGAAGCCAAGCTTAGTGATCCTCAGCAGAAATAAAATGAAGACTAAGTGCGGACCACACTATTTATGTTTGCTCCCACACTTCTTCACATTTCTTGTCTGAGTTCAGGGCAATGAAAATCAATCAAGTCTGTCAGCTCACTGTTTTCTGATGTAATGTTCAGTAACTACTTAATAGTGACTTTCTGTCTTGAGTCCTGACTACCTTCTCAGTTAAGCATTGTGCACTCCTGAAGCAGAAGCAGATTAAGCATGATATATTTGACATTTTCTTCTGTATTGGGTTTATGTGGCAAGGTTTTGACAGTGAAGAGGGCTGCAGGGGTGACTTCTGTGAGAAGAGGACAGCTAAAGCTGAGCCAATCAGCAATGACAGTAACACCTCTTTTTTTCAAGAAAAATATTTTTAAGAAAGAGTAAAAAATTCTATACAGCCGCTACAAAAGAAGAGTGAGAAAAACATGACAGAAACAACCAGGTAGACACTGAGGTGAGTGGAGAAAGAGGGGGAGAAGAAGGTCCAATCAGCAGAGCTGAGATTCCTCTGCAGCTCCCAGAGAACATGGCAAAGGTGAGTTGTCCCTCTGCAGCCCATGAAGGCCCTTGTCGGAGCAGATATCTGCACTATATTCTGTGGAATAGAATGGAAACAGTGTGAGGAGGAAAGAGTGACAGGGACAAAGTGTTAGGAACTGACCACAACCTCCTCTCCTTCCCCTGTGTTGCCTGGGGAGGGGGAGAATGTAGGATAGTTAGGAGGGAAGTTAAGTCTGGGAAGAAGGAGGATGGGAAGAGCTGGTTTTGGGGGTTTTTGTCTCACTACTCTATTATTAACTGTCAAGGAATTAAATTAGTTTCCCCAAGCTGTCTTTTTAACCCAATACAGTAATCTCTCTGTCCTTCTGAGAATCCATGAACATTTTCACTGTATTTTCTCCCCCTGTTGAGGAGGGGGCATTAAAAGAGCAGGTTGGTGGGGATCTGGCAGGCAGATAAGATTAAGCCACCACAGCTTTCTTTGAACCAAGGCATAGAAATATGCATAACAGGTGACTGTACAAAACCAAACAGGGACCTGTGGTATAGTTGTGCTAGCAAGGTACAGGAAAACACGCACATAGTAAAATCTGAAATATCAGAACCAAGGATGAAAGCAGAAAGAAAAGATATGTGGTAACATATTCTGCAGAAGGTGGTCCAGTGCAGCCAGAATGATCCTGGAGAACAAAGGAGGAAAATGACAAATCCCTCCAGAATGAGTACTGCTTCAAAAAGATTAAGATGAGCTATGTCAGAAGCAGATAGATTCTCCCTATTTTTCTCCATGTAGGAAAGTGAGGAACATTAACCAGTGAAACTGGAAAGGTGGGGAATAAAGTAACAGCCCACAGCAGTTCCCTTACTGAGAGCTCTCAAGCCTCATTACTTTTATCTCCACAGCTAAACCCATCAACCACCACAACCATCAGTGTTAACTTTATAGCAACAACTCCCTGATGCAGTGTACTCTTATGTAATTGTAGACAAAGTCTTAAAGGACTAACTGTGTTCTATATGGAATGATAATAATGGATACTGCATAGGAAATAATTATTAGCAGTATGTATGTATTATTAATTAATGACAGTCTATTTTTGTTCTGAAGTTTGAAACTCTCCTGAATTATCAGTCTTTTAAACAATCTAAAGACAGTGATCCTTGATATGTATATAGGTAAGCATGCATTCAGTTGCAAAAACTGCCCAAATCCCAGATTACCTATTTTTGAGAATTAAACAAAAAATTGATGTGTTCAATGTTGCATTATACACCTCAAAGATTCAAACATTTTGGTGCATATAGAATCAATAATTCTTCAGAGAAGATACTCCAAAGGAGAATAACAAGGCCTACCTTTTCCTGTACCCCCCAAAAACCCAAAAACCAAACCAACAACAACAAAAAACCAACAAAATAAAACCCTCAGAAAACCCCAAAAACAACAACAAAACACACCTCACTGGTTGTTGCAGCAATAGCAATCAATTACTGGTCTCCAGGTTTCAGCATGGGACCTAGCTGTTGCTACGAAGTGCATAGTGTTGGGAAAATCTCCATGTTTCTGTCTTGTAGCTCTCTAATTAACTGCTTGAGTTTTGGTGATGTTGCTCCTCGATTCCCAAGAAANTGAAAATTCATGAACATTTTCACTGTATTTTCTCCCCCTGTTGAGGAGGGGGCATTAAAAGAGCAGGTTGGTGGGGATCTGGCAGGCAGATAAGATTAAGCCACCACAGCTTTCTTTGAACCAAGGCTTAGAAATATGCATAACAGGTGACTGTACAAAACCAAAAAGGGACCTGTGGTATAGTTGTGCTAGCAAGGTACAGGAAAACACGCACATAGTAAAATCTGAAATATCAGAACCAAGGATGAAAGCAGAAAGAAAAGATATGTGGTAACATATTCTGCAGAAGGTGGTCTGGTGCAGCCAGAATGATCCTGCAGAACAAAGGAGGAAAATGACAAATCCCTCCAGAATGAGTACTGCTTCAAAAAGATTAAGATGAGCTATGTCAGAAGCAGATAGATTCTCCCTATTTTTCTCCATGTAGGAAAGTGAGGAACATTAACCAGTGAAACTGGAAAGGTGGGGAATAAAGTAACAGCCCACAGCAGTTCCCTTACTGAGAGCTCTCAAGCCTCATTACTTTTATCTCCACAGCTAAACCCATCAACCACCACAACCATCAGTGTTAACTTTATAGCAACAACTCCCTGATGCAGTGTACTCTTATGTAATTGTAGACAAAGTCTTAAAGGACTAACTGTGTTCTATATGGAATGATAATAATGGATACTGCATAGGAAATAATTATTAGCAGTATGTATGTATTATTAATTAATGACAGTCTATTTTTGTTCTGAAGTTTGAAACTCTCCTGAATTATCAGTCTTTTAAACAATCTAAAGACAGTGATCCTTGATATGTATATAGGTAAGCATGCATTCAGTTGCAAAAACTGCCCAAATCCCAGATTACCTATTTTTGAGAATTAAACAAAAAATTGGTGTGTTCAGTGTTGCATTATACACCTCAAAGATTCAAACATTTTGGTGCATATAGAATCAATAATTCTTCAGAGAAGATACTCCAAAGGAGAATAACAAGGCCTACCTTTTCCTGTACCCCCCAAAAACCCAAAAACCAAACCAACAACAACAAAAAACCAACAAAATAAAACCCTCAGAAAACCCCAAAAACAACAACAAAACACACCTCACTGGTTGTTGCAGCAATAGCAATCAATTACTGGTCTCCAGGTTTCAGCATGGGACCTAGCTGTTGCTACGAAGTGCATAGTGTTGGGAAAATCTCCATGTTTCTGTCTTGTAGCTCTCTAATTAACTGCTTGAGTTTTGCTGATGTTGCTCCTCGATTCCCAAGAAAGGCTGACGTGCATATGATGAAGTGAATTTTTTCTAGAGTGTCAGATATAGTTACAAAGGATCTGAAAAGCAAAGCAGATGAGTAATACTATCCTGTAATACAGCAAACATGCTACAAGGAATACAATATATCCTTTCTCTTAACATTAAACATGCAATGTATGATCTAGTTCTTCTGACAAGCAAATCTCATTGAAACTTTAGAACATGTCATATAGGGAAAAAATCATACTCTATTGAAATTCATATAGTTGAGAGCATGAGGAGGTCTCTCCTGTAGGGAACAGGATGTGCTACTCATATTACTGAATACTTCCATCGAAGCACAGTTTTTCAATTGCAGCCCCTCTTTACAATGACTCAGGGTCTAACGCCACTCAGGATCTTTACTAGAGTAGTACCATAGATCCTGCTGCAGTGGCTGAACGGTCTGCTTGTCAGACACGTAGTTACTAATGAAAAAATTCCTCTACTTTATCCTCCTGAGCACTACTCCATTCCCAGATGGGAATCTTAAATAACTGTCTTCCACCCAAGATAATAAAGTCAGATAAAGGACAGGTAATATGTCAGTACGTGCTGAGCAGTCTAAAAGTCATTGTGCTGGTTTTGGCTGGGGTAGAGTTAATTTCATTCACAGTGGCAGGTGTGGGGCTGTGTTTTGGACTGGTGCTGAACCCAAGGCTGATAATACAAAGATGGTTTTGTTATTGCTGAGCAGGGCTTTCACAGAGCCAAGGCCTTTTCTGCTTTTTGCACTGAGGAAGTTGGAAGTGCTTGGGACTTTAGGAGGAGGCACAGCCAGGACAGGTGACCCAAACTGCCCAAAGGGATATTCTGTATCATATATTATGCTCAGTATATAAAGTGTGGGAAGAAGCAGGGAATGGGGCACATTTGGAGTGATGGTGTTTGTCTTCCCAAATCACTATTATGCGTGATGGGACCCAACTCTCCTGGACATGGCTGAACACCTGCCTGGCCATGGGAAACAGTGAATTAACTCCTTGTTTTGCTTTGCTTGTGTGCATGGCTTCTGCTTTCCCTATTAAACTGTGTTTACCTCAACCCAGGATTTCTCTAGCTTTTACCCTTCTGATTCTCTCCCAGTTCTACTGGTGGGGGAATGAGTGAGCAGCTGCTTGGGGCTTGGCTGTGCTACAGGCTGGGGTTAAACCACAACAGTCTGGGTTTCATTTGGAGAAGATCAAGCTAGCCCTTAAGTATAAGGTAAAAAATCCTCCATTGTTAAACATGACCAAGGTATCTGGGTACAAAAATGTCAAAGTGTTTTTTTTTTAAGAGAAATAGAAGATCTTTTTTTTTGTGGTAGGTATATAATCACAGATAATTCCATATTATTGAAGTAGTTGGTCAGTATTTATAGGAATCCTAGCTAAATCCAAAAAACAACATAAGGCTGAAATATTTAGGATATAATTTTATGTGAGATGTCTGTACTTCTATTCAGTAAATCTGTATGCATTCTTGTAATAGCAAAGACTAAGAAGTACTGATGTATCCTGTTCCTATATGCAGCAGTTCTTATGCTTCTTCCTCATCTGACATCAACCATCTAATCAGAGACGTCATTAGGAAGTGCAGTGACCTTATCTTATTTCATGAAAAGAAGTATCCTTATGTTCCTTAAATTACATCCCCTTCCCCCTCCAAAAAAACTCCACAAATCCTGTCCCCCAACCTCAAAAACACAGAATACAGAAAAAAACATCCCCCAAACCCTGATAGGTTTAACAAAACTACCACAGTATACAAGGATAAGCCTAGTTTGTCTGATGCTGATTAGCCCACCACTTTTCCAAGTGGCTTTACTGATCCCAGGGTGCCTAATATTTCCTTTACAGCACAATCTGATGTCTCAGCTGGCAGTCTTTGTAAGTTAAGCACAAACTAGTTACTACCTGATGAGCACAGAGATGATTGGTGGTGCCAGAAAGGAAGAGTGAAACACTAAGTAAAACTGAACAAACACTGACTAAAAGGTAAGGGAATGAGTTCAAAGAAAACTAGGTAGGGTACCTAACGTTAAACTGCCTGAAGTCTGATAGATGCTGAAGTTTGCCCTTAACTTGGAAACATTACCATTGTCTACTGGTTATAATATGAAGTATATAAAAAAAGTCTTTTCAGCCATAAAAGTTAAGATGAAGAAGTAAAATAGTACTATAATTCTGTATGGTTTTGTCCTCATTACTAGAAATAAAGGGGAATTACACCTTAAAATAGCCTAACATTAAAAAGTCCAAATCTCTGAACCACTGATAAATTCCATAAGAAGTACTCTAAAGTTAAAATTTCACACCACACCCTACAAGTCCCCAAGTATTTTAAATGAAGTGTCACTGCCACAGACAAGACTGGAAAACATTTTTGTGAGGATAGCTTTATCCCATTTTGCCTTAGAGTTTTCTTGTCGCGGCCTACTCATTACTACTTTCCTTAGCACTGCTGGGGACCTATTCCAGGAATAATAGGAATACAGGAAAAATTACATTTCTTTTTTATTATTATAATTAACATCCAATAAATAAAATGACTGTACTTTGCTGCACCAAAAGTTCCATTAATTCTCAAGAAGAATGCTCTTATGCCTTGCCTTCCGAAATGAAATGCGTGTTTTTACTTATTGTTTGGCTAGTTGATTTACTTGTCTCCAGTTTAGTACAAGTATCAGCCATAGTTAGACTACACACATCTTCACCGTACCTATTGGTTGACAGTTCAATATATTCCTTCATGTACTGCATTCCCTGCAGGAGTTAGTGATCAAGTGCTTATTAAATACTCTTTGTTACAGCAAAACAGTTCATCCAATGAAATGCTTTACTGTCATTTCACACTCATGTCCTGCACTGCACATTTTCCTTATATGTGCCCCCTTATGATTTATGTTTATTTTTTCATTTATCAGTACTGTAAAGATACCCTTCCATTCCAGGTATGTCCCTGGAAACTGGGCATAATGTTGTTCTTTGGAAACACATACATTAAGGCCCTGTGTGAAGTTTCAGAGATTATGAATCCTCCTACTTTATCTCTCAATAGAGGTTTGAAGTATTTATGTTAGATGCCATCTGCTTCTTTGCTGCAATATCTCCAGAATACTGGGATTCAGAGCATTACTAGGTAAACTCTATGATTTTAGCTTGCATTAAATCATATTATTTCTTTTATGAAGCTTTAGAACAGTCATGGATGAATGACACAGATAACTGGTATAACTAAGAATATACAGACAACAAGCTAAGTTTACACTGAAATTTCATTCAGCTTATAGCAACATCAAACAGCATCAGAACATTCATCAAAATAGAATTTATATCCTAAATACATCAACTGTCTGCTAAGACAAAAGAAAGTAAACAGAGTTGTCCTGATAAGTCAGAAAACTAAGAGTCAGAAAAATAACAGACCGGATTTTACCATCAAAACGCAGTAACCAAGAAGGGTGACCTTATGGTAAGTATATGTTGTTAACTAATTTTAAATGTATTAAGTTCAGCAAACCAGCTTATGATCCAAATTAAATTGGTAATTTACAAAAAGAAAAAAAAAAACAAAAACAAACAATAAACAAATCAAATGAGAAATGAAAAATACTGAGATTTGTTATGAGGAAGACCATCTGACAGAAGCCAGATCAGAATTTCCAGGACAGCACAGTGGCAAATTTCTTTGCTTTCTTATTTGCTTTTACAGCATGATTGTTAATTACAAGCAGAAAGCCACTTGTGATATACACATGACACATATTAATACTGGAGGGTCATAGAGAAAGCAAGCCCAGGAACTGAAATAGTAAAAAAAGAAGTTTACGCTAAGCTTGCAGAACTTTGAAATGCTTCGGATTTTGGAACACACAGACCCCTCTCTTACAGAGAATGCTTGACGGGGTCCTTAGAGACTAAAAAGGTAGTGGCTGGTAGAATGGTTACTTGATGAGATGAGGGAATTCTGTCCACTGACATACAAAAAAACAACAACCCAGTAATGTAATACAAATAAAGATAGCACTCTAGATCACTGTCATTTTCTTGTGGGAAGGATCCTAGATGCCTACGGGTGCACATCCGAGGCATAAGATGAACTGAACTAGAAAACAAAAGAACACATTTTTGTTTAATGACAGAAAACAATGTAAATAGACTCAAGTATTTCCCTTCCAGTTCAGAGATGAAAGGCTGCAAAAGATATCTAAGGATTCAAAAAACCCTGACCAAAAAATGCTCCAAAATGATAGGAAAAAAAATAGCAAGCAGGTGAATGTTCCTGTGGTTTACTAAATTGCTTCTAAAGACTTTTTTTTTTTAATTATTATTTAGGCAAAAAGGAATTTATTTAAGTAGTCTTCAGATATAATATATTAAATCTTACTAGTTTCAAGCTAAGAACGAAGCTCTAAACTTCTGAACTAGCAGTCATTAAATGATTCATTGGTACCTATAGAGTACAAGTTATTGAAATGTATCTTTTTCTTTTATTTCCGGACTTGCGTATTATTTACAAATTACTTATATTAATTCAGAGAACAGGACTGCTTTCATCTTTCTTCAAGCCTATGACACATATGGGAACTGTTTCCATTCTGGGTGACTGGAAGCATGCAGTACTGTCTATGAGCCATAATAAAACCAGGAGATTTACTTTTTGTGTGTGTTTATATAATAAAGGCTGGTATCCTCAGTATGAATATTTATAAAGTACTGCTGTACGCCATATTTAAGTTGTGTTATAAGAAAAAATAGCAAATGGGTAAAGAAAGATAGAAACTAAACACAGAAAAGATGAAGTTTTGCAGTGTGTATTAAAAATCTGAGTTCAAAGGTTCTACACACTGGTGCACTTTAATTAATAGCTTGCACAGAACTTTGAGCACTTTATTGTACTAACTTGGCTTGTTCTTTTGAACCAGCCCATCACCACCATTATTTCCAGTATACATAATGATAATAAATATTCCGCATGTTGTTTGTAAATATACAACACCATTCCTGAGACAGGCAACTCTATTATTACCTCTGTGGTTTGTCATTCACCCCTTCAGAGAAGTGCTGCTTCCCTTAAACAGCCATCTAGAAACCACAGCTTAACTTACTCCAACAAAAACCAGGAAACTTTTAGCAATTATTTGCTTAAGCATTGTTTCTTATGAAACTACAGAGTATCTCTTCTGGCCCAAAATATTCTATACAGCGGTATTACTACTCCCTTTCCAGTACTAAACAAGTCTTACTTATCTGCTTGACTAAAATTTAAATATGAGGCAAGCAGGAACTCTAAAGCATAGGAAACAAGATGAATGCAAGTTACACAGCCAAAAAAGGTTGAGGTACATAAACAGAAGCTTCTATTTGTGTAAAGAGGGTAACTCTTCATCACTAAGTTCTACATGAATATATGAAGTGCCATAATAATCAAACTGCTTGCTCAAGTACAAAGCACATATAACTCACACATGGTTGCTACATGCTATTTCCCATAGAAGCTGGAAATTTCCACATAGTCTTAACTAAAAGAAGTAATTGATTATAAAATAAATTCTCAGTTTGATGGATGCAGAAGGACAGCACAACCTGAACCAGACTGGGTTTTTTGCCCAGCTTTTCAAAGACAGTTGGATAACTAGAAAAAACTAACAACTTTCTTCTTTTGTACCATGGCTGTTGCAATCGCATTGAAGAGTACAGAAGCATAACCTTTATTCTTATGAAGTTAATTTAAAATGAAAGCATGAAAGAGTGAATGGAGACTCCACATGAGTTTTGAAAAGAGGGCTCTTGACATGAATCTCCTATAACCCTGCAGTAAATATGGATATTGAGATGACAACTCAGGGGTAGTTTATAAGATCACAGCTACTTAGAACTGTTAAAGGTTAGAAATCATTAAAAGCTTAACAGTGTGAGCTGTAGATAAGAGAGATAGGAAGCCAACTGTTTTTTCTGTAGCTAAAAACACAAAAAACTAAGCAAAAAAAAGAGGCAGTATGGATTTTCATTTGAGAAAAATTACAGCATGCCCAACGTTAAAAATGTTAAGTGTGGTTTCAGAGGTACAGACAGAAACCACACCAGCACCTCTGACTGTCATCTAATAAACTGTAGTTTCTCTGAACATCCTTTCAGCCACCTACCAAGGGCCTTGGAAGGTAATCTAATGAAAATTCTGGATAAACATTTGTGTTGAATGATTAAAATGAAATGGGATAAAATTAAAACTGAGCTTTCTACTCTGAAGTGAACAATATATCACTGAAAAATTGGAGTAAAGCTAAACACAGGGAAGGATGAAATACTGCTGGGTATTACGTGTGAGAGAGGCTTTGGTTAAAGATTCAGCTTTCCTTCAGTTCTCAAAGGGTAACAAATCTGAAGAATAGCATTATTCAAATTGTGTAATAGAAGATCTCAAGCAATCATCAGGAGTGTTAAAATAGCATAAATATTTTCAAATTTATTACGGATCAAGAAAAAATGAAATAAAAAAACTGCAGAGTACCATAATATTTTTGCTCTATCTGCAAACTTCTTTTCTGTATATATTAAACAGCTTGCTAGTGTTCCAGTGGCCACTAGATGTCAACAAAGTATAACAATATAACACTTGAGGTTAGATTTTAAATGAGGTGCAAAGAAATAGACTTGAAGCTATCTTTGTACTGATATATGCTTACGCAAATGTATAGTACTTGGCTCCATACAAAATCCAATCCAATCCAGTCCAAAATCCAATCAACTTAATGTAGTGGCAGAATGGTAATAATCTACACACACCAACACTTCCAAGTTCACACAGGCACATGTAGCTAATCATGTTGTAAATATAATTTTTGAGGTATCATCAAAGCTGCCAGCAGGTGTCAAAATAAGCTGATCTTCTTTGCCTGGATAGCTAGTGAACCATACTCCGTGCTCCCATTTGACTGGGAAAAGGCTCAGATAATTCTTTCTCTTCCTACATTAAGGTCTGTGCAATTTTATGCAATAAAAGTCAATGAGGAGAGATTTGCCATGACCTACATAGTGTATGCAAATGGACATTTTCCATTTCCTTGCTTTCTTTCTTGGGCACCTTGCTTCTTTATGACACATTTGTGTGTGTCTGAGAGACAGAGCTGGAGCTTATTTTTACTTCTGTGCTAATCAGGGAAACTGGGAGGAAGAGAAACAGAATTTTCCCCATAAGAAGAAAAAAAAAGAAAAGCTGCGCACTCCTTCATTCTGACAGGAAAGGGGAGGCTCAAACTTACACTGCTGAGAACTAGAAAATTAATGACCCTTTTTCTCTTTGAATTTCAGTGGCCTAAATATCAAGATAAGCAAACTGATGACAGTCTCTCAGTCACAATTGCACCAATTTAAGTCATAACAAACCCCTCCAGATCTACCTGATGTTAACAAGAGTTTATCATTTAAAATAAGGAGGACACAAAACCACCCAGTACCTGTCCTATCTCTCTTTACTTTTTAATGACTTCTTTTTAAATCATGGAGATTATGAACAAAATTATTCCAACCTATAACAGATAGAGTTCCAGATAGGAAAATCTGCCAGTCTTTAATTCAAAGTGTTTCTAGAGCCATTTTTAACCATGCAGTTACTAAATAAAAAACCTAGAAGAATTTTGTAATACTTCTAAAACTGGCATTATGATTCTGGTAGTAAACCAAGTACTCATACCACAGCTGTTTCAAAGAAAAGCTGAGTAGAAACTCTGGGATCCAAATTGTCTAAATGCTATCAATTCTGTTCAAAAACTTTTATGGTATATTATTCTTTCTTTTAATTGTGAAAATATTAACAAATCCATGCTTTGCATTTACTACCAAAGAGCTCAGTCCTCAGTGTTTAAAGACAGCTAGGAATGATAGGCTGTGTAAACAAAAGGGCACGTGCAACTTTCAAACAATGAATGATAATGTGGGTCATAGATTTGTTTCCTTCTGAACTTCGGAATAGTCGGATATGGTATGTTATCAGATGAATTTCAGATAAGTACCCTTGAGAGGAAACTCCTCTCTTGCTTTCCTGAGTTGTTTCAGCAGCTATTTGGATGATTAAGATTTCTTTGGAGCAGCAACACATGCAAGTATAGAAGAATCCTCACAACTCTAGGGCAGATATCAGGAAAAAACATCCCATAACCCAGAACAGGCAAAACAAAACAAGTTGCTTCAAATCTACTGAGCAATCAGTTTGTTTTCTTCTTTCCTAAGAATGACTGGTGAAGTTTAAAACCAGGTAAGTCTTGCTCATCTATTGTGGCTTTTAAACCTCTCAATTTGCTCCGTAGAGCCCAACAGTATTTAGTTATGTGTCCAAAGTTATTTTTGCTATGATCATCATAACATAAAAGACAGTCACACTGACTCTCTTCTCCTATACCTGGTCTGAGTTCACACTAAGGGGTCTTTGCTCTTTGGTCCATTTCATCTGTGGTAAATTAAAAACACACAACACTCTTCCTGGTCCCCCCGGAAGACAGAATGATTCACACTGGCATACTACTGATATGCATTCAGAGGACACTTCCGTGTACAATTGTTTCAAAGTAATGCAAAGTGTTGGATTTTGAAAGCTTGGACTAAAATGTCTAAGACAAAACCCCCCTACAGTTCGAAAGCTCCTCAGTTACGAACACAAATAATTTAGTAACAGGGTGCCCTTTAAGCAGCTCAAACCACTCCATGGGGCTTTGGGTTTTCTCCAGTTAAAACTGAAGATGTAGTTTCATGGAAGTTGTACCTCAAGAATACAAGTACCAAAAGTTATTAAAAAGAAAAAAAAAAAAAGTTACACTAGCATGAAGTAAAATATCTCCAAGATAAAGAATTTGTAATTTCTCACTGTAATGCATTTACCTTGGCAACCTTGAGGGTGAAGGTTTCAACAAGCACTATCTAAGCAGCTTCTCAGAATACACATTGATTCTAGAAGAGATAACACTGATAATTATGGCACAAGATACTTCCTTCCCTAAAAGGAAATTGGAAAATGTGACAGAGAGGAAGAAAACCAAAAATAAACCCAAGAAAAACAAACAAACATCGCCAAAAGCCTCTTAAAAGAGAACAGTAGGAAGAATGAACATATTTAAGCATCTCAAAGATGATGACAGGGACTGGAAGAAGAGAAAAGGAAGCAGTCATGAAAAGCAGTGGTTACTGCAGCAGCTGGTATTTTCCACAGATGACAGAACATTTATCCCTTTCATGACAATCTCATGAATACAGAGGGTTACCATCAGCACCTCCTACTTGCTGGTATTTGTACTCCTACTCCAGAAGACTCTCGTTCTTGCCAAATGGAAGGGCAAATCTGTCAATAATGTAGATTCTGCTTCAGAGGCAGCTGTAACACCCAGAAAAGAGGGCCATCTTGTAGCCTTGAAATTCAGTTGGTCTTTCTTAACTCTTCCACTGTAACATAGCTGGTCAGAGCTCTGTAAGGCTATGAAAGGAAGATCCACTGATATACAAACATACATATTTGTATGTATTCTGTATATATATATATACATACTTGTGGATATATTTTTCCAGTAACACATCTCCTTAGTGTGAAGACCTTACAGTGTTGATAAACTTCCACCCCAAGGCATAATTTCCATCTTCAAAGAGTCACAGACAAAATCATTGTTCTCTTATGCATGTTTATATACAAGGCAAAAAGCAGAATGAATTAAAAATTCCCTGCTACATCCATAAGAAAGGATGAGCTCTATCTGCTGTTTAATTGCCTCTCTCTAAATCACTAGACTGTATGTGATTTTTCACTTGCTGTATATAATTTCTGAATGACCAAGGCTGGCAGATCAGCTTTCATTTTTATATGTGCTAACTATTTTATGCATGCATATGTGCAGATCAGTCAAACCATAAAGTAATTGGGACAAAGACGTTATTATTTTAATTGTATTGTAAAAGGCTAATTTTATAGTCATGTAAAACTGCTGTATTTCTCAAACAGCCATACAGCATTGCATAATCCCTAGCAATTAGTTTCATCAGGCAATAAATCTTTCATCAGCAAAATGGTACACAGTAAATTATACCAGGAATGCAGTGTTGGAGAACAACAGGATGACATATACAGTGTGAACAAAAAAGAAACACATGTATTTCTGCTACAAATCCAAAGCAAGCTTATAAAAATCAAGGCATTTACTCCACTCTGAGGATCACCCCATGTAAAATAGATTACAGTGGATTTTATAGTGAATCTTTTAATCTGCACAGTATCTATAAACACCCTGTATTTTTATTGCTATGAACTGTAACAGCAAATATGACTAAGAATACTTCGGTTTTTTCCTTGCTTTTGTTCATGGTCCCAGTGCATGTGAACCACAAAGTACTGCAGGCAGATTGCCAGAAGGTACTCAAAAAATCCCTCCCTCTTTCCTCTCCCCATGGCTTCTCACTATCAACAAATAGGTCTCAAACAGATCCAGACAGCCTCCCAAGACGAAAACTTTTGACATCTTAGTGTACATCACATGGAAAGGCAATGCAGTCATATCAGCAGAAAAACAGCTGTCTGTCAAAAGAAGCCATTTACACTGGCATAAAGTCTGATAAATCTTCCATAACAGCAAATTTGAATTCTTACAGCTTAGATAAAACTCATCTTTTCAACTCCTGTTCTTCTCAAACTGCCAGTTTTGGGGCTGATTTTTTCTTGTAAGGCTGTCTGAAAATTATCTTATAAAGTTATTCAACTGCTTTACTTTAATAGGTCTCTTGATGAAAAAATTACATGGACAAGGAAACTCCACACCTAGCAAAAGAAAAAAAAACCTACCCATATTCCAGAGTTATGCTGGACAATTTTGTGTTCAGAGCCATCAGGATAAAATCATACAATCAGGTTTCATTTGCTTTTCCTGTGTTAAAAATCTTAGAAACTTGGGTTGCATAGTCATCACACCTTACTCTTTGCACTCACTGTTTTAAAGAATAAGACCAACTTGTGCTCCCTCCTAATCCCAACACTTCTTTTTCTAAAAGCTGCAGAAAAAAATAGGCTTAAGATGAAAGGCAAGACAGACTAGTTGTCAAGAGGCTTAGTGTCTCTTACTCATTATTTATCTGTCACTGAGAGAATAAACAAGAAATACAGTCCAATCTGACTCACCCATTTTTATGTTTATAAAGAACAGTATGAGGAAGTGCAAGTAGAAGGAGCTGTATGTTCTACACAGGACTGGATATACTTCAGGAAGTTGCTATCATGGTGGGACAGAAAGTTAATCAATAATTCAAAACTACAACAGGCGATACTATGGCTTATTTTTCAAATTTCTTCTAAAGGTATGAACCAATCACTATCTGAAATGGCCTGGAAGAAACTTTATTTAAGGTAATTATCTTTCCTTATGAGCTCTTTTCTTCTGTGAAGGAACTCCATCACTATGGATAGAGAAGGCCAGCCTAAATTGCTACTCATGTCATCTGTGGCTTACGTGACCTTATTATGCACAAATTCAGCATGGATTTTTTTTCTGAAACCAGCAAAATACTGTGGGTTTTTCCTGCTTGGATTTTTGTATGATAAATTTAGGATTGGCCAGCTTAGAAGTGTGACAACTGTGAAACTGACATCAAAGTATTCAGGAAAATGAAATGCAAACAATTTGAAAGGCATAGGATTTTTGGGTACCTTTTAAGAACTCTGTTTTGTTTGCTTTTGACATCTTTACTTACCATCACATGTTTAAAGACTAATGCCTAGTATACTTCCATGAAAGATTCTTTGTAAAATGTCAGTGTCTGTGCTGTGTCAATTACAGAAAAGATCTGCAATGCACAAAAATGTGGAGAAAATACTGATAACTGTGAAATTTTTGAGTGTCAATCAAAAGGTAAGTAAATATACCCCTATGCCATTAAATATTAATAACCACAAAACTAAGTTACAGGAAGATTATTAATCAAGTTATATCAAAATCATGATGAATACAAATATGCATAGTTCAGCTTACCTCAGGGGAATGAGATTGATTTGTTCTTCTGGAGAATCTGTCTCCATGGATAGGAACCTAAGGATGTCAGAAAATGGTTGTGAATATAAGACTAAACCTTGCCTGACTCCTTAGTTAGTTCCTTTGGTGTAAATTATATTATGAATTTTTGGAATCCCTTGTTATTTGCGGGTGATTCCTGTCTGTCCTAGATCATCCACATGACAGACTATTCTCAAGAAAGACACAGAATAATTTTACCTTTAGAATTTCCTACTTTTTGTTACAAAAATCACTGTATCACAATAAGCAGATTTTTAAAAAGCCCAAACATTTAGATATCAACAGTTTGACTTAAACAAGGGATTACTAAGCAAATCAAATCTAGAAAGCAAGATACAGCAAGAAATTGGGAATATTAGTCTGAATAACTGGTGATGCTTATAATGTTTTGTTGCAGAAGCTCTTGTTGGCTAAGAGCAAAGCTGATGTGACTGAATGTTTTCCTGTAGATTGCCTTGTGCTGTCCTGACATACAGAAGAAAGGATGGTAAAAAGAAAAAAAAAACATTAGTTCAAAAATTAAGTCTTATGCTTTTAAATTATTTAAATATTTGTTCTACTCTTTGGCAAGAGTACCTGTCCCAACTTGGCTGATACCTGGTGGCCCCAGCTGTGGCAGGTATGCAATTACCTCTCCCCCTCCCCCTTCCTGTCCTCCACAGGGGAGGAAATGAGACGTGAAAATCCCCTTGGTCAGCAGATTGGACCTCCTGCCAGTGAGGGGCCTCATCCCAGAGAAGCTTCTGGACCATGACTGTGTACGATAATGAGCTCCAAACCAACCAGGTTATAAAAAGGGCTTCTGACAGAAACCATGTGCAGTTTTCCTTGGAACAGCAGTTCTGTGATGGGAAACCCCCCCCCTTGGGGCTGGGATGCGCTCAAGAAGACTTCCAGGGACTGAGTGCCTTCATCCCATTGCCATGTGAGTGACTGTTTCTAATGGGCATCTGTGAGTGATCCTTCAACCTTTCCCGTGAAGTGGACCCACCTGCTGGGACACCCTGAGGGAGATGCCTCCCATGCATGTATGAGTGCAGGTGCACTTTGGGTCATCGTTCTTGTCCTTGCAGGAACAATATCCCTGACTGGTAACACTGAACCTGTAACTGTTATGGAATGTCATCATACATACCCTTCCGTTTGTTAGTTTTAGCCACTGGTTTTTGGTTGCAAATTAAAGGTTTTTTGAGTGTTTTATTTCTGTGAAATTCTTTTTGTGGACGTCCATGACAATACCCCTTACATAAGGGGAGAAATTTCTTTTAAGGGATCCTACAGTTGAGTGTTACATACCTGGAAATGATGCTTTGAACTTCTTTAGAATCTATAAGCAAAACTACCATGACAAATTAAACAATGACTGCATGGAAGGGACAAGACTGATTATTTGTCCCTTGTCTCATAAGGTCACGAAATTATCATTATCATAGGGACAGAGCACGTCTCCTATGAGGAAAGACTCCTCAGAGAGGACTGGGATAGTTCAGCCTGAAGAAGAGATGACAGCCTTCCAGTACCTGAAGGGGGCCTATGAGAAAGCTGGGGAGGATCTTTTTACAAGCACGTAGTGACAGGACAAGGGGAAAGGGCTTCCAATTAAAAGAGAGTAGTTGAGCTCATGACTGGGGATTCAGTAGTTTGTCATGGCCAACATAAGGTGCATTTCCATTGTCAGTTCTTTCCTTATATAATCAGCTCAGTTCTGAACTATCTGTGTAGAAGAGATCACTGCTTTAAAGTGCCAGAAACACTGCTGCTGGAGTAGGAGATTATAGGTGTTCTGTTTATTAGTACTCTAAGTCAGGAACTTCTGAAGGATGCTTACATCTTAAGTACAAATTGAACAGCTACCTCAGGCTACAAGAAGTTCAAAATGGTGCTTAGAGGCAATGTCAAAAAACCTTGCAAAGACTAATTCCTAGAATGACTGGGGAGTGAAAAGCATAACTTGGAAATGCAAGACAAGAAAATGCTGCCAGATGTGACTATCCAGCAAAGAGGAGCATGTTCTTTCGGTTTTTTATGCATGCTTTACAGTGCAACTACCCAACGCTCTTGGCCTTGGATTAAGAGGTGGTTGCAGTGACTTTGTGTGGAGAATAACCTTCCAGCCCAAGCTGCTCCAGAAGACCTTGGAACTGACCTTTTCATCATAAAAGCTTTACTGATATAATACCTAATGAATGGCATATTTACCTTTCTTATAAGACTATAATTCAAATCATGCAGATCAGATTATTACCTATTAGGAGCTATTAACCATTTGCCAATGCCTAGTGGGGCATTTATTAATTACAAATACAAGCAACAGAAATTCACAGAGGAGCAGCAAATCTCTGATTTGATCATTGTTAGTAGTTTAGTCCTGGTTTTGACACATTCAGGCAATACTGGAAGAAGAGTAAGAAATCTGTGTCTGGGTGAACCTGCAAGCCAGAAGAAGTTAATATTCTGCTAAGATCCTGGAAGGTAATGGAAGAATAATAATCTCAGAATATCCAAACTTTGCCACTAATTTAAAGGCAAAACTCTGACTTTCTAGATGGACCTGCACTTTTTCCACTGATGTCTGATGGACTGTGATAACCTAATGAAAAGACAGCAAACCACATTTTGGATATTGGCACAGGATCTAGAAGTCCAAGAATTTCCCACTTAGTCATGGATATATCAGATGTGGTGAGTTGGGTCCAGTAAAAATGCAGAACTTTTAAAGACAGAAAATGTTATACTAATGTATCCCTTTAAAAGGATAGGGGAGGAATATGTAAGGTGGAATTGAACAGAACACCATATTTCATGCCTCTGCAGCCTACCACACCACTCTTGAAAAGAAGGAGGTTATCGAGGTTTGGGAGCGTAACTAGTCACCCATATCTTTTATAATGAACCAGCAGTCCTAATAAGCACACCAGACAGGCTGTTTTAAAGGACATATGTTAGATGCTGCATCTCATCAGCATGTGGGACTGCTCAGTCAGAAGGGGCAGCTGACAAACATAATACTGAGGTCAGAGACTTTAATAAAATAAATACAGTGGACCTGCTACTGAAGGTGTCATTACCATGGTAAATTGAGAAACACTGCCAATTCTCAGATATTTCCTTTTTTGTTTGTTTTTTTGCGTCGTTGTCCTGAAGATGCCAGTGAGAAGTAGATGATGCCATTAATGCAAACTTACCTTTTTAAAAAGGTCATCTTTCCATTTGAAGTCAATCTCCAAGTTGATTTCTTTGGAATAGTAGTCCAACTGCAGTCATTCCCAGTCATTTCACTGGTATTCCAATTGGCATTCTAATTTGCATTCTATTGACTACTTAGTAAAACTTACTTAAAACAAATAATGAATGAAGCTTAATGAAAGTTCCAGCTGTCAGATTTCCTGTGCAATTCTGGATTTTCAGCAAGTGTGCAACAGTTCTCCATTTTATTTTTTTAAACAAATTTTATAAACCCCCCCTTCTTTTCAAAATGTGCATGTATATAGCATACTACATTATACACATTAAAATAAACCTCCTGCTTTGATGAATTAACATTTTCAATCTCATTGTAAGCACCTGCACTGCAAACATTCAAACTCAGAATACTAAAGCACCTGGTAGTATTATCTGTACCTGTCTTACACAAAATGAAAAAATGGACCTTATTACTGAACTTCATCAGTGGTCTGCATTTCAGTTTCCAGTGGAATTTAGGTTCAGGGTTTTTTCTGTTGTACTCCACAATTCTTGGGAGAAATACTGATAGGTTTTTGCTACCTGTATTTCCTTCCATCTGAAAGGAACGTGTTGACATAAAGAATCTGGAAGAGAAGAAAACCCTACTCCCTCTCAAAAAAGTGTATGATATGCTCAATTCTTCATCTGTTGAAGTCATCTTCAGCTGATTGGCACCAGTGGTCCATCTTTCAAAGTGAATATATTTTATTCTTTCATATTTGTGAATCCAAACCTAGAATACTTAAAGATACAGAGCAAATTTATTTCTCAAACAGAGCAAAAGAAAACTTCAAACTCATTGGTCTAGCACCTCTTTGCCTTAGAGAGATTTAGCTTTTAGAAGCTAATCTGACTGTAGTAATAAAATCAAATTAACAATCTTGGTTAACAGAGCTAATTATGGACATAAGCCACACTCATGCACCTTTCCTCATATTCTATCCAATGTCTAAGGACCTATGATTCCAGACAGAAAATTAAACAAACTTATTAAAAATGTTAAATATTATAAATAAAATTAGTAAGTGGGAACACATTCCATGTGCTCCATGCTGTGCATATAAACTAAAACAACAACAACAAAAAAAAAACAAAAACAAAAACAAAAACAAAAACAAAAAAAAAAAAAAAGCCAAAAAAAAAAAAAAAAAAAAAAAAAAAAAACAAAAAAAAAACAAAAAAANCACAACTCTATAATATACTCTGAATAGGAGATAGAGTGGGTAATAATTTTTTGAAGACCTCCAGAACTTAAATGTCTGAGATTTGGAAGGTAAAAAATGAAATATCATCAGATCATGCAGATATGAATATTTACAAATACAAGCTTTTTATTACAGTAACATCTGTAATGTAAAGAAATGCTCTGGACTGTAAAGAAGAAGAAATGCTGCTTTGTATTATACCTAAAAATCTTCAGTATTGCTTAACATTCTCAAAAGAGTTTGGATCTTTAATTGAGGAAATTTTCTAACAGCTAAAACTCAAAACGTTTTACCCCAGCTTGAAGTTTTTGTACAGAACTACCACAAACTCCTTTGCAAAGTTTGTGAAATGCTGGCTTTCACTTTTGTTGCTAATAAAGACTTCCCAGTTTAAACCAGAAATCAAACTGAGCTCTGCAGTCTTGCCCAGTCAGTGACTCCGTAACACTCTGAATTATGCTGCACTGTCTTTTTCCCTCTTCCTTTCTCCTATGCAGCTACTTAATGGTGTATTCCAGCCTCTAGGAGACTTGTATCCACATAGATTTTATCTCCATCACTGCAGTGGGGAGGAAGATAATTATTCACCGAATGAATATTTTATTATTTTCTAGACAAATAAGCACAATTCTAAGACAGATAAATGTGTAAATTGGTATTTAAGTAATATTGCAATGTTTATATCTCAGTCAAAAATTGCATTCAGTATCTTTTATTGCTATAAGTAACAATAAGCAAAAAAAGTAAGTTTTGAACTCTTGGCTTCTCCTTTGATGTGTATACATACCTCAAGTAAGTGCATATCTTCCCAAATGGATTAAAAGAACCCCAAACAACAAAACTTACTGTCCTCTCAGTTGAAGTGTAACCAACAAACTTGAAAATATGCTACCTTTTGAAAATCTATTCTGATAATAATTTCATTCTATACCCATGATATTGAGAGTCAAGCTCAGAATCTCTAATTGCATCTCAGAGAAAGAGGAGGGCTGCTTATAGTGCACAAGGCATTTAATACCAGGAATTCTGTCTCCAAAGATTTCACCTGATAATACGTCAAAACTACACTGAGGTTGTACAACCCTTGCCAACATATTTCTGACAGGTCCTTTGCTTGTTAAAACCCACATGAACAAATAAGACAATTATTATGTCCTAGTAACAGTCAAATTTCAGTGTAGATATTCTTTTTACTTCATAGTATTTCTCTTTGTCCTGTGAAATGTTTTAAAGTTCTCATCTGCTTGCCTTTGTAAATTTTATGTCTCTTTATAGATTACCAGAATTGAAATACAAGGTAATCAGATATGGTAATAGATGTCAAAATCAAATATTTGGTTTTTAGATAATGATCCGTCAGCACATATTATAGGTAGATGCAATTATAAAATGGGACAATATGAGAATTATCAGTACCAATTTATATTCTTCAGGCAGCCAGATGTACACCTAGTTATCAGCAAGGAATAGTGCTATGATTACATTCCGAGTCTGAAAATGCCTTGCTAGTTTTTTTAATAGGGTCTCTAAAGCTGACTGAGCACCATTATTCCATTGATTTCTCTTTTTTTTTCAAAGACTTAGGAAAAGATTTCTTTGTCACCTGTACTAGATTTGGCTGGGATAGACTTAAATTTCTTCATAGCTGTGAATATAGGGCTATGTTTTGGATTCGTGATCTGAAAAGTATTTATAACACACTGGTGTTTTAGCCATTACTGAGCACTACTTATACATCATCATTTTCTACTTCTCACACCATCTCACCAGGAAGGAGACTGGAGGTACACAAGAAATTGGGAACTTCTTGTGCACTGCAACAGCTGATCCTAACTAACCAAAGAGTTATTCCATACCATATGATGGTGTCCTGGTTTCATCTGGGATAAAGTTAGTTTTCTTCTTAGTAGCTGGTACAGTGCTTTGGATTCAGAATAATGTTGATAGCACACTGATGTTTCAGTTGCTCTGATGCTTGATGTTTAAGTAGTGCTTACTCTGAATCAAGGGCTTTTTAGTTTGTTATGTGCACAAGAAGCTGTGAAGGAACAGAGATGGGATGAGGGAGTCCTCCCTTCCTGGAGCTGGCAGTATACCTGCCTGCTGAAGGGAAGTAGTGAATCAATGCCTTATTTTGCTTTGCTTGTGTATGTGCCTTTTGCTTTCCCCATTAAACTGTCTTTATCTCGACCCATGAGTTTTCTCACTTTTACCCTTGCAATTCTTTCTCCCATCCTATGGGGTTGGAGTGAGTGAGCTGCTGTGTTGAACTGCTTAGTTTCCAGATGGGGTTAAACCATGACATCAAATTGTCTTTACGTTTTTGGACACTCAAACAACTAGAAACTATATGCTCCTGTGCATGTTGCTTCACCTGTGTTTTTTCTCCAGAATCAGAAGTGTCATATAGAAATATAAATTTGAATAAGGACATCATCTACTCATTCCTATTTATTTAACAATTTTGGTTTACAGTTGATTTTACTCTGATTATCTGGGTATGCTGCACTTCGTCCTGGAGTACTTAGTGAAAGTGTATGTCAGATATCAGAATATAACCAAATATGTCCCAATGGTGTCATATAGCACACATAGTCCAGGAAATACAGAATGCTGAGACAGCAGAAGCATGACAGAGAGTTCGCTAAAGGATCTGCTACCCTGCAAAACATCCTGAGAAGACAACATCAGCCTCTTGAAGCAATTCTATAAACGCTGACACAATAACTGAAATTGTGTGTTATCCTAATATCTTTCTTCTTAAGAGAAATTTCATGACATTAAGTCTCTCTTATTTGACTTTAACACAAACATTCTTGATAAGAATAAGGCTATCTGCTCCTCATTTTTGCTGTACTCAATTCATGTCACATTTGAAGATTTATGATCCTCATAAAAACCATTACCATCTTTTTTCTTTTCAACTCTTTGACCTGCACTGCTCCTGTCACCTCTAATGCCAATACAAAATAGCTCATGAAGAATCGGCATGATGAACCTTGCTACTCAACATCTTTTAAAAGAAGGGACTGCTCATGAAAACCACAGAAATGCAGCAATAGCAGCACCCAAACTGGGGCAAGATGGAAGGCAGCAGGCACTTAGGCTATCCAAAGAGAGTATGCACCTACACAGGACACTTCCTTTAATTTGTGAATGACAGCACACTGTCCTTGCTAGGAAAACAGAAACATGGCAAACGCAAGGCAAGAAGTATTTGAATAAAGAGGTTCAACATAGAGATTCTGTTGTATTACTATTTAAACCGGCCATTTGTACAACAACATGCCCCATGTTATTAGTACCTAGTGAACTATTAAAACCAAAGAAATAAATTGTTGGCTTATTCCCTAAACACTGTTATTCAGGAGATAGCTTGAGGCTTACTCTTTTGTTGAATTCTGTTTAATTGTTTTGCCAGTTGATCTTTGCATAAGAGACTAAGATGATCTCTATTACACAATCTGTATTAGAGTTGTACTTACATAAATGATTGAAGGTTTGAGGGTGCCATAAAATGCTTTTGGGGAAGAAAAAGAATAGCTAAGAGTACAGCCTGGATAGACCTAGCAAAGAAAAAGTAGTAAAAGGCATTTAGAAATTTAGCATCAATCAAAACCTATTGAACAGAAATCAACTTTTTTGAGATATATGAGAAAATTTGGACAAACATGCTTATTTGTACAAATGATAAAAATACATTTTTGCTGTGGAAATATTTTAGTACTTATTGCACATCAGCAGTATCAAAGTTAGATCAGCTCTGAATAAAACATACACCTTAAACAAGTTTTCTCCCAATAGGCATTTAAAATTGTTTGAAGTGAAAGCATTTAAAGCACCATCTGATAGTCCCACACAAGTTCTAAAGTAGTATAGGTATTCAAATGATTTTTCACATAAAAGTTCAAGGAAAAGATAATTTGAATGATAAAAACCCAGAAAAACGATTTTTAGATTTGTAGTAATTGTGATATATAAACACAATCAAAAGACAAGTGAACCAGAAATATGCATGTTTGAATTCTAAGTACATATTTACATATAGAAAAAGGCCCAAACATAATTTGCTTAAAAATTAAGGTGCAAGGGGAAGACTATTTGAGAAATCATTCTACTACAACACAGGGATTTTTCAAGTCAAAACATAAAAATAGCCTCACCTCAAAATACCACATAAAATCTGGCTGAAGAAATTAATTTCCTCTTTAGAAGACAAGAAATGTTTCACAAACACACCAACACTGATTTGCACAGCCTTTGCCTTGAGATTTACAAACCTGATGAATTTCAACAAGGTCAAGTTCAAGATCCTGGACCTGGGCGAGGGTAATCACAGACATGAGTACAAATTGAGAGAACTCGCTGAAAGGAGGCCTGAGTAGAAGGACTTTTGGTTCTGGTGGACAAAAAGCTTGACATGAGCCAGCAATGTGCACTCACAGCCCTGAGAGCCAAACGTGTCCTGGGCTGCATCCAAAGCATTGTGGCCAGCAGGGCAAGGGAGGGGATTCTGCATCTCTGCTCTGCTCTGGTGAGACCCCGCCTGCAGTGCTGCATCCAGCTCTGGGGTCCTGAGCACAGGAAGGACATCAACCTTTTGGAGACTATCCAGAGAAGGGACACCAAGATGATCAGAGGACTGGAGTACCTCTTTTACGAGGAAAGGCTGAGAGAACTGGGATTGTTCAGCCTGAAAAAGAGATGGCAGTCTTCCAGTACCTGAAGGGGGCCTACAAGAGAGCTGGGGAGGAGCTCTTTATGAGCAAGTAGTGGGAGGACAAGGGGGAACGGCTTCAAACTGAAAGTGAGTAGGTATAGATTAATTATTAGTAACAAATTCTTTACTGTGAGGGTGGTGAAGTGGAACAGGTTGCCTAGAGAAGTATGGATGCCCTGTCCCTGGAAGTGTTCAAGGCCAGGTTGGATGGGGCTCCGAGCAATTTGGTCTAGTGAAAGGTGTCCCTGCCCATGGCAGGGGGGTTGGAATTAGTTGATCTCTGAAGTCCCTTCCAACCCAAACCATTTTAGAAGCCCAGCCTAGCTGAAGCTAGAACTGATGAGAATAGTCTAAGAATGCAAAAAAGAGGAGACATCTGCATCTGCAGTAATTCAAAGGGGTACTTTCTGACAATTTAATATTCTTGCCACATACAGTACATTTGATCTGAATAACCAAACTAATTTTCTGCCTTCTCTATAATTTCCCATTTTGCCTATTTTAAAAAGCACAAAAAACCGTTTATCATACGGATAGTTCTGCAATTATGTGGAATTATATAGAGAGGCTAATACTTTTTTAGCTCACTTCACTCACAAACACTTTGTTATCCAAATTATATCACGGCAAGATAAATCTAAACTAAGACCTGACTCATCATTTGATCAATTGGTTAAAACTATACTGAACTTTTAAAAATAGCTATTGCTCAAGAAAACATTAGGACATTATACTACTATTCCTTTAAAATATAATCATTACACATGAAAGCCAGCCTTTTTTATCTACAACATATGCAATTTATACTCCAAAAGGAAATTAGTCAAACCACTAAAAGGTACATAGGAAAAGCCATCTGCACAGATAAGGATTTTTTCATTTAAGTGATCACAAAAATGACAGCCCCTGAAGTGTCTTTGTACACATCAGGAATTATCACAGACATGTTCAATCACGCTCTGCAACGCTGAACAATATACTTGTTTTTATATGAACCAGTAAGATCTATGGCTTGTGTTTAGCACTCATTTTAGAAGGTACTAAAGCAGAGCCAATCATTGTACATAAGATGAAGCGATAGTTTAGGAAGAAAATGTGATGAAATGGTAACAAAAGAGGGCCTCTGCTAACCACAAGGTGATAAGAAAAATACTTCAACAATAAGTAAGATACCAATTTGTCAAAACTAAATTATAAGAGCTGTTGAACTGGAACCTAATACATGGCTAACAGTAAATGTGACAGGGAAAAGAGTGTCTTCTATTAAACTGTTAGAGATATGTCAGAAATTTCATTGCTTATTCAACATTATTGCAGGAATGCAGATAAACAAAATAAATTGCAGAATTTTCAGAGGTTTCCTTAAATTGTTTGCCTCTCTCTGCTTCAGTTTGTTACACCTACTCAGCACAATCTTAGTAAACTTTTGACCAATGGGGCTATTTCACCCAGCCTTGACAAAGCAATAAAGACCCCAAATGAGAATCAAATTCCCACAGGCTTTGTAGAGACAGAGCTAATCCGTTCAGTGGGGAATGCAAGAAGAATGCAGCTATCACACATTGTTTGTCAACAGACACTGGCCATAAGGACATGCTGACCTACAATGGCAAAGCCATTCTTGTCCTCTCTCTGATGGTAGATGTTACAAGTTTGAGGAACAGCTGGGATTCAATGAAGAGAAATGAGGGAAGAAATACTAGAGGATATAGAGCACATATCCATAGGAAATGGGATGTTATTAGCTGAACTGTTTTTAAACGATGTTCTGCCTGTTGGCATATGAGTAAACTACAACTGACCTTGAGAAAAAACGTTTTGGGGAAGAAAGAATGCTTTTGGAGGAGGAGAAGACATGGCATCGAAGTGTAAAATGCATGAGAGATTCATATATCCTCAAGCAAAACAACATATCAGATATAAAAAATATATTGTTTACTGCTTCCAACAATGGAGGAAGAAGAACACATAACACACTGAGGAGGAAAAATTAGTGAAATTTCAGAAATCCTTTTATATTGTCATTTCATTTGCATTAGTTTCTCACAGTAATTATTCACTTTGATCTTCTGAAAAAAGAAGTTCAGTTTGAAAATTATGCCTTAAGACAGAAAAGCAGTTTTTAAAAAGCAAGGGGGAAATCACATGCACACTAGCAGAAAAACCAACTCTGAGTAGAGGAAAAATATTAATTTACACAGGAAAATATTACACAGTAATCTACTTTAAAAACTGCTTTTAAATCAAGTTGACAGTGGAAAAGTTACCATCCTCAGTATTATAACTATGAAACAGAGATCACTAACAATGCTGAAGTGAAATGCAAGGCCTTTAAAATTAATAAAAATACACCATCTGAAATTTTTAAACATTTCCTTCCAAATTATTCTTTGCAGTTAAGCAAGAGAAGAACCAATTTGGGAGAAGGCAATTTTGTCACACAAGTCAAAATTCATTCCTGAGTGGAACTTGCCAAAAAATTATCAGCTGAGATAATCGGTAGGTACTTACCAACTTTCTACTGTCAGTTCTACCAATACCAAGTCTGTTAGTAATTTAAATATTTCCTAACATAGAAACCAATGCACTAATTCTAAACACAAAAGCAACTTTTACAGAGTACTCTTTTATCAGAGTAGACTAGTAATCTTAATTACATTAGATTACATTCAATTGTCTGAACAGTCATGCATTTCAATGTTACATAATAGCATCATTTTATATCTATATATAAAAAACAATGTTATATAACAAAAATAATTAGAAGAATGTTTTTCTGCCTTGAAAATTCATTCATGTTACTAATACATGCAGACGATCCTTTGAAGGAATCTCATTTCATCTCATTTCCCAATTCAGTTTGAAAGAATTTTTCTGCTTTATATAGAAGTTTGGGGTCTTTTTCAGTAGGTAGAAGCCACCATTCAGAATCTATCATTATCAACTGCACTGCTGCTACTAAGACGATCCCTAGCTCTGCTGATGGCTAATTCCCACTAGGCAAAAAGCAAACAGAGGCTCAGCTTCATTCCAGACCTTATTGCCAAGCACAGCCTTTCAAATGTTATTGCTGTCCTTGAGACATGGAGGTGTAACTCTCTCTTCAGACCCCTGCTTAAAACTTTCTGCTCCCTACACAGAGGTTAGGTACTTGGGTATCCAGGCACCAAGACCCAGCTCTGATGTAAAACCGCATGACCCCAGTTCAGGTTTCATTAACATTTTAAATAGTGAGAAAAAACTACCAAAAATTTTGGAGACAAATATGTTAAAACTCGAGACAGAGGATAAATTAACTGACATGGGATCATTAGTAGCTAAAAGATTGAAGAGGAAAAGCAAAACCAAGGTATGGCATAAAATAATTTAAATATGTGGGAATGCAGTTGGGAAACATCTGGCCAAGTCATTAGCATCAGGCCTAGTGGCAGACAGCAGCTCAGAAATGGTAAGGACTCTGCAGACATCCCTTCCAATCCAAAAAAATACATGCAATAAAAGCCTCTTTAGACAGGTGATGAGCATAGAAATGCTTAACCAAACAGCTCATTAAGCAGGGCCAGGAGCAACCTTGGGCAAAGCCAACCCTCCATAAAAGAAGCTGCTGGGGGAGTGCTGGTGAGCAGAGCGTGGCACAGCAGTTTGCATGGGAGATTGCTGCACCTCTGACAGCTGGATCAGGAAACAATGGCATCCAGCCAGCAGGAAGTTGTGTCCTGCTAAGCTCTGCTCGCACAAGTGATGCAGATGCCCAGACAGACCTCATTAAGTTCTCTCTGGCACTGTGGTACCAGCTGCGGGGTGGGCCTTGCTCTTACCCCTTTACCACAGAGTAGCCATGACCACCCTGTGGGAGTAATGCCCAGATAGAGGAACTTCTTTGATTAGAGCTTATGGTCTCTGCTGGNCTAAAACCTACATTCACCCAGTGATAAGATAAACTAATTACACATTTTCTTTCCATTTTGTGTTTCTTCCCTCAATGTGGGTAATTTTTTCCAAGGACACGGATCAAACATAGAGTTCTGTGCTTTCGTCTCAAGTTCCGAAACTGTCTGGCAGGGCTCCAGACCCCCCTGCACTGTCAGAGGGATACTCTGGGCTGCCACAAGAGCTCCAGGAGGAGGTGAGTAATTTGAGAGGTTCAAGAGACAGACTACTGGAATCACACTCTACCTTCCCTGGGACAAGCCCAGCAGAGAGACAGGGTGTACGATATGGAGGATTGCCTATTCTCTCTCCCCCTAGATGGACATGGTGGCTTAAGGAGCAAACAGCAATAAGCTCCTCCCTGGTGCAGAAGACACATCTCTTCTGTGGCTACCCCACCCTCCCAAGTGCCCTTGCATAGTAGGTATAAGGCTCTATAAGTGGAAGTGAACGATGATGAAGATGATAGTTCATTTAGGTTGGAGGAGTTGCCAAGGTTACGCATAACCTGTTTCAAAATCACTTCCATAAGGACAAAAAGACAAGTCATTGTCTATAGGAGACTCTTTCCTGAGGGGCACAGAAGGCCCAAAGACCTGACTGGACCCACTTCTCAGAGAACTCTGCTCCCTCCCACGTACATGGGTTAAAGAACTGATGAGAAAATTTTCTACCATGACACAGCCTTTGCATTATTATCCACTATTGTTTTTTTCATGCAGGAAGTGATGAGTTGCCATAATAAGTCCAAGGGCAATCAAGAAAGGCTTCAGGGCCTAGGGATGATTGGTTAAGGAATCAGGAACACAGAGTTCTCTCTCCTTCCAGTTGCAGGGAAAAATGAGGGAAGAAACAGGAAGAGCTAGCAAATCAATATCTTATCAGTGTCACTGGCAGAATTTTGGGTTTTTTAATGACAGCTCAGTCTATGGGCAGTCTACCAGGCCTATGGGCAACCTACATGGTTCACCCTTTTCAGAGGGAAAAGGATCTTCACCCAAGGGTTAGCAGAGCTCACTGAAAGAGCTTCAAACTAGTTTTGAAGGGTAAAAGGGATAAAACCAGGCTGATTAGAGAAAAGATATGCTCTAGTTGTATGGTTTAGTTCTAGGTAGTCCTGCAAGGAGCATGGAATTGGACTTGATCCTTATGAGTCCCTCCCAGCTTGAGATATTCTATGATTCTGTCTGAAGATGTGTGAACACAGTGGCCAAAAAGAGAGGTGTCAGCACTTCCTGCATGAATCAGCACTCAGTCCAGGCTATGACATCAATGAAAGAAATGCTAAGGTGTCCAGTATATTTATAATGAAGTTTGAATAAATGAAAAAAGTTATTGAAAAAAACAGTTTCTGTTGCTGTAGGAGAGTGACAAGATAAATCCAACCAGGGTAAATATCAGCATGGGAACACTGGAACAATGAACAAAGAGGCAAACAGAGAAATAATCAAGAAATTATTTTTATTGTCTCCATCCCTCTCAACTCTCTTTTCCTGGTCAACACCCCCCCTCCCCCCCTGCCNACTGCCTGCATGAATCCGTACTCAGTCCAGGCTATTACATCAATGAGAGAAATGCTAAGGTGTCCAGTATATTTATAATGAAGTTTGAATAAATGAAAAAAGTTATTGAAAAAAACAGTTTCTGTTGCTGTAGGAGAGTGACAAGATAAATCCAACCAGGGTAAATATCAGCATGGGAACACTGGAACAATGAACAAAGAGGCAAACAGAGAAATAATCAAGAAATTATTTTTATTGTCTCCATCCCTCTCAACTCTCTTTTCCTGGTCAACACCCGCCCTCCCCCCCTGCCCCCCGCTCAATTCTCAAGTCCTCTCTCTTAAAAAATCAATACTAAAGAGTAGTAACAACACCAAAGTTTCAGATTTGGGCAGATCAAAACAGCATATGTAAATAGATGTGCATGAAATATTGGTGCCAGTATGATGCATGCTAGTTTCCAGAAACAAAATAAAGAAATAAGTGTAAAGAAACTCAATGTGCAGGTAAAGTAGGTCATTCAATGCTTACGTTTGTCAGAATATGTCATGACAAGAACCACAATAAAACTCTGCTAATAGCCAGGTATCTCTGTTAAGAAGCAAGACAGAAGATGCCCTGACTCTTATTCTCTAAAACATATAGATAAAAATCACTATATGTAGGACTGCATATATATGTTAAAAAAGTCCTTAAATACTTAAGAGTTTTGTATTATTTTCCTAGATTAGTGGGTTAATCATCACAAGGCATTACCCGTTGTTCAACTAGTTTCACACACCTACCAAATCTTTTAAACAGACATTCCCAAGAATTCCTGTTCAGTAATTTCAATTTTTGATGCAGGCTCTGAAGCTGAAACCTTCTCTCCAGCTCACACAGCTCGCAGTTCTCTGAGCATGAGAAAAACACATTGCAAAGAAAATGTTCTATCCAAATTTTATGCTAATTTTATAATATGTGAAAGAGCAGGTCTCAAAGAAATCCAAGTAACTTTCAAGGAAGAGTCTCATGATGGGATGTTGAATGTAATGCATGCTATGGAGCTAAGAATTGATGGTCTAGTACATGTTTTAAGAGACCAATAACGTAAACTATTAGTCTATGTACAACTAGTTCAAGAAAGCCTCAATGATACAATTAAATTTTTTTCTACAGAAAAAACAACTGGGTCTCTACCCCTCTGTTTTGGTGTTTTCCTCACCCTTCTGGGCTCCTCTGCCTCCTGAAGTGAGGTGTTTCAGTCCCAAGCAACAAGAGTGGAGGTAGATGTGAAAAGGCATCTCCTTCCTCAGATCTCTCCCAGGAGAGGTACTGTGTTCAGTATCTGTTGTTGGATTTGGGGGGTGTTCTGGTGGAGTGCCATGACTTCCTGAACTGACTCCAACAGAAAGTCACTCGGCAGCTGCTGCATTTATACAGACACACACACACACTCCGGATAGCTTCTCGACAGGTTGACGGCAAAGAGGTAGGAAGAGTCTTTGTGCGGAATTTCCACGGCTGAGATTTATCTCAGTTCCACTGTGAAGTGAAACCCAGGACAAAAGACACTGAACAACGCAGAGTTCCAGGTTATATGCGGGGGTGGGGAAAGCACCAGGGACAGGGGCGGTACATAGGCGGGACTAGGGTACGGAAGCCAAATCGGAATATCTGAGGGAGTGGTGAGGAACAAGGTCCAGTGGGAGAGTGGGGAAGGGAGAACTTTCTAAAGAAAGAGCAAATGAGGTATAAGGGGGCGGGGAGGCCAGCTGGGGAAGCAGAACTGCGATACATTTCCATAACAGAACAGGGCATTCTAGGGGAGGCCTTTTTACTCATGTAAACCTGGGGAGCATTTCTCCACTTAGGGCACCTTTTCTCCAGGGGATTCTTACAATCCCTGATGCCATGGGCTCACTGGTCACCACAATCTGTGAAAAGGATTTCCTCCTCAGCCCTAAATAAGCCTGTGTAGGTTTAGTTTCATACCTTTTCTCAGAAACCCTTTGCAGTCTTCTCCAGGTACCCTGGGCAGCATGGCTAGTGCTTGCTGGTCACCTCCAGCCTTTGGGAAAACCCAGGCTGAGTTGGTCATGCAGCAATGACCACTGCTGTCACACCATCAGCACAACTGGTACTGCACAGCCCCACTCACCCCAAAGACTCGAGAGTCACCCCCAAACAGCCAGGGCAGCCAATGCCACCCTTACAGAGCCCGGGTCCCACAAGCCCCAGCCCCTGCCTGCCAGGGTACTGGGGAATCAGCGGGATTATGCTAGTGATGGCAAAAAATATAACATTGGCTCTGCTCTCTGTGCAGATCCCACACTTCCATTTATTCTTCAGAAACACTACAGATTTCCTGCAACCTCAGTGGTGTCATAACGTGACAAGAGCTCTGTCTGCAGCCAATTCCTGCATGGCATCACAGCCAGCACCTTTTTAAACTGTGCTTTAAAGCTTATTTCTTACTAAACCTTTTCACCAAAACAAAACTCCTGGACTTATCACATTTACAGAAGCTGTGTGAAGGGAAAGAGCAAATTAAATTTTCTCCTTTCAGGTACAAAGAGCAGAAGTGAATTTGCAGGAGAGTAGCTACATTAGGCACAAGATATCCTGTAATATGTCAAGAGCACTGTTCCTGTGTAGTTTTTAGCATTTTAAATACTTTCAAGACCTACTTAAGAAGTATTTCTTTTTTATAGTTAAAGGTCCTAACACAAGTAGATTTATATGGTGTAACTAGTGTATTTCAAGTGTTTAAGACACCATTTTAGTACTGGAAGGCATTGGAGAAAACCCCAAGTATCACTAAATACAGGTTTTTTACAAGTTTAGGGAATCAAAGCTGCTTTTTGGTGCCCATATCAGGTAAAAAAATATATTGCTGGGAATTTAAACCAATGTTCTCTGACCTTACAGTAAATGCAATACCCTTTTATCTCTGGGTAGCTTGTTGAAAATTCATCTATGACTTCAATACCTATAACAAGCTCTCTGAACAACCATCGCAACAAATCAACTTTGAAACTAGTTTGCAACAAATCTCAAATTCGAATTTAATAGCTACCCCAACAAATAAACAAACAAACAGCCCATAGTAAGCTACATAGAAACTCGTAGTACTAGAGAGGTGATAAGTGAAGAATTTTAGGTGTTTCAAAGATGCTTTGTTTACAAACGTCTTTGTAATAAGTTTTATAAAAAGAGTCTAGAAGGCTACAGTAAACATTTTGCAAAACAGGACCCATAACACTGAATCTTCAATAAAAGATGCTTGACAGTCACTGAGCACAATTTTTAAATTACTTTTCATTGTAGTCCACGGCAAGGTGCTGGCGCTGGGCCTGTGCCGGGGCTGCCCGGGCCGGCCCCAGGCGGTGCCCGCGGCGGCAGCGGCCCCAGCGCAGGGCACGGCTGAGCCCCTCAGCCACGGGCGGGCGGGCGAGAGCCCCGGGGAAAGCCTGGGCAAGGGAGGGCAAAACGCTGCCCGGCAGCCGGGGCTGAGCCAGGGGAACCGGGCGGGAAACAGCCCTGCCAGCCCCGAGGGGAGAAAGGAGCGGGGACGGAGGCGGGAGAGACCCGGCAGGGATGGCCCTGCAGGACCCTGTCAGAGCAGGGGTTTCCCTACGGCTCCTGGGAAGACTCCAGGCTGGAGAAGGGAAAACGTGAGAAGGAAGAAACAGCAGAGAGGAGCTGCTATGGACTGACCGCAGCCTCCAATTTCCCACCGCCCTGCGCTGCTCACTGGAGGTGAAGGAGGTAGAGGAGCCAGAAATGTAGGAGTGAATTTGAGCTTGGGAAGACGGGAATACAGTGGGCTAAGGTGGGATTTTTTTGGTCTTTGTTTCACACGATCCAGCTCTATTTTAATGGGCAATACATTAAATTATTTTTTTCCCAAACTGAGTCTGTTTTATCAGTGATGGTAAGTGGTGGGTTTCCTGTCTTTATCTTGACACATGACCTTTTCAAGCCTCTGTCTGGTCAAGGAGGGGAACTGAGAGAGCTGTTGGGTGGGATCTTGCAAATGACCAAGGTCAACCCACCACATCAACAAGCTGACTACAAGGCAGCAATGTTTTTGCACACTAAACATTGCTTTTCAGTCCATTCTCACACTCTGGGCTCGCACAGTAATTATATAAAGCTAAGTAAGATGAATTTTGGCCTTTTTCTCTCTCTGATCTCATAAAAAGTTTTAGGATTTCTAATAATTCAAAGCTCATGTGTAACATATCTAATTCAGGTACTGTATAAGGCAATGGCTTAAGGGCTATAAAGGACCGGAAACTTTCAAGTGTTCTCAGCATTAGCAAGGAATTTCCAGGAGACTATTTCTAGGGAATTTAACAACCATAACAGAAATTACTTTGATTTTAATGAATCATTTATTCAAGTAAAAACAGACGGCAACAGCACAACCTGAAGAAAGAGTAGGGTAAGTGGTGTCCAAGCAAAGGGAATGAAAATCCTTTATCATCTGTGACACTATAAGGCTTAGAAAACCACCAGAGAAGTAGTTTTCCTTCCTTCTGGAAATAAAAATTAGAAGTAAAGCTGTGCAGCAGCACATGAATATCTAAAGATAGAACAGAAGAAGAGTGCAGGGTGCAAATTACCCTATATGATGCATATACATCTATACATAGAATAGTTGAAACACATCTGTAAAAGATAATTTACCTATTTGCTTAATAATAAAAACCTGGATAGCCTGGAAACATTCTAGCCTTTTAATTAATTTGGAGTTTTTTTAAGATTTTTTTTGTCCTCACTCAACGCTGAACTTTATAAGATGCACCTTTCTGAAGGAGTTTTAAAATTTTCTGTCAGTGAATTGAGTTGCTTGGCTAACATAATCTGTAGTTTAAATTGAGTTTTAATCACACCTTGTCAATATTCAGAGTTCTGTAATGGATTATAAAGCTTTTTAATTAACTTCTTCTGTGGAAAATACAGTAATCACAATTATATTCACTGGCTAAACAATAATGTTATGCTTTTAATCATGTTAGTTGCATTCTTAAGAAGCAAAGGAGGGAAATACATGTCTGTTCACTCACTTATAGCCCCTTCTACTTCATGTGCCTTGTAATTTCTACCTTTAAAAAATTCCATGTGGCACAATAGGAGAAAAAAGTCAGTTATGTAACTCAGATTAACAGCCATTCATTTAAGAAAACAAGACACTGAACATGATGAAGGAAATGGATACTTTTTTTTCCTTAAAAGAAACCAAATTAAACCAAAAAACCCCCCCCCCCCAAAAAAAAAAAAACCAAAACCAAAATCAAACAAAAAATACTCCCCTCCTTCAAAATGCAACAAAAAATAGCTGCAGACTGGAGTGTTGGATATCTTACAATGCCAGTAGGAAATAGAGTGTATTATAATTTTCTACGTGTGCTACTTTGCAAAATACAATTGCCCTATCACTGGTACGAAAGGGAAGATTTCCAAAAAGAACATAAATCAGCTCTATTGACAGTTGAAAGGTTGGAAAAGAAACATCACAAAGATCATTGCTAGTGACTTGGGAAACAAATGATAATTATAGAGTATATGTAAACACTTGGAATAGTAAATGAAAAGAAGTTTTGAGGACTGCTGATGGGAATTCATCAAAACGAATTCCTAAATTATATAATCCACATCTATTCCTCCTGATTTCAAAACACTGCAAGGAAGGGACTTCAGAAAAGACTACATCTTCAAAAGAAGAAGAAAATGCTGAAGGCAGCAAGTATGGGACTCTGTCAAGCACTTTCAAGTTTTAGGATCTCACATGCATGGGAGATAACTTAGCAAAGAACATATAGCTTATTGCTCATAAAAAATATGTCACAAACAGAAATGAATCCAAAAATTCCAAGTCTGTAAACAGTCTCCAATTTTGTAATGGGCTATTTCTAATTTTGTTATGGGTATAAAGAAATGTAGTGATTAAAAATGCATGTTTCAGCTGCTGAGACATACTTCAGCAGGGATATTTGGACTAATCTCTAGAGGAAGAAAGCTGGTATTTGCTTCTGATCTTGAACAAGTCAAGTCATCATTTTCCCATTTTAATTAATCACTTGTATGTATTTGATTTTCTATCTTGAAAATTATGTTAGGATTAATTGCTACAAACCACTAGAAGTATTTACATTAAAATTCAATAGAAAATTATGAAAGAAGATTTTAGATATCAAAATACTGATACAATCAAATTTTAATCTGAGTCTCTGAAAAATATAGCAAGTTATATCTGGATGTTTGCTACTGCAAAACACAACCATATTATAATTAAAGAAATGTGCTAACAGGTGTCAGAAACGAAGATCTAAATTTAGTTTTTAAACAG
The DNA here is from genome assembly GCA_013397175.1 of Platysteira castanea. Taxonomy (NCBI): domain Eukaryota; kingdom Metazoa; phylum Chordata; class Aves; order Passeriformes; genus Platysteira; species Platysteira castanea. The sequence goes on from VYXC01002061.1 coordinate 62,764, forward strand.
AACTAGACAGGCTATTTCTCTTTTACTTAATCTTACCACTGTACATGAAGACTTCTTACAACTCTAATCTTAAGCTTCTCCTATCACTTCTTCTCCCTGCTAGAGAGTTAAGATTAAAGAAAGGGTTTTTTCATCTCTATGAACGTTTAGATTTTTTCCAGAAAAAAAAAAAATCAGTGACAAGGTAAACAAATTTATTTATTTATTTATTTTCCCAGCAATAATTACACTTGAATAAGTCACATCCTTGTCATCGCTAATGTTTCCCTTTGAGAAGAAAAACACAAAGATATTCACAGTGGGTATTTCTTAAACTTCTTTTGACTCTGCACTTGAGAACCAATGACTTGCTGTCTTCTGACATCTGCTGAGACCTAATGTTGTGAAAGTCTCTGCTGAACTGCCTCCTTCTTTAAGTCCCTCAGACTTGTCCAGAGCTAAAGAGAAACAGAATCTTCATCTCCCCAGCAACAGCGAAGCCCTGCAGCACACACAGCTTACTGTTTGTTCACTGACTGCCATCTGTATCCCTGGGGATGCACCAAACAATCTTTGTGCAGAGTATTCAAATGCAGGATGCTAGCAGACACTTAGCGCACATTCATGGTGCTGTGCTGAAGCAATGAGAATCAGGCCCTTAATTTAGAACAGCTCCACCAAGACTTCTAGCTCAGAATAGCGTAGACTTTTTTTCCTCCACACACACTATATAAGGTTACTCCTGACATTAAATAATTATTTAGACGACAGATTTGTCTTCATTTTTCAGCTACACTGCAAACTCAAAGTAAAGGCCTGTGTCAATCAACTGAACACTCCTAAAGGATACAGTTATTTTGATATCTGATTTAGGCACTGAATTTACTTCAGTACTGCCACACAGTGTAAAAACCATAAAAGAGAGTAGATAAACAGTCCCAAATTTTACAATGGAAAAAGGGATAAAAGTCAGAGAGTTGGATTAATAAATTCAGGGCAAAATGAGATCCACCCAGAAGCTGCCTGCAGCCTTGGGAGACCAGTTTGCCCGCTCATCATGTGCTTTAATATGGAGATCTTAAAGGTACAGGAGCAGGCCAACCCCATGACTGAACTTCCAGCTTTGTCTGGGACTCAGTGGGAAAAAGTGTGTATCACCTCTGGAAGAAGGAGCAGGCAAGTCAGTCAGACTATAAGGATATTATGAGGTTATGTGAGGAGGGAAGTAGAAGGGCCAAAGCCCAGCTAGAATTTAATCTGGCCCCTCCAGTAAAAGACAACAGGAAATTTTTATACAAATACATCTGTTGGGGTGCATGTTTCATCTGTTTTATGTTAAATTCTATGTTTATTGTATGGTTCATCCCCACTTCCCCCCTGAAAATAAGATGGTTTTTCCCTCTCCTCCCCTCTACCTACCCACTCCCCTAATAAAGCCATATCCTACCCCCAAACCCCTATCCATCACCCAAACCCCTCCTCTATTTCTAGAGGGTTCCCTGCCAATCTCCCAAACCCTGCCCTTAAGCCCTGTCAATCCCTCAAGATCCACTCCCTTTATTCCAGAGAATTCCATCTTCCTCGATGCCCCATTTATCTGTTATTATATCAATCATCACATTGTAACCCCATTGGTTACTGTATCTCACGTCCCCCCCTCCTTGCTCCGTTCCTACTGGTTATGCCCGGGCTCTCCCACCTGTTACCACCCCCCTTTAAAGGCTGTTGCACCCCTTTGTTCTTGGGTCCATTCGCTCCCGGTCCAGTCGGACGCGGTCCGTGCGCTCCGGTCCGCCCCGGTGCGGTCGCTCCCGGTCCCGTCGGTCCGGGCTCGATCCCGCCGGTCCCTGGGTTTAGGAAATAAACCGCTGATTCCTGAACGTCGCTGGGGTGTCTGGACTCTCCTTCTCCCCTTTGCTCTCGAGCCTCGCAGCTTCCCTGGACTCTCGCCTGGAGCCGTTCGGCTCCGATCCCGCCCGCGCCCCTCGACGCACCGGGCAAGGGCGGACCGTTAAAATACGGCGTGCCCCGTTTCTCGAGCTAGCCGGGACACTGCCCGCAAAGGCAGAACGCGGGAACGCCTGCATACATCAGCCACAGGGTGAAGGAAAATCTCCATCCTTTACTCGATGTGGGGGGAAATATAATGACAAAGGATAAGGAAAAGGCTGAGGAAATTAATGCCTTTTTTGTCTCAGTCTTTAATAGCCAGACCAATTGTCCTAAAGGTACCCAGTCTCCTGAGCTGGGAGCAGCATGAAACCCCCATCATCCAGGAGGGAATGGCCAGCAACCTGCTAAGCAACTTAAACCCACACAAGTGGATGGATTCAACTGAGAGTACTCTGGGGACTGGCAGAGTCCCAGTTGTCAGGAGGTTAGCAAATGTCTACAAGGGCCAGAAGGACAACCTGGGGAACTACAGACCTGCAGTCTGCTCTCAGTGCTAGGGAAGGTCATGGAGCAGATCATCTTGAGGGCCATCATGCAATATGTACAGGTCAATCAGGTGTTCAGGCACAGCCAGCATAGGTTTGTGAAAGGCAGGTCCTGCTTGGCCACGCTGATCCCCTTCTATGACAAGATGACCTGACTAATGGATGAAGGAAAGGCTGTGGCGTGACACTGTTTTGCACAACATTCTTCTGGAGAAACTGACTTCCCATGGTGTGGGTGGGTGTACTCTTGGCTGGGAAAAAACATGACCGAATGGCTGAGCCCAGAGAGTGGTGGTGAATGGAATTACATCCAGATGGCAGCTGGTGGGGTTCCCCAAGGCTCAGTACTGGGGCCAGTCCTGTTTAACATCTTGTTTGATGGTCTGAACAGGGGAGATCAAGTGCACTCTCAGTGAGTTTGCAGAAGATACCAAGTTGGGTAGGAGTGTTGATCTGCTGGAGGGTAGGAAGGCTCTGCAGAGAGATCAGCATGGGCTGGATTGATGGCTCAAGTTATGTTGTATAAGGTTGAACAAAGTGCCAGATCCTGCACTTGGGTCGCAAAAATCCCTTGCAGTGCTATAAGCTTGGAAAAGAGTGGCTGGCGAGCTGCCTGGCAGAAAAGGTGCTGGCTGACAGCCAGCTGAACATGATCCAGTGTGTGCCCAGGTGGCCAAGAGGGCCAAGGGCATCCTGGCCTGTATCAGCAATAATGTGGCCAGCAGGAGCGGGGCAGTGATTGTCCCCCTGTACGCGGCACTGGTGAGGCTGCAACTCAAGTCCTGTGTTTTGGGCCCCTCACTCCAAGAAACACATTGAGGAGCATGTCCAGAGAAGGGCAATGGAGCTGGGTGAGGATCTGGAGCACAAGTCCTGTGAGGAGCAGTTGAGGGAACTGGGGTTGTTTAGCCTGGAGAAAAGGAGGCTCGGGGGAGACCTTATCATTCTCTGCCTGAAAAAGAGGTTGTAGCAAGTGAGGTGAAAATCTCTTTTCCCAGGCAACAAGTCATAGAACAAGTGAAAATGGCCTCAAGTTGCACCAGAAAAGATTTAGATTGGATACTAGGAAAAACATCTTCGTGGAAAGGGTTGTCAAGCAACAACCTTAAGAAAGGATACTGAGGACATCTGAAGCTGTTGTAAAGTTTAGCTATAGCAAGTACTGAATCCTCCTGGGAGCCTCTCTGCAAAGAATTGCTTTTTGTTTCCAGAATTTTTTTGGCTGAAGACAGTCAGCATCTCACCAGTATGACAACATTCTCTGTTAATAAATATTTATTATCCTTGACCTAGACTTCCACCTAAACTGCATCTTGCTCTTTTGATGCCATCTTTAATAAGCGAGTTCTGATAATGGGCGTCTCAGATGGGAACTGTATAATGAAAAAGGAGAGCAAAAGCAAGTGAGAGCATTCAGTTGCCAGTAACAGAGATAAAACTCGTATAAAGGCTGACTAGACAGTGAAAAAAGTCTGCCCTTTAGGTTTGTTTTGCTTTTCTTATTGTCATGCTGGTTCTACCACTTAATCTGCCAGCCCACTTCTGAAAGTCTCCCAATAAAAGAAAACTGAATTTTAAAAACTGAGAAGATTATATTGCATCTTTGTCACTTGCTAAATAGAGCTTAAGTGCTCACTTGCACATTTCAGGTAGTACTGTCTCAAGGCAATGCATTATTTTCCCTCAGAAATTTCACTCACAGTCAAATTTGACAGCAGATGCCACAAAGTTTGCTTTGCTTTAGATTTTAGTAAAATCTAAACACACCATAATCCACTTCTGAAAGCCCCCCAAACAACTAAGCATTTTCTCTTCTGAAAGACAGAATTTCTATTCACTTAGATGATCTCTTTTTCTTTGAAATTCTATTCCCTTTACTAAGGTAATGAATAACAACAAGTGGAAGATACAAATCCATGCATTCAGCACTGAAGTAAGAGTTCCTGTACTCTTCACCAGCAAATGCATGCTTCCATCTGACATGAAGTATGATCTTAAGAACAGGAATTGCATCCTGACACAATTCATTTACCCAGAGGTTTGCTGACCATGTATACACACCTTGACATGAATGTTCACCCTTCATAGAGATCTGTGCTGGGAGAACTCAGCAGCCTGGGAAAAAAAACAGATCTTCTGACTGTACTGAAGCTGTCCAGGCAAAACCCAAGAAATTAAAGGTCACCTTTGGAAAATGTGGCCTTAGACTTAAAGCTTCTCTGTTTCAAAAAAAAAAAAAAAAAAACCATGAAAAAGGATAAGTAACTATCCCTGTAAAAAGTTTGGAACTCTGTATCCCAGTAAATGTGACTCAAGTCTCTCCAGACTGAGCCAGGACTATGTAATACCGTCTGTTGAATGCTGGTCCTGCTTCCCTGGTCAGTCAGAAAAAGAGGTGCATTGCCCTAACAGACCAAAATAGGGCTCCAAGCTGAGAAGAGAGAAAGTGGGGGTGCTGAGATCATGCTTTTACTGGCAGAGGAAGGTAAGAAAGCCCCACTATGAACATCACATGCGTTCTGGCAAGGACTTGTGGTACTTCTCCGTGCTTCTCCTCAAGGTACTATAAATGACCAGCATGAAAAGAACAGAGGAGCACTGGCAGGTTGAAAATAACAGCAACCAAGAAACAAACAAACAACCCCCCCCCTGCATTATTAGTGAGCCTTTTCTGTATTAAATAGATAATTTGGTCTATTAGACTGTTAAACAACCAACTGACTAACTATAAATTATTGCCTCTACATTGGCTCTACCTTTTTGACCATAAGATGATTTTGAGTGAGATGGTTCTTAACAATGAAAACTGCTGGGTGAGCATTGCCGTGACCAGTGTACTTTCACAAAGGTCAAGACATGCGGAACAGGGGATGAAGCAGTTTTACAATATTGGCTTAATTAAGACTGATATTGTAGCTGTGCATTAGAACTCATCCTCGGGTATATAAATACTCCTCCAAATACTGCAAAGCACCCTTGTATCTGTTCCTTACCAAGGTGATGCTCCCAAACATTACTGACCTCCTTTCATGCAGCCTCTATTGCTTTATTTCTCCTACATTGCCATTTTTGAATCAGGATTTCTCATCACAGCCATCCTGTTAAAATAAATGTTCAGTTTTGAATGCTTCAGTGTTGAATGATCAATGTTAAAAACTCAGGGAATCTGCAACCATTTCTTACCTAAGAAATATGCTTAGAGATCTTTAATGAAGCCAGTATATTAAAATGTTCCTGTGCAGCTTACTAAGTTTGAAAACAGCAATTATTTTTGTATTTAGAATAAGCTGTGATTGTAAATAATGATAAAAGTGTAGTCAAGCAAGCAAAACCTCCTTTAACTGATTGCTTAATTAATTTATACATAATACCTCTTGGGCAAATAATGCAAAGAAAGTATCCAAAATCCTAGTTTTCCATGTCAGAACTAATTTAAAACAGCATATTGTTCAGTTAATATACTGCGGCTCGGTTTTTTAAGAAGGGTATCACATCTATGTTACAGTATCTCATGAAAGTTTAAAAAATAAAAACTAATCTTTTTTTCTAATCTTCTCTCAACCTACGAATGATTGAATTAGAGCATATTTTTCAATCTTTTCATTCACAGGCAATTAAATTATTTTTTCCACCTCAACTGTTTCTTGCAACCTCCTGCAACCCGCCCCCCTTCACCTCCCTAAATTGCAGATTCCATTTCAGGAAAGGGAGCATAGGAGATTTGGGTGTGTAGCAAAATATGTCTAAGATAGAAAAAACCTTGTGATGAGGAAAGCACAGTAGAAGGAAAGCTATGAGTCTGTTCTGCTGAATTTTAGATAACCTGAGGGACAAAGTTCTCAGTACAGGTTCATCAAAGCTTTTTACTTTTGTATTATTGTTTTCTAAAGTGTGAATTGGAAGCAAAGATGAGAAAAAGTGAAAATTTGTGTATTGTGGCTGTGATACAAAAAGTACTGTTCGTTTCTCTATTTGTTTCAATCCATGACTTATACAATTTGACCTGCCAGATACAATGGTAAATTCTTTTGTTCAGCAGAAATTTAATATCTAAGTATAACCACGAAGTAGAGTACATCTATCAAAACAGACCAGTGGAGTCACTGTAGACATATCTAGAATAATAAAATTGAATTAGAGTGGAATAATTTCATTAAATTAAATTTCCGGAGAAAATTATTCTAGTTCAGTAACTTTTGTATTATATTCCAAGGGAAACAAGTCATGTTCACACAGCTTAATTTCAAAATGATAAACTGCTACAAAATTTTAATACGTATTTGATTTTCTTTAGGTAAAACAGTGTAAAGGCTCTGAATAATGAACTTTCCAGTCGTTATAAATTTTTAAAAAATTAGATGGGGACTATGAAAAATAGGGGAAAATGGATTTTTTAATATTTTACTGATAAAATATTAAGTGTTATATCTGATGTTTGGAGCATTCAAAAGATCTCAAATGTTCCATCTCTATGAAAGAAGGACTGTTGCCTAAAATCTCTTGGACAGAGTGATTAATAACTGAAAAACATTCCCATTCAATTATTCAACTGTCTTTTGTTTCCATTTTAATTGTTCAAAAGTTAATTTACACACGGATTTGGTTTTTTTCTTGTGTGTGTGTTCTTAGAAAAAATAAAGCCCCAAATACCATCTAAGAAATAAAAAGTAGCAAATATGTATTCAGTTGAGAGCTGAATCTTTTGACTACATACTTAGGTGACTTAATAACAGGGGTTTATCAGTCAAAATATTTGGACACTGAGAGAGAGTGGCATTGCAAAATAAAGCTGGATAGACTTGTTAAATTAAAAAAAAAAAAAAAAAAGAAACACATTTTAAAAAGTTATGTCTGAAATTCCGCCTTTATTCCAGTTATGGATTCAAACTGAATTAAGTGACTTTATGAATCTGGGAATCATGGCCCTATCCTCTTCCTATAAACAGTTCTTTGGTGTGCATCATCTGACTGATCAGTCCCTTTCTTTCAGAACAGAAAGTTTCATGGCTAGGAACTGATTCATCCAGTTTCTATGGTTTTGAAAGCCTGAGGATCAAATATCGTGGGGGTTTTATTTGATTTAGTTGCCTATTCAAACAACTCTCCATCTCTATAAAATGCTATAGAATGGAGTACAGCTATAAAATGGAGTACAAGATGCACAAAATCAAAAAGAAAAGGTGTGATAATTGTTGCAGTGTGCCCCCATTCAACAATAGATAATATCTCACTGTGTGGCACCTTTCTTCCTTTGCCAATCCTGTATTTTATCTGATAGCACTGTCTGATAGTTCTTTCATGTAAAACATGATAACAGTCCACAATCTAGGGAGAAAACATGATCCTTTTCCCTTCCAAACCCTCTGCCATCTAAGAGAACTATCTACTGAAAATAATGCAGTGTAGAATAAATAGGAAGGAGTTCATGTGGTTTGTGCCCCAAGGAGCAAGTTTCTTGCCCAAGAGCAAGTTTCTTTTTTTCTTACCAAAAATTTCTTATTAAATATAAGAAGAGTGTCTTTCTCATTAGCTTTCCACTCAATAATATAGTTGCTTCTGGTATTGATTTAGAAATTACTTGGAGAGCTAACATAGTGCTAGAAGAAGGTCTATATTTCCTGCGATGAGGCATTGCAGTAATGATAATCACTCCTCATATGTCAGGGAACTTCAAAAAATCCTCTTCAATAACAGGACAAAACTCCAATGTATCCTTCTCAAAGACATCTCAATGGCTTTAACCATTTATATTTCAGTTCACACTATGAAATACTTCTCACATATCTAGAACAGGAAAAAAATTAATGAAAAAGAATTTGTGCAGTTGGAAATAAAAGCTCATGACATGACTCAAAAATGTGAGGAAAATCTGACCGTATTCAGAAGTGTGCTTTTGATTTTCTGTCAATTTTGAGCAACTTCAAGAATCTCTAAAGTTATGTTTTAATGGTATAAGAGGTAAGGAAGATGAAGTGATTTATTTCTTTCATTTCCACATCAAGTAGTGACTTTATTTGTTAAAATATCAGAGGTTAAAACAAAAAAAGCATTTTCCTGGAAATTCTGCTACTATGATGGCATCACAGCGTAAAGTGAGTCATACCATGAAAAGCCTCTACATACCATAATGTGGTAATGACTAAGTTGAAACTATGCATAATGTAGAATATATTTTTCCTATAAAGAATTAGGATGGTAGCAATTAAAGTGTTATTACACTCTAACCTTTGAGTCAAACTCAAATTAATTCACCATCAGAAGTCTGTCAAAGTCTTCCTGCATTTCTTGTAAGTCACAGAGCAGAGAAACTTTGTCTCAGTCACAAATTAATTTTTTTTTTTTGGAAGAGCTGCATTTTGTTTTCACATTTTCCCAGCAAGTACATTATGATACTTGGTATTTCATGTCAGGTTTCATCTGTATGTTGGCTCACAGATGATCCTGACAGGTTCTCACATACTTTTTCATGTGAGAAAAGTGTTTTAAACAGTCCCTGCTCTTGCTTCTGGCTTTGAATTCTAGCTCGGTTTTCCTGAAAACATCTAGTGTTACAGTGTTGTACTTAATGCTGTACATAATCCTACAATTAAAATACATCCCTCAAAAAATTTGACATCCAGAAAAGGTCACTGAACTTTTGCAGGAAAAAACAGTGCATACCCAAACTCTGAAAAATTGTCCTCAATTTGAAATAGAGGTCTTCTTTGCACAGATATTTTAGGTTCATTCTTGCCAATCCCATATCACAGCCTTAAATCCTTAACAAGTTACTCTTGATGCAGAACAGTAGAGCAGGCTTTCTATTCCAATTTCTGAGCCAAGGGAACCTACAGTTCCTGTATCTGTTTTCCAAATACTTGTTTGTATTGATTAATAAGAGTATGAATTCTTCAACTGTTTTCAGGAGGTAAACAAATAAGATCAGGTGAAGAGTAAACCTAGTTAGTAGACAGAGAAGGGTCCATCCTTCAAGAATGCGTGCTGTTGCTCTTACTGAAGGACAGATGCCACCAAAAAAAAAGGGTTAAAAATCTGAAGTGGAACACAAAAGAGCGTTAAAAACACACAAATATGAGAAATTTATCCCCAAGCATCTCTAACTCTGTAAAACTGAAGGCCGTGATCATCCAAGTCTGCTGGTAAAATTCCAGACATAAAATCCTGCTTCGGAGCATAGCTAGAAGCACATTTTTCAGGACTTAAAATGTATTTGTTTTTGATAGAATTTCAAAAAACTCCATGAACCTGTAAAAATTAAGAAAAATTATGCACATGACTGTAATTAAAAAAAAAATTGTTTCAGAGAATGACAAAGTTTATTAAAAAATACTTTTGTTCTGTGTTTTCTTCATTCACTTATGGCGATGCCTGCTCTGCAGACTGAACTCTTGTACAGAGAGCCTTTGTGCCCCACTAGTGGGCCAACACAGCATGCAACCTAGAAGTAGATCTACACCCACAGATCCAGCAGTCATTTGTAAGGCCTATAGTGAACGGCCTAATAGCTCAACCTTAATATTGGATACTGGTGTCCAGAATCTGATATCCTTGCCCTTTTATTTTTACTGGGTAAAAAAAATGCAATTTCTACTCTCAAACTCCACTACATGCTTATGTAACCTGGTTTCTACTGTGACTCTTATTTTCAAGATTTAAAGGTCAGAGGTGTTAAAGTCTCTGGACTTCTATTAATGAAAATATTTAATTCCCAATCTCCTAAAATCCAGCAGATGACCTACTAGAGAATGGCAGAAACAGACAAGGAGCCAAAAAAATTATGACAGACAGGGTCTCTTATGAAATAGAGCAACATGGTTATTATAGTGAATTCTGTATATATAAAAACATCCAGTACTATCCAGTTCATACCAGCAATTATGTGACATGTCAAGCTAGGAGTTTCCAAAAGCTACTCCTTTGTTCAACTCCTCTTCAGAGTTTATTCTACCAGTGGTTAAGAAAGATCCTGATAACACCCTTGCAGGAAGTCAGCTCATCTCAAGGATGAGACTCAAGGTTATGATCTACATCAAAAGCATCACAATGAAGTCTATAGCTGCCTTTATCATTTCGCAAAGACATTCTTCCTGTTAAATGTCAGGCTTCTGTAAAAAGATCTCATCCCAGGTAGAGGCAAAGAATGATGTAGCTCCACCACAGACAGGGTCCTGAGTATTATGAATAATCATAGGGTTACACTGAAATCTTTGGGAGTGCTCTAACCTTGCTCCAAGAGAAGACTGTTGTCCTCTCCTATGGATAAATAGTTTTAGTATTTAACCGTGTTAGAGATATATAGAAGAATGCTTATTTACAGACAATTTGCAGCTCTCATAGACTATATTATTTCCTACTTCCAACTCTCATTCAGGCATTCAGCATAAGCCCCTCTTCAGCTGCAGGTGCCACTTGGCAATGAGTACTTCACGCCTCAATAGCAAGTTGTAACAAAAGTGCCAGCAATCTTCATATTGCTATTTTCCTTCTTACTTGATTCAGAAATCGCTCATTGTAGAACAAACAGCTGACCTGCCTCCACTTCATGTGTACTGAATCCAGACCTGGCAGTTAGCTTCAAACACTGTGCAGAGCCAGCCCCAAATTCCTTCCAAAATAATTATGCTTTTAATAACGTTCGATAACGTCAAGTTCTGATTAACATGGGAACATAGGGGAGAAAAAATGTTTCATACTGCCTCCTCTTTATGTTGAACATCTATGCAGAGGCTATTCTAAAATTTTAAGGTAGTAATGCCTGATTTGAGACTTCATACAGTACAAATTAGCAAACAAACTTGAGAAATCAGGCATTTGGCCATAGCTACATGCAAATACTTGATCTGTAATTGCAATTATGACATTTTAATGGATATAATTGTATACATACACATATTATTGAAGATCATTCATATTACCTTGGACTAAAATATTACCAGATCTTACAAATTAGGCTTACTGACATCTGGTCATTAAAGTGGTGTTCTAACAGAAACTCAGCAGAGTCAAGTGATGTAAAAGATCTCTGCTGTGTGGGGTTTATTGTAAGATAAAATCCCCTTATAGAATGAAAAGGCACTATGCCATTAGTGATGATGCAGCTCAAATGAGATTTGAGTGCAAGTCTTTCAGATCCTTTTGTTGCTAAAACACCCATGTCATCACTATCAGGAGTCATAAAGCTCTGGTTCCCTGCAAAAACTCCCTCTATTCCATTAATTTACATTTGTATAAATTTTCTTCTGCTTTTCAGTTACATGTTACACTCATTGCTTTTCTTAAAAGCCTGTATAACGTTGCAGTCAGCAATTGCTCCACTGCATTGTCAGAGACAGCTGTCCTACAGAGGTAAATGAAACAGTGTTTGCCTGTAACAGCATTAGGATCATTTGGGAGGCAAAGTACTAAAGTGCATTGCTGTCCTCCTCTCATAATTTATGAGAGGCATATTTTCACATTTACACTACTTCAAATCATATTCCCTACTCATTTACCATTGTAAACCCAATTTGCATATTTAAAAGGGAAAAATGTGCAGAGTACAATACAGTATTCACTAAACACAACATAGAAATGAAAAACTACCATTTCTCATTAATTTTCAGACTTTGCTGTACTAGAAAGCAATAAACAACTGTATCTGGAAATACCATATTTCTCCATGTTTAGTAAAAATGCCTCTACTAATTTTCTGAGCTATTTAAATTTAATATTTTCTACTCAGTCTTACTTCATTGTGAAGGAAGAACTAATTTAGAAGAAGGGAAAGGAGCAATGATTATTTCCTACAGTTTCCTTGGAGGCAAAGAAATGTTTACAGTATCACCTGAGCAGATCGATGATCTCGTGGCTGAGGTAAACTAGTGGCACATGCTAGCTGAGGAGAATACCTGAGTGACAGTCCTCCACTTGCCCTGGAGTCAGATATTGGCATTAGCATTGCCTGGAATTTCTGTCTGATACAGATATCACCTCATGAACTTCCGAGAATTGACAGGAAAATTAGTCCAGCTGGAGATTTTGTTCCTTCATTTTTAATGTGAGAAATAGTAAATAATCTGAGAAAAGTGAAAACAATTTACATACAATGAATGAGACTTAGCTGTATTGCTCTGGCTTAACTGATCTTTGTAACATTTGGGCAATAAATTACCCTGTGGAGGTAAGCCTTTCTTCCTAAACTGTAAATACTTATGGAATGACTAACATTGTCTTGGGTTTGGCCTTTCTACGTCTGCAGGGTATACAGCTACAATTCATTCCTTCAAATTTGTGAAGAGAAATCTCTGTTGCTAAAATCAGAGGGATCACATAGCAGCAATATTTTCCCACAGACTCCAAAAGGAGTCTCTAGTGATCAGCTCAGATGGGGACAACTAACATTTCATCTGAAAATTCCCACCATAGGAATCAATATTCTCTAGTTTATTTAAGCATTGCCTTCTCTCATCTACTTCCAGTTTCTGATTATCAGAGAACTGGATCCATTAAAAAAGGAATGCTTAACTTTGATATGTTTGTGTTTGGCTTGTGCATCATCCTCTCAATTGCATTCCCAGAGAAACAGCAACTGTTCTTAACACTTCCCAAAAATGCACATATATATTCTCTCAATAGAGCTATGTGTGGTGGTCCCGCGTCCTGCCACTACGGGCAATGTCCCCGGCTAGCTCGAAAAGCGGGACACACCGTAGGATAAAGGCCCACCCTTGCCCGATGGGTCAAGGGGCGCAGGCAGGTTCGGAGCCGAATGGCTCCAGGCAACGACGATCAAGGAAGGTGGCGAGGCTCGAGTGCCAAGGGGAGAAGGAGAGTCCAGATACCTCCAGTAACGTTCGGGAAAGAGCGGTTTATTTCCCAAACCAGGGTCCGGCGGGACTGAACCAAAGTACATTGGGTGCACAGACTTATAAATGGAGGTGGTAACAAGGGGCGGAGATAGGGTACAACCAATAGGGATGAAGGATGGGAGGAGTAAAGGGAGGGAGCACAATACATTGGAACCAATAGAAATACGCATAGGTAAATGACACTTAGAACAACAAATGGTGCGTCGAGTTGAAGGGAACTTTCTAGAACAAGGGGAGTGGGTTTCAGGGGATTGCCGGGGCTTAGGGGTAGGGTTTAGGGGATTGACAGCGAACCCTCTGGAAATAGAGGAGGGGATTGGGTGATGGACGGGCGCTTGGGGGCAGGACATAACTTTATTTAGGGAGTGGGAGGGTTGAGGGGAGGAGAGGGGAAAACCATTTTTATTTTTAGGGGGGTGGGGATAAACCATATAACAACAAGTGATTCTAACATAATAAAGAGCAAGTAAAACACACACCCCAACAGCTATGTGTCTTGATTTTCTCAAATACCTCAAGAACCAGATAATATTTTTGATATGTAATGACCAATACTGTGAATGCAGAATTCATACAGCTCCTGGTCTTAATAATGAATGGATATGGTGCAGCTAACATACCTTCTCTATTGCTGTGTTCTCACAGACTATGGAGAAAAAGTACAGGGGTCTGGCCAAAATATCTTTTCATCCCTCTTTCCCAGCAAAATTCCAATACATGTATAACCAATTATATTGCAACTGTTGCAGGTAGCTCTTTGTAGCTAAAATTCTGTATTAAGCCATCAGATATTTAACAGAACAATCTCCTTAAAATAAAAATCACATTTGTTTCATTTTTAGCTATAAACAACCAAGAATACTGGTGGTTCACAATAGAGTTTTGTACTTAAATGTAAGATCATCAGCTCTTCTGGGTCATTTCCTTGGTTGTAACAAGGAGGTAAACCACAAAACTATGTCAGAGATATTTAATTCCTAGTTATGGGGAGAGGAGCTCCCTGGAATGTCCATGATGGGTCACAGTCATGCCTTGTGTCTTTCTCATGGCAAGCCTTACTCAGACATTCACAGATCTTAGCAACTCATTTACTTGTGTTCTGACTTTTTGACCAAGTGGACCCTACCACTTGGGTGGGTCATTTTTCTTTATCTTGTTCAAAATCTCAAAATGAATCCTCACTGTGAGTTATTTATGACTCTCATCAGTCCATGTTAAATTTTTTAAGAATTCACTGATTCAATAGCCATTATCTTTGGAGTAAATTAGAGCTGCTCTAACATTATAAAGATTGTCAGGAGATTTGTTAGACTCAATTTTTCCACCAGAAATAAGTCAAAACAAAAGTGTTGTCCTGCATATTCCATCAGGACATCCCACTGTGTGTTGCCACAAAGGCATTTGGAGTGTGGTAGTTGCAGACCCGGAATTTCACCACTCAATGAAATAATTTATCAATTTTATTTACTGTGCTGGAGGGGGATAGTGGGTGGACATCAGTTTCTGTTCTATGACAAATACACCCTCTCTGCACTGACCACATTCACCAAAACCAGTGTCTCTAGTCCGTTTGTGATTGGTACCATAGACTCCAGCTGGTTGACGTGTCCATGTCTTGGCTGGTGGCCTGGCCTTTACATTTAGTGGGCCTTGGGCTCATCCTTTTACACTGGGTTGGATATATAGATAGATATGTTCCCACCAAAGAATTACTGTTTTCAGTGCTTTAGCTTTCTACCTCAGGAGGTCACCAACAGCCTCATCATTCCGACTGCTCCAAGGCCATCTCTGGTTTTCTGTAGGTAGCTTGCCTGGGTTAGTATCCCATTCCATTCTACCTCAAATGGGCATTATGGATGTGAAGCTATGACTTTGTCTCTCCTTTTTTGTTACTTTTCTATGCCTACCCAGACCATTACAGAAGGACAGATGAAGGCTGTGTATTTTGGGTGAGCTACACTCACATCCTGCCCGAATGTACTTGGTTCAATTTCACAGCACATACCAGTCACCTAATGAGTTTCAACTGGGCAGATGCAGCCAAGCCCTTGCTTACCTGAGTGATGCTTTCGAGTAGACTTTATCTCATGACACTCATTGATGAGCTCCTGAAAAAAAATAAAAGAGATGAATTAATAAAGAATTAAGCACAGAGGAGCAGAGAACTGCATTACCCAGCAGCTGTCTCTATAATGCATATGCATTCAGATGCCACCATTTAGAGGGCATCTCCTCGAAGGCATAAATGGTTCTATACCCATCCAATCCTTGATAAAGGCAATTCACTAAACAGGCAAACCTGAATGACTCATGTTTGTCATCACTGCTCTGATTATAATTGATTATAATTCTTTCTGCCTTTCACTACCTTTCCTGGAAAGAAAAAAAGGTCTGAAATTGGCAACTTTGAAACTCCTTTTAGAGATGAGAAGCACTACTGTCACTATATGTGGAGGTAGCTGTTATTTAATTTATAAGTTGAATGCGGAGAAGATGACCACCTTTTGCCATGAAACAAATCAAATTAAATTTATCTCATATTCAGTATAGATAATCTGCTCTATAAAAATAGCTTTTTCACTTGTAACTTTGCTTTAATTCTTACATTCTTCCATCCAAAAGTAGCAAGAGACCTTGAATTTTTGTGTATTATGTGAGGATTTGGTGAATGTCACCCATTTCCTTTCAGTATGCTCAAACCAGTGAAATACTAATGAGGCAGCAAGTTATACTGAACAACATATATCAGACTGTATCAAATGAAGGTTAAAGAAATGATGAATAAAATATCTTTGAGCTTAATACTCCTATAATGCCCCTTGAAGCAACAATTGCCAAATCTATTTAAATCTGCGTTATTAACCATCTGCCTCCTGGGAGACATGGGGTGCTCATGTTCTGCACAGGCTGCCATCACACATCAATTGCCTTCTATGATATTTGGTCTTTACATCTTGTAATATTAAAATATAACTGGCCCTATATGAAAAGCTATTTCTGTAATTCCAAGACATTTGTATTCCAATGCAAAGTGCCAGTTCAATACAAAAAGGACGTGTATGCCATTATGCACCAGCTGTCTCATCTAGCTGTTTGCAATTGCAAAATATAAAAAAGCTGTTTATTAGACATGCAAAAATGAGACTAGAATCTGGACAGTTTTATGCTGAAAAGAATCTTTCTTGTAAGTGCAGAGGAGCCATGTACTTTTAAGCATTTCTATCCAGAGCAGTGACTGGAAAGGTCATTTTTAGAGGTCTCTGCTTGCTTTGAAACATAAATGCTCTCTGTTCTGGTGTCTTTATTAGATTTTTTGTGTATGGCCAAGGAAACAAAATGTGCTGATAGAGAATTATTGCAACCAGGAGAAAAGAGAGGTAGAAGGGCAAGAAAAGACTTATATGATACCCACCCCATAACCTAAATTTCCCACCTGCCACTAACAAACATCAAACCATGAACCCAAAAGCTGGGGAGTGCTGGGCAATATGAAGGAGAATATGTAGAATAGGTGTATGGAAATTCAAAACAGGTGCGCAAGGACTACATATCATTGAATTATAAATTATTAAGAGATTATATTGTAACCATACAATCCTAATACAAAACTTTATGGTTTAGTCCACCATGTGGTGTCATTTGGTTTTAGCATCTGGTCATTCTTCACTTTATTACACGAATTCATGATGTAATCCATAATACCCAAATTCATAATTATTTGACAAGAGTATGTGAAACCCAAACAGATGTTGTGGATTAATTTAGAATGTAGAAATAAACATTAGTTTGTGAACATGCTGTGGTTCTGAAGGTCTAACAGAGTTGCAGATTTATAAATGGGCACTTGCATTTTGCTATCAGCTGCTGGGTGCTACCCGCTTTTGATAGTGACTGGTGATCTATAGGACTTCATCATAAGGAGAGCAGTTAAAATATAATTCACATACTGATAGCAACCAACATTTAAAAAGAGAAAGACATGTTACAAGATGATTTTTGACTCTTTTAATCACCAAGATTTTTATATGCTGTCTTAATGTACTAAGGATAGGATTTGTGTGGTACATATGCAGTCAAGACCTCCGTGAACTGACTGATTTCTTGAATGAAGCAATATAGTTCAGAATGAAGCTTATCAAGTCTGGTCAAAGAGTAAGAAACCAGTCTCCTTCAGGCGAGGAAAAGAACACCATCTAGCGAGCATTCATGGGTTTCACCTGGGAAAACACTGAAGCAGTGCAACAACAAGCAAACAAAAACATTTTATTGTAAATAATTCAGCACTGAAGTAAATTTAAGCTCAGAAAGAAAGGAAGTTTAACATGCCCCGCAACAGAAAGCCCTGTTACATCAAAATAAATTAAATTCTGTAACACAAATTATGGGTTATGCTGCTCCATGTTGAAATAAACAAGTTAATATGGCATTATGAGATTTTGTTTTTAAGAAACACAGAAACAAGTTGGCTTGAATAACTAATCAAGAAACATTTAGAGCTGTCCTGCAGTGGTGATTGTTCCCAGCAATTACCTGAGGAAGATGGGACAAGCGCAGAAATTGACACAAAACAATCCATAATGAAGACTATCACAATATGTTAAGTAATTTCTATTAATGTGTTAAATACAGTTCCTTAACTATTATTACATACAAGGAGACAGATACCCAACACCAAGTAGGATTTGCTGTTCTATTTATTTGTATATGCACAATTTTGATATTATATGTATTTTTATATATGTATTTATATACATGTCATTAGATGACCAGGATGAAAAAGCAAGTAGATAAACAGAATTTTACAGAAACAACTGCTACCAGACATGCCTATCATAACCATTACATATTGTACCAAAAATATGTATTAGTAATTTTAAAAAAAGGTCAATATGCCACAATAACCTTTGAGTAGCTATTTTGAAATTTTGAAACTGTATTTTTCACATTGTACTGCTTTTTGGAGAAAACAGTTAAGTTCAGTAATACACACTTCAGGATTTACGTCTCCTCTAGGTTAATAATTCTACTTATACTGTGTGATTATTACATTTCATCTTCATGTAAGACTTTCAAAAAATTTATTCACTGTCTTACTACTCATAGCTAAAGTGATCTCTTAGAAAACCATTTAAACAACAAAATGTCGGGTTTTACTCAAAAAGGACTAAAGGGATTCTTAGCAAAGGAATTAAAACAACAAGCAAAAAATGCTATGCCTTTCTCAAATAATTTCATCTTTCCATTCATTTCAAAGCATTTTCCAACTGCAGTGCAAATACCAGCTATATGCTCAGCTGCCCTGTGATATCAGCCCACACTGTATGCAAGGTATAATTTCAAAGCAGCTTTTTCATGATTTCTCCTAATTATGGAGGATTTTCTTCTTATATATTGACTCATTATCGACTCTATCATCTTTTCTCACATGCCAGTAGAAATTTTGGCAGCAATCACGCTGCTGCTGTGTTCAGCCTAATGTCTTTGATGGTGACTAATGCTATCGGAGAGCCCCTTTAACCTCTCTCATTCCCATCTATCTTCTGTTCTGTGTATCTCTGTACCTCTGTTCAGGTGGGTCTGTATCACAGCTGCAAGTTCTCTGGAGCTGCTTGTTTAGCATGAAAGGCACAGCACGATGGCATTGTGGTTGGCAATGGTGTTTCTTGAGGCTCTGACTCTGCACCTGCGTAGGAATACTTCCATTCCTGTGTCGCAAGAGAGCAAGTTTTCCTACATTTTCTCTTCCTCTCTTCAACCACCTGCCACCTCCCTCTCTCAAAATTTGCAATCCACTCCACCTTCTTCCCTAACTGCTTGTCACTTCCCTTATATTTGTATCTTTATATTATCTTTCATATATTTTATATTTAGTTCAGAAACATAAACCTGAAAACTTGACTAGAGGCAGGCAGATAGGAAACAATGGGGAGAGTTGTTAACTAGGAAAATCCTTTAGTCCTGTGGGCTTTAGAGAAAAGGCATAATCAAGCTGATAAACTGAGATTTATCAGGTTTATGGAGCTTTATTAATTGAGGTTAAAAAAAGTACTAATATTCCTCAAAATCCATGAGTAGTTTCTACTGAAATACTGCAACACCACCACCAGAAAATGGCACTATTCCTTCTGAGCTTTGATGCCAGCAGAAATCCCTGTAAGAACTATTAATTTTGTGTTGGCTATCAGGCTACATTGAGATTGTCAGATACCACTAATAATTACATTTTTTCCCCTAGGATTACTTCAATTGGTCATGTCAAATTGATAACTAGAAAATTGTTTGTTTCAGCAGAAATCAAAAGACAAAAATTACATTTTTCATTTCTGTAATTAAGGAAGCACTGTTAAAAAGGCAAACCTTTCTAAAACCAAGGCTGGCAGAGAAACTATTTGCAAATGGGCTTAACAATTAAGCCATCTTTGAAAAGCCTTTTTAAAATTAATCATCACATTTACATAATTATTTTTATATACATCTCATAATACATTTCAAGTACCTTAGTCTACTAAAACATCTCTGTCAATTGTGCATTTACTGTATCATAAGATGAAAATTACCTGAAAAAGATTTTGATACTTTATTTTAATTGAAATAGCTCCTCACAAGTGTCTTATCAGCTCTAATCACCATTCTACTGTAGACACCAAATTATCTCTTCACTGAATTCCAATTCTCTAATTTCAATCATTTGACAGAAATTAATTGTATTCTTCAGTATCAAAGACAAATCTTTCCAGATCTTGGTAAACCTAAATTATTCGTAGTCTGTACTAAACTACACAGGGTTTGGGGCCATTCTCTTTGAATGGACCAACATTCTCTTCAAAATATGATAAGAATTACAGGCTCAAAAAAAGTTCTCAGTAAAATAATTTTCCAATGTTAGGATAATTTTGTTCCTGAATAAAATGAAGAACATGCCAGTCAAAAGCAGAAGGGTACAATGAGAGTCTTTCGGTATTTGACACCAGATATCTACCACCCACAACATACTGGAGACAGCATGAGATTACCTCTTAGGTATTTTTTTCAGGTCACTGAAGAAAGCTCAATTTCCAAAATGTCATATGAAAATTATCAGAAAGTTTGGATGGAAGCTAAATACTCCAGGATTCTGATCTATTCCTCTTAGCCCTTATAAAGGTCTGGGTAATTACACTGACAAATCCGAGTATGGCTTCAAGAGCTGTCATCGAATGAATAAGGAAAGATTATCATTACACAAGGGCTTGCTAACAAAACAGCTGGATGCAGAAAAGGGAAAAGAAAGCCCGTCTATTTGTAAAAGACACTTTGCTGATGCAAGGTGATTGGCCCACATTTTTTGAAAATTTTTTATACATTAAAAAATAAATACAAATTCCAGCAAGGTTGGGTAGGCTCATAATAGTGTAACAAAAAACCTCAGCCATGCTACAGACTGCTGCAGACAACATGGTTTTGATAACACAAAACAGATCAAAATCCAAGCTGCCTGAACAGCAACTCCAGATAGACCATGTGGGAATTTTGGCTTGTACAAATGCACGGCGTTGTGTGCCTTGGCTGCTGGCATTCAGAGCCATCTGTGCAGCAGGCAGAAAGCCTTATTGCAGCTCAGCATGCCAGTGTCACAGGAGCTCCAGAGCCAGGCTAAGAGAACCTTAGATAGGCAATTTGCATGGCTACCCTAAGTGCTGTCTGTCCTGCACAAAGCAACTCTTTTGTCTTTGCTAGCCTAGATAAAGCAGTGAATAGACTGTAGATGAGCATTACCATAGACGATATGCATATGAACTGGGATGGGATGGGATGGGATGGGCTGGATTGGGATGGGCTGGAGGGTACACACATATATTCCAATATACATGGAATGGTTCTACGGTTTGAGCATACGCTTGTGAAGCATAGATATTTGTATGATCAAGGAACATTTTTAAATTTTAAGATCACTTGGGCAACTAAGAAAACCCTCATTCTAATTATCATACAGAATATTAATATATATGCCAGAAGTTACAAAAATCACGTAGCCTATATGTGTTTCTTTAGTATGAATAAAAATTCCTGGTGCAAATGGATATATCTGATCTTGGGATATAGTTATCTGAAAATATCACCATTGACATATGATTTAAAACACATATATCATATATAATATCATATGATATGAAAACCTTAGGTCTCTTTCAAGTACCCCAGAATTTTGCCTTCCTCAAATGTATACTTTTGCACTACGGTTGACAGAATGAAAATACATTACATAAAAGTATCACTAATCATGTAATTTAAACTATGTGCTAAATCCCAAATTAGGTTAATTTTATACTGAATTTTAATGTGAAAATATTCTGTGTTTTTATATGTGTACTATTTGGAGAACATGGTGTGCTGGTTTTAAGTTGTAGCTCACTGTTTTAATAACAGATCTCCCAGGTAAAATATCAATAATCACAGAAAAATACAAAAGCCAACAGCGATCTTTAACTCGTACAACAGAAAAAAAATGGCATAGCACAGATCAGAAGAACTAATATTGGGAACAGATCAATCAATATTGTGACCTGCAACTGTTAACAGATATAAATACCTTATAATACACTCTGGTCAATATGTTATTATCACAAACTCTTTGAGCCCCATATTGGGAAACAAAAAGGGCTGTCATGGCTTAACTCCAGCTGGCAACTGACCCCCACAGAGCCACTCACTCCCTTCCTCCCAGTGGGATGAGGGAGAGAATCAGAAGAGTAAAAGGGAGAAAACTTGTGAGTTGAGATAAAAACAGTTTGATAAGAAAAGTAAAAAAAAAAAAAAATGCACACACAAGCAAAGCAAAACTCAGAATTCATTCACCACTTCCCATGGGCAGACACATGTTCAGATATCTCCAGGAAAGCAGGGCTCCATGATGCACAGTGTTTACTTGGGAAAAAAACCACCATCATTTCAAATGTCCTCCCATCCTTCTTCTTCTCCCATCTCCCCTCCCAGCCCCTTGTGCACCCCCAGCCTCCTCACTGGTGGGGTGCTGTGAGGGGCAGAAAAGGCCTTGACTCTGTGTAAGCTCTGCTCTGCAGTAATGGAAGATCTCTGTGTTATCAACACTGCTTTCAGCACTAACGGAAAACATAGCCCCATATTCAGCTACTATGAAGAAAATTAGCCCAGTGAAAACCAGCAAATGTGGTTTATAAATTTGTTTAAGCTATTATATTCAACAAAATATTCAGGATTATTACAGAAACTCCTGGAAAAGGTCTGTGTTAAGCTAAGAAACAATTAGCATGAGACTAATCTTTTCTTCATAACTTCTCATACTTAAAAGACTATATTTTTTTTCTTGACCATTGATCTATATCTTTTCATTTAATTGTACTTCTTAGATACAATTTTATAACTATTTCATTTGGCTGTTTTTTAAACAAACGCTGATGACATCAGGCACTCTTACAGTGAAACAACTTCCATGAGTTCATTCGAAATTTTACTTCGGCAACATAAATATGAAAGGATTGACTAAATTATAGCTGCCTAATACTTTTTTTAGCTGCTGGAAGTCACACAGAACGAAAACCAGAGTTGTATCAACCAGTATGCCTATTTGAATTGGCCAATTGCATAAAATATATAATCTATTAATAATCTAATATATCTATTGGCAGTATTACTAACCCCAGGCAAAGGAGCAGTTCTACAGGTCTGCTTGCAGAGTGGATATCTGTGTCTTTGCACTGTCCTGGGGGGATTATCTAATTGCTGATTATGCAGGACATAAGTCATATTCTCCCATACTTTTGCCTGTGGTATTGTGGGAGATCTATATTCAGGTAGCAGGAAGGTAACAAGCAGTTTGGTGGTGGAGACAGAATCACCTTTAAAAAGCACATTCATTCATCAGGAGAATTGCTGAGGGCTTGAGTTAGAGTCAAGAGCACTGTGGGGGACAGCCTGAAAATGAGGCTGAGTCAGAGGCTGAGGTTCAGGGGAAGGACAGCAGCAGCCTGCCAGGAGGAGGTAAGCTGGCTACTCAGCTAACATTTATTCTACAGTTTAGTTGTACAATCTAGGCAAGGGAGAAATCGAGCAAAAATCCAGCTGAGAGATAATTGATTTGTTGACTAGAGAGACTAAAAGAGGCAGGGGAATTAGAGAAAGCTGCATCTGGGATCAGGAGAGATTACAATGGAACAATTTAAAAAAAACCCCAAAACCAAAAGGCCCTAGCATGTTTACATGATTTCCACTGTTCAATTAAACAGTCTGCAGGTAAGCTCCAGCTTTTTGAATGATAATGGTTTATCCTGCTCTAGTAAAACTTCATATTATTTTTGATCTTTGCTTTTCATCATTTCTAACTAAATAAGCTGAATGGAATAACATTTGTAATGGATAAAATAAGGTCTTGATCTGTAAAATATGACAAATTTTATTCAGTAAGCAGCAGTATATTGATGACAAAATCCTTCTGCTCCAGATAGATGGCTTTTTCAATAAATGTGCCAGTAAATGCTGGGTAAATTTTAGCAGTATAATAATACTTGTTTTAGTTCTCCTGTTGTGATAAGCTGTATTTATTTAAAGCATTATATGTTTATGTGGCCTATCCATTAGCAGGTGCTGCAGATGACTTCACTGCTCACTGTTCCAAATGGTAATGCACAAAGTTATAGCTTTTTCTAACTATGCTCACATAAGGATATATAAGATGGATAAAATATGTGATGATATTCAGGACCAGTCATTCAGAGGGGACAGACTAGTTCCAACCCCAGATCTAACAGTTTCCAGTTCTCTGTAGATTTGTGTCACATGGTTACTGACTTTGGCGTCTCAGAAAGGCCTAAGCTATGAATGAAGCTTTTCCCCAGGTTAAGTCTTTGTAAAAGAGCATGCTGTTAAATTTTGTGGATTCCTTTTCATCTGTTAACACCATGTCCTCAAGTTGCAATTTTTCCTTTACTCAGCTTTCCAATTTAACAAAATGTTAAAGAGTTATTTCCAAGATCGTGGCACTCATGAAAAGTGTTGAGTTTCTCCAGTGCGTTCAAAAGGCAGAGAAAGAACTTACCCAGCATACATAAAAATGTACAGAGATTACATTGTTCTCATATTTAGAGAAAAAGAGCATGTACATACATTCTGAGTGAGAAGCTGCCCTCAAAAACCCACAATGCTGAAAATTTATGCTTGAAGTAATATTTGGATTGATTCAAAAATAAATAACATTTAAAAGTTTTAAACTGTCTGCAGGAAAGATTTTCACCTTAATTTATAATAATAAAAATACCATAGAATGAATATTTTTATTGTAAAAGAATAAACTGATAAATTGCTTTCATGGTTATTTGAATGGTGAACTGAAATTTAGTATTCAGTAAGCTTGAAGAACCTACCTACTACTTAGCACATTTCCTTAGCACATTTCCCAACACCTCTCAGTGTTACAGCCTGATAAATCATTGTTTTGCTATTTGTGATATCACAGATGAGTGTCTTAGCCTAAAGCCTGCACTTGAGAAGCTCTTCAGGCTGTAACATTCAGGTCAGCCTTGTTGGAAGCAGCTGCTGTGAGGGCGGCACTTAGAGCAGCAGCTACACGTGGAGGCAGGGCTGTGGGGAGGCTCTGGTGAGCTTGCAAAGAAGCAGCGTGGCAGGAATGGGCCAGCGGGAATGGGCCGTGCTGTTTGCAGTGTAGCTTTGGGAGCTTGGTGAGAAGGTGCTGGTCAGCTGGCAGGACTAGGCAGGGTGCCTTGGAGGCTGCTGGTGCTGCTCTTTGTGGTTGCTGCTCTCAGTTTGGCTAGAAACTGCAGGGTCTGCTGCCAGTTCTCCTGGGCTTTGCCTAATGTGCAGGCTGATGCTGGGAATTATAGAGTGAAACACTGAAGACACAGCCACTGTGACTGCAGTTGGTGAAGAGAGGCACACAGGGGCCTGCCATTGCTACTCAGGATTGAGCAGGATCACATGGAGACAGCGCAGTGGTGGTCTTAGCGTGCCACAAGTTCCAGTGCTGACTGATGCTAGTGGCTGTGACAGAGTCGGCTCTGGCCACTGCTTGGATTTCACGCTGCAAACATGGCCTGGGGCCTCTTCTGTGGGAGGTGTGCTCTGACCAAGGCACTGAGATGCTGGGTGAAAGAGCAGTGGGAAGAGATGAGAGACTGCACAGCATCAGGGAGTTTGAAGAAGGTATTGAAGCATTCTTTTCAGGAAGGCTGCAGAGGCAAGAACCTGATCCATGCAAGGCAAGGAGAGAGCAGCAGCAGCTGGTAATCAGGTTCAAACAGGTGAAGGAGAAAGACAGTTGAGACAGACTAGGCTGTGACTTCTGGCAGAAAAACCTCCTGCTCCATCTGCAAATCGACAACTTGAGCATACATCTAGTGCTTTGGGCATTGGTTAACCAAACCCACTGGGGACTCTTTCAGAGCAAGCTGAGCCCAAACAGGTTTAAAAAGGCATGTGGTAGTTATAAGAGACCCCTTCCCAGGGGGATGAAAACAGCTATCTGTCAACATGGCCTGATTTTTCAGGGTATTTCTTGTTTATCAGTGCCTCAGGTCTGAGATTTTGCAGAAGAAAAGTCAAGGCTTACCTGGCTCTTGGACTAATGCCCCCTGCCCCTTTTCCCAGAGTGATTTAAGGGTAACCCAAAGTGCACCAAGAGTTCTTCAGAGCCCAAGGGATGCAGTGAAAGGTAAGGCAGACAGGTGATGACTCTGCCTTTCCAGTACAGGGGGAAAGGCTCCAGCAGAAGGTACCTCCTTCAGTAAGTCAACACAGGCCTAAGCCTGTGCAAAGCAAGCAATGCTTTGGCTTCTATCAATCAATTGCTCTGTGAGCAATGAGCACTACTGTGGAGGGATGGGATATCTAGCAGTGAGCAGGAGTGTCTTTGCCAACAAACTTGCTAATGTAGTGACAAGTACTTTAAACTGTGTGTGTTGGATTGCGTTTTCCTAAACTGATGAGCAGTGGGGGCACAAGGAGCAAAATAGATGTATCTCAGCAGCAACATTGCAGGGGACATTCTTACACCTGGAGGGACATGGGATATGACTTGGGGCCCAAGTCAAATACCTGTATAAAAATGGAGGTAGTATAGAGAAGAAGCAGGATGAATAAGAAGTCTGAGCAAAATTGCAGAGCTGTAATGTCACTGGGATTATGAAGACAAGATGGAGTATCTATAGTGGAGTGCTCAGTGGATGGATAAAGGTGGGAAGGCAAGGAGGAGGTTGTGCTTCACATCAAGGAGTGGCTCAAATGCAAAAGCTGCCTTGGAGCCAGAGAGAAAGCAGTAGAGAACTAGTGACTAGGAGTTAAGGATCAGAAGACAGACTAGCGCAGGTCATGCAACTGATGTCTGCTAAGACCACTGGATCAAGACGAGATGGATGAGGCCTCCTTTAGATGGCTGGAGAAAACCTTACCGTTGCAGGCCCTGGTACTCATGGTAGGCTTAAATCTTCCTAATATCTGCTGTAAGGGGACTAGAGCTGGTGCAAGCAATCTGTGAGAATTCCAGAATGTGTTGAAGGCAATTTTTGGCACAGGTCTACTGATTAGAGAAGGTGCTCTTTTGGACCTGCTGCTCACAAACAATGAAGAAGCACTGAGTAAAGTCAAGGGCAGGCTTGGCTACCACAATCATGGGACTGGAGTTTCTGTCCCTGATGGATATAAGCAAGACACACAGCAGAATTACTAGACTTTGGGAGAACAGATACTCAGGAACCTGTTTGGTACAATCCCAAGAGAATTTTTCTTGAAGAGAAAGAGGCTAGGAGACCTATTTGATTTTTCAAAAAGAGAATCTTCAAAGAACAAGGATTAATTTTACATAGCTCTACAACTCTCATTTCAAAAATCCAATCAGATAATTTTTTTATGATGGAAATAGGAGCAGGAACCATTTTTATAATCTATCCTGTCTACTAAATCTTTTTCATGGCTTCATTAGAAAGCACAAAACTTCTATCACAATTTAAAACCTTTTGCTAGTGATATTAGGAAATTTATTCTTCCTTTCATTATTGTACCCATCCTGTAGTGTCTGTCCTACTTTATATTTACATTTCTTGAGTTCACACCAAACCATCTTTGAATATGTAAATTCAGCAGTAGAAATGGAAGTCTGCATGACATTAATATGCTAACTACTAAAATAACATTTTATTATACAAGTAAAACAGAGTAAATAGCCACAGATACATGCTAAGCATGGCAATTGCCCGACTTTTACATCAAAAAAATTGATTCAGTTTAAATTATTTATGACTTGATTTTTATGTTAACAAGCCCTCCTTACTTCTTAATTCTTTTTGGTTTTTGTTTGTGTTTGTTTGTTTGTTTGTTTAATGCTACTAGTATGAGATGGTTTTGGCTTCTTAGGTTCTAATAAGCTTTAGTGTGAGAAAGGTGTATTCTTACAAGGAATAACTATTCCAGTTCTAATACTGACCTTCCAATTATTCCAATTATTTTGAAGAGAATTACATTTGTTTCTGTAACCCCATTCCTATGTTTTATATACCTTAAGAGGCTAGAGAAAATATTCAGTGTCCTGAAAGATTTTACTGCAGGATAGAACAAGATGCTTTTACATCTGACTATGTGGGAAATGAATCTACATAAAAGACTTTAATACATCCATGTAGCTGAAGAACACTAATCCCAAATAATCATCATCTTTTTCATTTTCCTTTCCATAAAAAGACCATTAGTAAACCCAAAGATATTATAACCTAGCACTCCTGTTATCACTTTTCCCCTTCTTCTCTTTTAGAGCCTGAGAAAGCAGACATAACAGCCCAGACAGAACTCAGCACCAGACATCTGATATTTTATTTACTTCACACAAAGCTAGACAAGATACCTTTTTATTACCCAGTTAGAAGTTTGAATATGTACTCATAATAAGGAGTGGTATATTACCTGGTATATTTTGTTCTTGCAAAGTCTTATACCCAGCGAGTATCAATGGATTACCTTCCACCACTTTCATCAGTAAATTGGAGAGAATTATGTCTTTCAAAATAAGCCGGTTCTAAGGCTGAGGTTCTGCACAAGTTATTTAACAATTCCTTGAGGGTCTGGAAGTATTTGCTAACCCAGCAAAATACCTGACATAAAGAATCTCTTATCCAGTGTGAAATACATGCTTAAAATCTGTTCCATATATACTGAGGCATGTATTGCAAGCAAAATGACAGCAAATGGTCTCTTTCTTAAAACTACAACTATGCAAATCCATAACACAGTTAAGAAAGATAAACATGCCTGTGAAAATTTGTAATCTCCAAAATTGTGCCAGGTTTTCTAAGGTTCACAAGCCTATAAGAACATTTGAGCTAGCACATGAATGAAAAATAAGAGCTTTAAAAAGAAGAAATTAACCCCAAACAACACAACAAAAATACTTCCTGAAACTGTGTCATATCCATGTTCATTATTTTAAAACATTAATGAGAATTCTTAGTTTACTGACATATTTCACGATAAATACATCTCCTGGCAGTCTTCCTGCCACTCTGTGATGGATTAACTCTGGCTGGATGCCAGGTGCCCACCATAGTTGCTTTGTCACTCCCTTCTGCAGCTGGGCAGGGGAGATAAAATTTAATGACGAGTTTATGGGTTGAGATAAGGACAGGGAGAGACCATTTAGCAATTGCCATCATGGGAAAAACAGATTTGACTTGGGAAATTTAGTTTAATTTATTATCAACCAAATCAGAGTAGGATAATGAGAAATAAAAACTAAGTCTTAAAACATCTTCCCCCTCTCTCCTCTCTTCTTCCCAAGGCTTAATTTTACTCATGAATTCATTACCTCCCCCCCTTGTAGTGCTGTGTTCATCACATGTTGTCTCCGTTGCTACTTCCTCTGCAAGGGAAGGACTCCTCACACTCTTCCTCTGCTCCGTTGTGGGGTCCTGCCCACGGGAGACAGTCCTCCACAAACTTCTCCAGCATGGGTCCTTCCCAAAGGCTTCGGTTCTTCATGAACTGCTCCAGCATGGGTCCCTTCCATGAAGTGCAGTCTTTCAAGGACAGGTTGCTCCAGAGTGGGTCCCACATTGGGTCATAGGTCCTGCCAGCAAACCTTCTCCAGTGTGGGCTCCTCTCTCCACGGGGCCGCGTGGGGTTACAGCCTCCTTTTGACATCCACTGCACCACCATGGACCCTCATGGACTGCAGGGGCACAGCTGCCTCACCATGGTCTTTACCAAGGGCTGCGGGGGAATCTCTGCTCCAGCCCCTGGTGCATGTCCTCCTCTTCCTTCTACACTTACCTTGGTGTCTGCAGAGCTGCTTTTCTTACATATTCTCACTCCTCTCTCTGGCTGCCATNTAGGTCCTACCAGCAAACCTTCTCCAGTGTGGGCTCCTCTCTCCAAGGGGCCAAGCTTCCCATGGGGTTACAGCCTCCCTGCCACATCCACTGCACCACCATGGACCCTCATGGACTGCAGGGGCACAGCTGCCTCACCATGGTCTTTACCAAGGGCTGCGGGGGAATCTCTGCTCCAGCCCCTGGTGCATGTCCTCCTCTTCCTTCTACACTTACCTTGGTGTCTGCAGAGCTGCTTTTCTTACATATTCTCACTCCTCTCTCTGGCTGCCATTGTTTTTTATCCATTCTTAAATAAGTTATCCCAGAGGTGCTTCCACTGATGGGCT
This sequence comes from Platysteira castanea, assembly GCA_013397175.1. Lineage (NCBI taxonomy): Eukaryota > Metazoa > Chordata > Aves > Passeriformes > Platysteira > Platysteira castanea. Next base: position 92,697 of record VYXC01002061.1, read on the forward strand.
TGGCTTTGGCCAGTGGCAGGTCCTTCTTGGAGCCAGCTGGCACTGGCTCTGTCACACACAGAAAAAGTTTCTAGCAGCTTCAGAGTGTATATATATATATATATATGTATGTATGTATCTTTTCAACCAAATTGAAAAGTTTTAAAAGGGATAGTTCAATAATACTATCTCTTATAAATTTTTGCTGACATTTTACATTAGAGATTTTGTTACCATTTGCTGAAAACTAAGTTTAGACTTCAGGGATAAAATTTCAGGTATCTCAAACAGACTTATTATAAAGGCTAAATGTTTAAATACTATATGAGAAAAAGTCAAGGAAATACATAGGTGGGTGCATGCATGTGTAAAAAAAAACCCTCTGAAAACCTTTTCTGACCACAGCTACAAAATTCTGCTTTGCGAGAGGGACCTGGCATTTGGGACATTTCTCAAACATGGCCACATATTCCTGTGAGGAACATGTGTGTCACCATTCCTGTGAAAATCTCTGTGAATTCAATCAGCATATAAACCCTTCATGCTCAGCAGATACTTTTCAGAGCTTAAGAAAGAAAATGACTAAACCACATGGGACTTCTTTTACAGGAACTGAGTGTACATCAGCCCAATGCTGGAAGGACAGTCTTGAAGCTTCCTGTAACAATTGTTCTTGATCTGTGGAGATTGAAGTAAAACATAGAAATAGTCTCAATGTTTCCTTTGCCTGTAATCAGGAAGCAATGCAAGACTGCAGAAAGATAAGCCTTAATTGGGACACAGAAGGAATGATACAGATCTCTGAACAGAAGAGTCTAATGCTGTTGTAGATGCTATGAACTGATGCTATTCAGACACTCTTGATGTTCAGGTATCATTTCAGAAGGGCATGTCTCCTGCAGATCCTGCATTGTATCTGCCAGTCTCAGGCAGATATGTCAGATAATCCAGAATTTCTAAAAGGATATGCTTAGACACCTGCAACTCTACCAGAATCTATTAAAAAACAGAAAAGAGAAGAATGGGGAAAAAATTCTGGAAATGGGACAAAAGGCACACAAAATTTTTTGAAACTGTAACCAGTTAGTTCATATTGCACTAATAATAGCCAAGGAGTAGAAGTGCAGTGAAAAATACCAGGAAATTAGAGAAGCAAACTGGGGAACTGTGCAAAGACAGAAGGCTGTCAGTACAAAATTTAAGAAATGAACAAACAAAAAACAAAACAAAACAAAACAAAACCAAATCCCAACAGAAAAACCTAGAACAACAACAACAACAAAATCCAAACAAACAAACAAACAAAAACTCTCAAAAACCAAACCAAACCAAACCAATAAAAAACACCCCTGGGAATAAGAGGTTCCAGATTGTGTTTAGAAGCCTACAGTAAACAAAACAAATGGAAAAAAGAGAACCAACATGATGAGCAATATGCAAGACAGAGGGACGCTAAGGAGCCTGAGGTTAAAAATATGGGTAAGATATGCAGAATCAAAGATCTGAGCTGTAAGGCAAAATTGGTAATCAGGAAGCAATGTGTAGGGGAGTTTCACAGTGGAATTTGAAAATAGTGGGGAAGAAAGAGACTGACAATGCAAATTGTGTGTTGTGAGACATGAGTTGAAGAGAGGTTTGTGTCAAGGAGATATATGTCCTAAATTTATTCCTCATCAAAGAATACTAGTAAAACTGACATTTTTCTTACCTGGAATAAACACAAGTATTAGATTTTGAAGTTTAACTTTGTTAAACTGGATGGGAATCAGCATTGGGGAAAAAATACTTTACTCATGTCAAGGAGAAAATATTCTTCAGGTGGTTAAGGCCCAATGCAGTGTCATTTTCTTTCTGTTTATACAATTTCAACAGTTAACTATGAGTTGTTTTGATTGTAGAGAGTTAAATGCTATTTTCAATACAAAGGGAGACTTCCATATATTCCTTGTGCTCAAAAATGGCAGGCATACTAAAACGACACTATTAGCACAAAAAAGTGTTGTTAACAAACTGAATTTCAAAATGGCTTGAAACAAAAACATACTGGCAGGATGTTTTAGGCAATTTTCAACATGGTAGTCATTGCTAGATCTGCACTCATTGATTTCCAGTTTTGAATTCAAAATAATCTAACAATTTATTGTGGTTTTTAAGTTTTGACATTCTATTCAGTCCTGAAGATATTTCGGAACTTTTTCACTGAATCGGAAGCATAAGAATAAACAGGAGAATCTGAAAATCTTGCTTAATAAAATTCCATAACTTGGTCATTTGCTGCCATAAATTTTGTTTGTTATTTTTAGCTTAACTTACCTCAACTTACCGAGAAACACAGCTGCTTTTAAAGTGGATATTTCTAAAACTAGTTTTTAAAACAGAATATTCTTTACCTGATAAAATTAGAGTGCATAACTTGTATAGATGCAATCAGATTAAACATGCTTTTTATATTTTCAAACTGCTTGCCTATGCCTGTCATAAAATTAAGGAAGATAAGTGCATGTCCTGAGATCTGAACACAGAGATGAATAATTAGAACCCATCTGAAATAATACCCTCATCTCTTTGCAGTAATTTTTAATTATTCAGTTGTAATGATTCCTTTTATATAAGTTACATTTTTGGACATAGTTCTAGTCTCCACAATTTTACTCTAAACTTTAAAAGTAAAGGTGTTTTGGTTGATGTCATTTACACCATGCATTTTATATAAATAGATTAGATGTCATGAAGAAATTTTTTACTCAGAGTGTAGAGAGGCACTGCAGTATTTTGTCCAGAGAAGTCGTAGAAGTTGTGGCTGTCTCATCCCCGGAAGTCTTCACAGCCAGGTTGGATGAACAACCTGGTCTAATGGGGTGGGTTGCAACAAGAAGATCTTTAAGGTCCCTTCTACCCAAGACTTTCTATGGTTCTATAATTTCATTATTTAACTTGGGTCAACAGCAGAAGAGGTACAAAGTCAGTTCCTTCCTTCCGTATATAAATATGTCTGCATGGAACTAACCTAGTAGGTTTTGAAATTAAGAAGTACCACCTTGCCAAAGAATAGACAAGTAAGTACATACTTTTGAGAGCTATTTAATCAGGCTTTTCCCGAACATTCTTAATAACCTTTAAAGCCAAATGCTCATTTTGAAGAAACTATCTGATTTATGTTTAGTTGCCCTCTAGGGATTTTCATCATTCTCCTCAAACAGAGTCTCCTGCATTTTATATTTGACGTGCCGAAAAATGACTGCAAAACTGAGATTTTAAGAAGTTTATAGTGGCTTTTTATGTGGAGATAAAATAGAAGGCCAACATAAATGCTATCAATAATAACACTGATTTATTCTAACATTCTAAATACTAAATATTTTTGTGTATTTTCAAAATAAGGTATTAACAATGAAATTTCAATGAAGTTCAAAAATGTTTCTGGAATATCTAATTTTTAAGAAACTTTCATTAAAATGAAATTACTGCCTAAAACAATGCTGCAAGTCAATACTAAGATCATCTTGGAATGATGTCCAAGTTATCATTCATTTTTATTTTCAAGGATTAACTCTCACAGAGACCTTGTTTGAAAATTTTGGTTTATTACATTTTTGAAAAGAAAATAAATTATTTTGAATAATCATATTCTAAATACTGTCAATAGTATTAATCTAACAAACATAGCTGCCTGTATGTAAACACTTGTATTTTTAAAAAATTGCTACTTCATGTACTATTTTAAGAACCTATCAACAGTTCACAATCAAGAAGTAAATATACACTATCTGAAGTGCTAAACATAGAGAAATTTATGAAATTCCAAATTTCTTAAGCATGCCTGGAGTTAGATACTGTATACACAATCATATTATTCCTTCCCATAACTGGCACACAAAAGTTTGAATATCACTGCAGCAATTTCATTCCTCATTTCTAAGGTATGGAGTATGGGGTCAGTATGAGGGAAAAGGGTACAGTTCAGGAAGAGTCAATATTGTATAAGACATTTAACCATGTCTCAGAGGTGGTGAAAGATAAGCCTCACACTTATCGCCACAATAATCTAATATTGATATCAAATCACAATCAGTCTTCAGAGAAGAAGATACTTAATTACAAAACTTCAGGCAAATCAGATCTGCCATCTTTTTGTGCTTGAGTCAGTAAATCCACCGTTTGATAGACAATAATGTGGGGAAGAATATATATTATGTAGTACATATCTACAAAATCTACAAGATCTACAACACTTAAAAATAATTTGAAATTATCAATAAATTTTCCCACACCAGAGCCCGTAAAAAGTATCTGGCTCAAGAGCTACTGTCCTACTCTTTTTGATTTCTAAATTATGGAGGATCACCAAGGTTTTATATGCTATTTTAATACAAGTTAACTAACGCTTTTGCTGTAAATTCTCATCCATTTGCTGTACAATTATTTATGGATGAATCAATTCATATTTTTAAGATGAAACCTAAACGACATTCTAAAGAGCAGGGATCATAGGTAAATGAAAGTAGCAGTGAAGAATGATGAAGAATTTTCCTAATGGAGTGGCTGTCAATTTATTTCTAATAAAAATAAATAAAGGAAGTAAAATATTCCTGTATAACCAAAATCAAATGTGCATGATAGAGGACTGATCCACGGTGGTAATTATCTCATTATTTCAGGGCCCAACAGCTAAACATAATGAGATGAAACCAAGTATGTAAAAAATTTCAGTCGATGTTATTTAAAAAACTGCTTCTGTTAAGGTTGAACTAATTCCAAGGTGATTTCCTAAGATAGGTGACATTCACAGCTCTTCCATAGGTAATAGTCATGAAACAGTAAAGACACAAATCTAGTCTCTTAAACCTAAGAGAGACTAAGAGACTGCGATTTTCATCTCTTCTCTTTGAAACAGAACTTGCTAGCAAAAGAAGTCAACGTACTTGTAAGTTATATTAAAATAAATTGCATTGACCACATATAGATATTTATTATAAATAATGCTTTCTTAGCCAGAAGAAATAGTCTTCCAGATTTTATCTGTGCAGCAAAAGCTCTGCTGAGTAATAAACCAGATAATGAGATTTTCAATATGTACAAGCACATTGCCAGGTAAATAATTCTTGCTGATTACATGGTTACTTAAAAATGGAATTAACATTCCAAGATCCCAGTTTTATTTCTTTCTATTAAACACAGTTTGCATCAGGGTTTATTAGCTATTGTTAAATAGTTACTGAAGCTTAATCTAAAATGATATAATCATGTCATCAGAGGATAAAATAATGATATTCAGTATAGGAAGGTGTGTCACTATAAAGAATAGAAAAGAGCAACTGATTATTAAAGACTTCTAAAATGTTATCTAGGATAATAGCATACCATCTCAGCTAGTGTAGTGACCAATTTTTTACCAGGGAGTCTACATAAAGCATCAAAAACCACTGTATAAGTATGAAGAAAAAATATTATAGTGTGGATGAAAAAATTCAGTTATATCTGATATCTACAGTTTACATAAGCAGAAATGGCTAATAATATATCATTCAGGAAAAATATTTTTCTGGAAAAATTTGGGGATGTTTAACAGTACAGAATGTATGGAATATAACGAATATTTAAATTCAAAAAAATATTATTATTATCACAAAAATGAAGAGTGGATTTAAAAAAAACCAAAGGTCACAAAAAATTAAGCTTCTAGAATGAATATTGACAGGTAAAAATAATACATATAGCAGTAACACATACAAAAATCATGAAATTACAGGAAATCTGAATAGTTTTATGGTAAAACAGTTACAGCCCAATATTCAGATGTTTTTTAAATGTGCAAAGTCCTTTACATTGCATAAATGTTAAAAAGGCTTCCATCCAGATCAGTCGAGTTGAAGCTGAAAAGTGCACCATGAAAAGTGTTTCACTCTTTGGTGAAATACCAAAACTAATCACAAATTATAAGCCATAAGCATTTAACTTTTCTTCCTTACCTTCATCTCTTCCCATACCAGTCATCGGGGAGCCCGATTTTTATCTATAGTAGTAGTATGTGTCTGGGAAAACACAATAAAGACGCTCTCACACCTGGTAGGTTCAGCAGAAAGGAGGGAAAAGAGAAACTTTATTTACATATGTCACATCTTATAGAATTCTCAACTCCACAGGGGATTGGAGAACATGTCACTTCCTTCTCAATCCCACTGGAGAAAAAAGATGCTCATCAAAGTTTCTCTTATCACAAAAGGAATGAAAAACAGAATAGACGGTTAAATAAACATCGGCTATTGTTTACATGAAATTGTGTGAAAGAATTCTGACTCCAAGGTTAAAACAGAAGGCTTAGCAAAAATCAGGGCAACAGTAGTACTTAGGGAGGAAGTAACTCTTACATTGCTGAATTTACCTAAATGATTTCTTGGGATATGAAGGCGTGTAACCAAGTCCAGACAGTGCTTCTGCAGCCTAGCAAAAGAGGACAGTCAAGGAAATTGAGAATGCCCTGAGTCTGACTGATCCAAGTGGCTCATCCAAAGATGGTGCTGTGCCCTGCTTCCTGCCAGCCTGCCTTACCACCGTGAGCGTGTAAGCTGTTGCACACCTGGACATTAACTTTAGCCCAGTATCAGGGAGTTACTGGATTTCTTGGGGATTTTGACCTAGATAACTGTACTACTGAAACTACTTTGTTAATTACACTACAGGCTTGTATTTGTTACTGTATTGTCATTTAGAGATTTTTTTTTTCCCTAAAGCCATTAGTCTGATGTCAGTTACCATATCCAAAACCTATAGCTTGGCAGGGTTATGTTAAGCCCTTACTTCTCCTCAGGATCTCCTAGGGAAAACACAGAAATTCTAACCACTTGAATTTGATTTTCTAAAGATTAATCATAAAATTAATGGTGCCACTGTTACAGCAAGCTATGCTTCCAGCTTTCCTTCTGAAGTCCACAGAAAAGTCATCAGCATAAATATTTTATTAAGACAGAATAGATATTATGATGTATAAAGCTTAATTTGAATATAGCTACAGGTGAAGTCATCCATCTAGAAACAAGACACATAGACCAGACTGACGGTATAAGTAATATAAATGTAACTTTGAAAAGGTAAGGGTGAAGGTGTTCATAAATAATTGAACAGGGCTTCTCAGGGACATGGTCTGGTCAAGACAGCTCATATTGTTCATATTGCTGGCAAATTAATAGAGTCTTGGAAAAATCTTAAAGCAGAAGTTTGTGCAATTTACACACTTGATGTGTAAATATGGAGGCACTGTCACCAGTTTAAGTATTCAGACTTCAAAAGGATGTTATATTATTTAAAAGGATTTAGGAAAGAGATGGAATTAATTGAAATACAGAGACAAAAAATACTGAATTTATCCAAAAGGAAAATCTGTAGATGAGAATTTATTGGAAGCATTTCTGATACTAAAAAAACCTATACATTTTGCAAAACAAAAATGCATAACAAGATCTTGTGACAGAGAAAATGCATCTAGAAAAACATTGTGTTTGCATTTTCTTTTAATGACAATAAGAATAAGAGACACTTGTCCCTTTCTTAGCCTTGTATTCTTCCTTCCTTAAAGCATCTCATTTTTCTCTCTTTTTCTGAAATTTTTTTTTCATTAAAGCAAAAATTGGACACTGTGAACATTCTCAAGTTTAGATCTATTATTTGTTTTATATACAAAAAATTTAGGCAATTACTAATTATTTCTGCTGTGTTTATTTTGCAAACAAAATTTGAAATTGGAGTAAAAACAGAGCAGCCAGTTCAAAACAGAACAGAAAACATTTTTTCTCCAAGACTTCAGGTTCACATCAAAGCTGTTAAATGTATCTCAAGCAACCATCTAAACACCACACAACAAAGGTGATAATTTAAAAAAACACATCACCTTAATCTAGTTCTAACTTGGAAGATATGAAAGAAGCAGAGACTAGTTCCTGAATCCTTCTATGGGATGTAATATTCCGAAATGTTTTGATATTACTTCATGTCTTTGGTTGTTTTTTTTTTTAATGCATTTTTTAATATATGGTATAAAATATACAGCCATGATATAGGACATAGGCATTTATAAAACATTTTTCTTATAACTGTCTATCAAAAGAAACAACAAAATTTATTTCAAATAAAAGCTTTGATTTTTTCAAGTATTTATTTTCAAATGGAAAACTCCTACAATATTGAGCAAATACAACTTTTGTTAGTTTAAATCAAAATTGTATGCATTCAGACAGATGTTATTTCAAGTCATTTATTTTGAGACTCAGATATTCCAACTATATTAGTATCCCCCAACAATGAACTGGAGAAGCACAAATGAATTTATTTATTTGTCAAATGAAACTCCTACCTAAAACATTTGTCTTTAGTTCTAGAAGATATAGACTAGAAGGGACTTCAAAGCAAAGAGACTTGGAAGGTAATTCACATTTGGCCATGTTCAGTGAAGAATGTGCTTCTAATTATGTCACTTAACTCAGTTTGAATACATGACTTTGAATTCAATTCATTATACTTGGCCAACTGGAAGCAGAATTTTAGTTAAGAGCACTAATTAAAACCAAAGGTGGGTGTAATTCCACACAGTGGAAGTGAAGCCGGTGTTGCACTTACAGAGAATACTATGCAGAAGGAAAAGTGCATTAAACTTTAGAGATGCCTATTGTCTACCAACCTCCACAACAGAGACTTTATATAATTATTGTTCAGCTGCAGTTCCCTACTGTTAAATCGACTAGGACATCTTAGAAAATAAGCTAACTTTCCACCCCTGCTCCACGAAATAATTTTGACTGAAAGGCCCTGTAGCGGTGTTACCAAAGATCAATCATTATTATTCAAGTAACAAAAGCAGTCTTTCTTTTTACATCTTGATACATTTTTTCAATGCTATTTATGAAAAAGGGTGTGCCAAACTTTTCTCCTGTGCTACCTGAAATTTTCTGTAATTAGTTGAAGAATGAAAGCAATTAATCTTTTACCTTTGGACAAACACAGTTTTCTTTCAGAACTATTGGAATTGCACACAGGAAAAACAATCTAATTCACGTTTTAAGATATTAAAATTTATAAATAAAAATATCTAAAGATATGAGTAACAGTAGCTGCAGCTCAGATTTTATTGAATCATGGATTGATAACCAACTACTACAGAAATTCAGCACAGTTACCTGGGAAGGTCAGTCTAAGTGACCCAGAAAAGACAATGTCTAGCTCAGACTCTCATTTCTCTTGCTGGCATAATTCGGTCACAAATCTGGCCTCTGGGTGCCTCCTAAATAGAAAACTCCATACAACAGCTTTCTGCTGCAACATACATGGGACATATTTGACATATTTTCAGTTTTAATTTTGAATAGAGATCAAGCACTTGCTTAAAGCCATACACATGTAGAAGGGTTCTTTGGAATTTAGCTTTGATTCAAGCATTGCAGGCTTAAATCTACGACTCACAAAAAATTGGAAATAAAATATGTGAAGAAAAAAGGCACTGAAAAATCTGGCCCGAAAAAAAGGCTATCAAAATATTCACATTCTAAATTGCCAAAGACTAAGTACTTCTGTCATCTGAGAGCACTCCTGGAGCTCTTGTAAAAACATAATTGTACCAGATGTAAAGCAGATGAAATATGTATTTTCATCAATTTAACAAAATAGAGAATAAAAATGTAATAGCTTTTACTCATTTTGTTTCATAGCATTGATCAAAGCCAGAAACTGCTTGCCAAAAAAAGAGAACAAGACAATGATTACGTTCCTTCTATGTACTTTTTTAACATTAAGGAATATTTCTACATATCTTCTTATTTTCGGTTTTCATGAAATCACATTAATTCAGTTCATACTATGGCCTTACTACAAACATCTAGAAAGTCAAAATCCATTTTTGTAGTTAATATAAATTAATTTTTGGGGGAGGTTATTTTGTTTCTTTTTTCATTTCAGTGCTTACCATGATAAATGGTATGTGGCCTGTCTTCTGCTTCTGGGATGCCATTATGACTAGTTTCTCTTAATTTTGTATTATTTCTTTGCTACGTATAAAATTCAGGTGGCTTCATTCATTTTGATGCTGAAAGCGAAGGAGAAGGCAGAGGTATTCAGTGAAAGGGGTGCTACAGAGTTAAATCTTATAGTCGAATATAAAAATATTCTCAGATTAGTATGGTGAAATCCAGTTAGATTTCACAAGTGACTGCTTTCTTCTCAATGATGTTAACTGAATCTAAAGTCTAATTGGCCATGTACATCCATAGCACACATGTATCTCATGATCTCTACTCTGCAATAGTCTGTTCAAAACAAAATAAGATGCAAGGGAAATTAATTAGAGAAATACAGCAGCCTATGAAGCCTAAAAGAAGGTATGAATAGATAAAGTAGCAGGCAGAGAAAAATTATGTAACCAAGAAAGACTGCAAAAATTGAATGATATGAGATACTTTAATAATACCTTCTTTCTATCCTTCATACTAAGCTGCTTGGTCATAGAACAAATATGACTGTCAATAAAACATGGTTAGAATAATAAATCCTGATGTAGTTATCATCTTATTACCCTGTTAATTCTGAGTGGAAAAAAGAATCACTGCAATTAACAAGACCTACACTTGCTTGTAGCTCCTTGGACATGGACTCAAAGACTCGTAATGCTGAAAAGCAGAGACTGTTGCTATGCTTTTCAAGCCAACAGCAGCCAAGCATAAAAGTTTTAGTATTAATACATATGAACTTTAATTATTAATATTTTAATATTAATTATTTCTTTAAGTATTAATAAGTATTTTACAAGTTATTGGACAGAACATGATATTAATATAATAGTGTTCTATGGCAGTGAAATGTCAAATTTCACCCCAGGTAATAGGGAACATATGTACTACATGCACAAGCAACAGGAAAACAAGGGCGTTTAGGCCTTCCTCAGGGCTATAATCATAGTGTTAGCACATGGAATCTATGCTAGAAAAATAAAGGTTATTTTCAGAGGGAAAATTTGTTAATCGCATATGAAGTAACAAGTCACCATAGAGGGAAAAAAACCCACAAAAAAAAATCCCCATGCCAACCCAAAAAACTAAGGACAAGTAAGGTGGCAGATGGGATATTGCAAAAGGGTCAGTACTGAATTAAGTACACAAACTCAAATTTGTATCTTGAAAAATTTTGTAATGATTTGTCTCAAGTCAGAGTGTGTATGAAAAAGGGTATAACAAGGTAAAACGAGCTGTAACAAGAACAAGTTATATTTGAAGGAATTCTTAAGGAATTCAGAGAAAGACTAGTGCAGGGAATAGGAGTGGTCTGTATCTTCTAGCCATGGTGAGCATATTTACTCTATAGAGCAATCTAAGTATGATGGGACTGGAGAATGAAAAATGTGGAAATTATTTTAAAGGGCCACCTGCAAAACCACAAACAAGTAAGACTGATGTGTGTGTGAGGCAAGTTAGCAGCAACTGTAAGAAAAATATAATTAGTGGAGTCTTGCGTAAATATGACAAGTTGAGGAATAGTCAACATGATTTCTATACAGGATAGCTCTGAAGTTCTTTAGTTGAATGTCCTGCTCAAAGCAGGATCAGCTGTGGGGTCAGCCCAGGGAATTCAGTCAGTGAGTGCATGGACAAGGTAGGGTCATTTGATATAATCTTTGATTTTAGAGAGGCACTCAGCAAGTTCATTTATCAGTTTTCTAAGGAAAGAGCCATCAGATGGAAGATCTTGCAGAGGATAGGTAATTAGTTCAGAGCCTGGTTTAGATAGTACAAGCAGATGGTTGATTTTATAAAAGAGTGTTTAGAGATATCTGTGTCACAACCAATGCTTATATTAAATGTTTGTATGGATCAGCTGGTAAGGAAGACAAGTGGTGAGGTGATGCTGATGGTCTCAAATTATTCAGTTTAGTAAATATGAGAGTAGGTGCACACAGACTTTCAGAGGATCCTTCTTTTTGAGGGCTGGTACCTGCTACACTGAAAACGGGATGTAATGAACAGGTCTCTCCGCTTTCTGGACCTTTCCTTAGGCCTTTTTAAAAGAAATTATGCTGGAAAAGTGACAAAAAAGAGAAAAGTAGTTCCTGATTTCTAGTTTTGCTGTGCATAAGACAAGATGGATGAGGTAAAGACATAGACCAAAAAGGCCTAACTTATTTGGAGGAGAATAGGTTTTATGGCAAAAAAGATTAAGTTCTTCCCTCTCAAGTATGAATTAATCTCTTCAAAATTGTCACTCAATGAGCTATAATGCAACTCTATGCAGTATTTAATTTGCAAATTATTTCAAGCCTAATGACGGTTATGTTCTGAATTAGCCAGAGAAGGTAAGAGGTTCATTACCTGCTGGCTGGTAGGAGAGCACTTTCTGAAGTCTGCTCATCTGCTATCGTTGCTACTAGGTTCCATGAACTTCATATTTACTTCATAAAACCTCACTCAGGACAAAGGCATAGAAAATTTGCCTATGTATGTCCATTTTTGTGACACTTAAGCTCCCATCCTGCAAAGGAAGAGACCAATCACGCTAATTCATGCTCTGATAAAGAGATGAAGTACGTGGTCCATGCATTTGCTCCTTGTGCATCCCCCCAGATCATGTGCTTTCCTCCTTCATGGAGAAGGGTGGTGAATTAGGAAAAATGAGGTAATAATGACTGTGCTAAGGTAACTTGCAAGTGGCAACTTCTGCATGGAAAGAACTGTTTGATTTATGATAGTTTGGGTTTTCTCCCTGACAAGCTCTCACGGCCCTATGGTGTCTAACAAGCTTTACTGGCTATGACTATCCTGCCCTGCAGCCTCCCTGCAGCCCTGCCCATGGGCCCAGGAGCCCATTTCAGCTCAACCTGAGGACTGAACTCTGTTGTAGATATGCCTGTCTCTGGCCTGTTTCCAAACTTGTTGTTTGGATTTCCTGGATTGTCCTAGATCATGGCTTGTTACCTTGCTTCACATGATACTCACTGGACACTTCATGGGGCCTGTTGCTGTCACCACCCAACTCTCATGCAGCTCAAGTGCTTCAGGATAGTGCAGGGATTGCCTGGCCTATGCTGTGGTCAGCCTGGCTCCCAGCTTGCTTTTTGGGGAGCAACTCTTACAGCTCCCTGACAGCTCCCTGACACATGTAATACTTTCCTTTTCCAACTTCCAAAGGTATTTAACTTGCTGAAAATAACTTCAGAAAAAAACCAAGAAGGCTTAAGAGGGTAGGTTACATGTCCTCTGCCTGTTAGCAGCTCTTCAAGGATTAAAATGGTCACTGCTGCCTTTCCTGTTGACAGATAGTTCTTTGAAATTTAAGGTTGCAATCAGTAGGGGGAAAAAAGCATTGCAGTCTCATAACTAATCACATCACTTCTTACACCGATTTAGTTTAATCCTTCCTCTCTGAAGGAATGCCAATGTATTAGTTCTCACAAGCAGAGAGCTATGTGCTCTCTAGCAATACAACTTTTAGTAGAATGAGAAGTGCATACACAAAAAAGAATTGTACTTATGCAAATAAAAATAGTCCTAAAACAGAGAAAGAGGCTTATGGTTGAATAAGTCCCATTAATTGCAATCAAAAGTAATAAGTTAATGCATTGTCTTTAAGCTCTATAATAAAGATACTTATATTTGAGGATCCAGTAGGTGCTAGAAGGTTCTAGCAAAGTCCTGCTACTTTAAGGTCCCATGTCCAACACTGTGTCTGGGAAGACACAATAAAGAGGCTCTCACACCTGCCAGGTTCAGCAGAAAGGAGGGAATAATCTTTATTATTGACATATCTCACATTCTTATACACGTCCCAACTCCACAGGGGATTGGAGGACATGTCACTTCCTTCTCAATCCCACTGGAGAAGAAAGATGCTCATCAAAGTTTTCTTATCACAAAAGGAATGAAAAACAGAAAATACCGTTAAGTAAACGCTGGCTATTATTTACATGAAACTGTGTGAAAGAATCTGACTCCAAGGTTAAAAACAGAAGGCTTTAGCAAAAACCAGGGCAACACAACACCAAGATTACTTATAATCAAGCTGTTGTTCCCCTTCTTTCAGTGTAAAAGAAACTCCCCAGTTCCAACTTGTTTGCTTCCAACATATCATTATCATTTTTGCAGCCTTTATATTGAGAAGTTAAAATATCCCCTTCTGTCAGGGAAAGAGTGATATACTTTACTCACTACAGAGAAGCAACAATATATTTTATAGATATAGGACAAGAGTTCAATGGAAAATTGGTTGATGGTTTACTAAGATTCAATGGCAAGGTGAACACTTGATTATTTACTGCATAGAAGACAAGGTCAGACAAAACTGTTTGGGAGATCCTCCTGCTGAGCCATGAGGTTCAGAAGGGACACCCTTGAGGTCTAAATTCCTTCCCAGGATGGAGTTTAGGTGAAGCTGAATCCAGATCTAGTGCCAATTTGGTCAATGGCTTATATCTGAAGGATTATGTATGCGCAATCAATCCTTTATATCATTTTGCTAAGATTTCAAAGTTTCAGTGTGCTTATTGCCATGTCACTTACTATCTGACATGATAAGGATTCTCTCAACCTCAAGGAGTAATCTAGAGAGGCATCCTTACTCAAGGGGAGATGATGATGTTGCCTTTCCCTGGGCTTAGAATTACAAGCCAAACATGGTTAGAGGGGAAAAAGGGTTTTACCTAGGTATTTATTTCAGGATCCTCAGGTGCACCACATCCAGGTAGAATGCACCCCCGAATGCACACAAAATGCACACCTGAGAGTGCCCCCAGACACGTATGCAGTTACAGGAATGCACGTATGCAGGAATGTACCTATACAGTTATAGACCTTTCACATTAGCATTATATTAGATAGATATATCAAAGATTCTCCAATGAGAGGCCCAAGAGAAGCCCCTGTCCTGAGTAATGCTCCCCCTGGATGGGCCTCTCTTGGTTTACAGAATGTGTTCTGGAGAGGACCTTGGTGTCTGGGGCTTTCTGACCCCCAACTACGAGGCTTCCAAGATGTTTGGTCTCTTGGTTTAAGGAACTTTGGGTCTAAGCTAGTTATCAGACTTAGGGAATTACAAGTATGTGGGCTAAAAAGCACTGAGGATACATAAAAGCTGTATAAAAGGGTATATGAAAAGGTATATAAGAGGGGTATATGAAAAAGCAAAAAATCATCATGGCATCACTGGCATGCAGCCTCCTGGTCTTTTCACTGTTTATGGAACAAGATGGTTGACTTATAATCAAATTTGCACACCAGCCATATTTTGGATGGTGCTTGCTCAACTAGCCCTCGGCTGCTGAGCAAGATTTATAGCCCTCAGCTATTGTGTTGTTATCCCTCTCCCCAGAGTCCAGCTAAAGGCAGCTGCAGCTGTCCCGACCAGCCTGACTTCTTCTTAAGCAGTAAGGGGGGCAGGGGAGCACACCACCACACCTTCTTGTCTCTTTATAAAAGAGCCGTCTTTTTTTCACCTAATAATTCTTTAGAGCACTTGTTACTGTTTGAATAGTCTTGGTGAAAAAGAACTGCAGTATAATGGAACCTGATGAGGTTTATAATAAGGTTATACTTTTGAAAGTGATCAGATCAATATCTCAGTAGGTACAATTCATAAAATCATATTACACTTTATTTAGAGGTCACCAGATAGCATATTCTGTGCATACTGAATTTAATATCCTTCATCAGAAATCTGTCTTGCTAGGAGCAGTCTTGCTAAGCCTGCAGGTTTACCTTACATTTTCTGGGGGGTTTGAGAGGAAAGAAAAGCTGGCTTGCATTTAATGTTTATATAGGTGCAGCAAGAATTGGTATTGTAGGGTCAATAGTGTCTGAAGAGGAAGCAGATAAAAGGAGAGCAACAGTGCATGAGAAAATATCTAGAGGAAAGAAGGAAACAACAAATGAAAGAAGTTAGAAGTCAGAAAAGATGGACATGTCAAGAGCAAGATCAGCAGAAGTTTTGTAAGTGGAAAGTTGAATGTGCCAAAGGAAGACATTTTGTCCCAGCTTCTCTGACACAATAGATCAATAAAGCCAAGTTCTTTTGCCCCAAGTCTCCCCTCTTCTCACTACAGGAGAATTCTGGGCTGAATAAACTCTGCTCAAGCACTACGGACAGAAAAACTGCTCTAAAGATTTGTATCAGCAAAGAACACAAAGCAGAAGGACCATCACATATTCTAATTTGCTTCAGTGGATCAAGTTCCTTCTCCCCTCAATTCCATCATTGTGGTTGGTATATTTTATGAAGTGAGATGCAGTATTATCCTGTTTCCAACAAAATTGTTTTCTGTGGTTTTTTTCTTTAATTCACTTCATTGTCAGATCTTTTCCTACAAATGGATCCTATAGTTGATGACTGTTCACCCAGCTACAGTTTTACATATCATATTTGTGTGCAGAATTGTTCTTGTAGCTTGCCGTTACACCTTGAACTTTACCAAAACTGAATTTTGGGGGATTTTGTCTTGGCAGGCCATTTAATATTCTCTGATTAATTTAGTTTATCTGCATAAGTTTTATTACATTATTTTAAAAAGAAAGTTTGCTTTCCAGCTTTGCTATCAGGAAGAGACATATTACATTTGGTTAATTACCAAGGAACTTACTGATGGAGCTGAGAAGATGAAACATTAAAGAATATTCTCAGTTGTGAAAGAATGATGAAAGAAATACAGTTCAAGCCAAAAATTCAACAGAATTTCTTAAACTGGAGCAGAAAGAGCTGAAATGCCAGCATACTTTTTCCTGGGTTAATATTTTAAAATGTTCTCCCCCTGTACATGGCACTGCTGAGGCCTCACCTTGAGCACTGTGTCCAGTTCTGGACCCCTCACTTTGAGAAAGACACTGAGTGAGTCCAGAAAAGGGGAATGAAACCAGTGAAGGATCTGGAGAGTGAGTCTTATGAGGAGCAGTTGAGGGAGCTGGGGATATTCAGCCTGGAGAAAGGGAAGCTTGGGGGTGACTTTATCGCTTTCTAAAACTGCCTGAAAGGAAGCTGTAGCCAGGTGAGACCCAGGCAACCAGCTATAGGATGAGAGGACCAGAGATATTCAAGCTGCTCCAGATGAGGTTCAGGTTGGATATCAGGAGGAATTTCTTCACAGAAGGGCTTGTTAAACGTTGGGATGGACTCCCCAGGGAGGTGGTGCAGTCACCACCCCTGGAGGTGTTCAAGGAAGAAATGTGGGATTTAATGCCATGCTCTATTTGGCAAGGTGGTGTTAGCTCAAGAGTTGGACTTGATGACCTCAGAAGTCTTGTCCAATCCAATCGATTCTGTGGTCCTCTAAAAAACTTTTTCTCTTCATATTACTGTGACTATCTTTCTTCTGTTTTCAGTGGTGATACATAGATGTTGCACGTGAAGAAAAATTTCATAATATATATAGAAGTAAAACCATCTTAATCTACTTTAGAGTGTGCCTCAATAAGCAGTGAAAGACACATGAAGTTTCATCTGTACTTGTAACACTAAGAGTTACGATGTTCATAGAATGTGTGACATTCTAATATTGTTGTTGCGGAGCTGAGCTTTCAAACAGTGAGAAGTCCAACTGTACAAAGTCTGGAGAATGAATTAAGGACAAGCCGGCATACATTTGAGCTACACTGCCTGTTTAGAAATCTTCATTAATGCAGGAGTAGTTGCTCAGCAAAAAAAAAAAAGTACTTTCTTTTTGCTTATAAGAACCTGCATTTGTGATACGATGTTTTGATTTTAAATAAGCATTGATTTTCTGAAACAAGAAAGTTGTTAAAAAGTCGACAAATTCAAATTATTGAAGGAATTTTTTTAGTTCACTGTTTCAATGATCACTAAATAAACACTCATTATTCATGCAGTTGTAGAATGCGTCCATGAAATTAAGTAAAAGGTCAAGCTGCTACTTTCTCTGTCTTTCAGTATCACTGACAGTTCATTTGCTTGTGGCAACTATAACGATGTTGCCAGTAAATCAAGACTGACAAAAGAGTAAGGTCAGCGTTACTCTGGTGGCAGCACAATGTTCCCTACCCCACACTACCTAACAGCTTAGGCACTTGGATTGATTGTATCAACACATTAAGAAAGCAGAAGAGAAAACACTTGCATATTACTAACATAACAGAAGATGAAAGGTTGATATGGTTTTGTTGCTGAAGAATTAGTTGAATAAATGAAGTATTGCATCATTAATTTCTTATATTTTTGAAAAGCAGTTCATATAGAAAATGGTAAAAACACATCCTGAAAACAAATACTCCTATAATTCTAAAATTAGGTTGTTTTCAAATGAAACAAAAGGAAAATAATTAGGCACTCACTTTGTATGTCTCTTGTTATCAGCATTTTAGCACTGTACAAAAATTCTTTGCAATTAGAGCTTATCAAAAGGCACTGCCAAATCAACAGAAAACTTTTTTTTGTATTCTGTGCTACAGAAAAGTAATGAGGGGAAATTAATTCTGTCTTTATCTCATTTGCAGTGGGGCATATAGCAAAAGCCTGCTTGCTGGGTCTTCTTTTCTCTGCAAACCTAAAGGAAGAGATCACAAAAATGGAGAGATTATAAGACAGAAGTATAGACTGGATATTTGGAAACTGCATAGACACATGTTCCCATTTGCAACATGCATCCCTCTATTTTTTTTCTATGACATCACTGTAAAATACTGAAGAATACCCTGCAGACATCTAGTCTAAAATATTTTCTTTTGTGATGTCAGAATTACATTGTTACTGTTAAAAGTCACGAACACTTACCTTTACTCACCCTCAGGTTATAAATAACAAGATAACACTCTTGTTAAGGATGGGAAGACTGTTTCTTCTATTTTGTTTCTTCCAGTATTCTTTTGCTTGATTCCTTGGTACCATCAAAACAAGTTCTTTCCATCTTTGAACAAAAACTCTACTGAACTCCTCCATGCCAAATGATGCCCTGAACTCCTACCTGCCTCCCTACTTGACATGAAATTTCCTCCCTCAAAACTCACTAAACATACTATTTCCAAGCATGGCTGCAAAATCCTCTTCTCTGACTCAGTCTAAGGCAGTAGTTCACACATGTATGACCTCTAAAAATTTAGCCATTTAGCAACACTATAATGAAAGAGAAAAGGCCAAGAGGGTTGGGCTGAAAATTCCTCAGCTGTTCCAAGTGTCACTGTCTTACATGCAACCTACATTTGGCAGACTATCATTCCTGGCTGCATGTCCTGACAAAGTTTCATATATTAATAAGAAGTGCAGGTAGATATGCACATCAAGTTCTTCTTAGTACAATTTTTTTTTTTTTTAAAGTACATTGGGGTTAAAGTCAATATATTATAATTTTGGATTTTATGATTTTCTAATTTCACATCTTACACTAGGAAGTTAGAATATAACTTTGTAGTACAAAATTCTGTAATAAAAGTAATCTCTATTACTGCAGAGCCAGGCCACCCTCAACTTCCTCTTTTTTCAAAAAACTAATTGTCAGATTTCACAGAAGTACTGGAAATAGAACTGGGATTGAAACTCAGGCACTCTCTGTGAAAATACACAGCCAAGTCTACCAACCAGAAAGCTTTTTTGGCATTCACAAAATCAACTTGCATGTTTAGCAATTCTGCTCCTGGCCCAGTAATGCTATTCTGCTAAACAAACTCTAAAAATCCTGATACCCCTCACAGCACTTTTATCTCAAAGTTTTGCAATCTGTGGTGCATTTAGTCACCTTCTGAAAGCTGCTTCACACAAATTCAAGCCCCTGGTTTGTTTCCACACTTTCTCTATCTTTTCCTGGCCATTCCTACAGGCCTCCAAGTTTAGCAGCACCTTTAGCACATAAACACCACGCATGTCTCCCCGTGCTTGTGCTGATCCTCCCTCCACAGTCACGCTCTCTGTACAAAATGGTGTGAGCTCTAGCTCTGCAGTTCTGTGACACAGCAAAAAACAAGAACACAGATACTCATTGTCTACAAACACGCTTCATCTCCATGATCTTCTCTAAATTATCACAATCCTAAATTATGAGACTGTGGAACATCAGGTACTGCATTTCATCTTGTAGTAATTTTTGTGTAAGGGTGCTGTCCTGGGAAGTCATACTGCTCTGCTCAAAATCTCACACTTCACTTACCTAAGTAAACCAGATGTATTGTGGTGGCTTACTTTTGTTGGGCAAACACAATGTTTTCTAAAGTACAACCATGCTGCTGGAACTCAGCCATTTGTAAGAATTTGTGCTTTTATACCAGTGTGATATCACGAACATAACTAACAAACTTCTGTGTCATACTAGTTTCTAATTAACTCTTATCACAGCTTACTTATAATTAGGATATATTTCCATCACTTGAAATCTTTAAACTACGGCTGGATAGTTCATATATGTGTTACAGGCATATTAGAAGTTACAACCTTACTATGTAAACAACTGGTTTGAGTTACTTGGGCTGAACTATGAAATACAAGATGAACTCATACATCCTTTTGTCTTTCAATTCTCTGGATTTCTAAGAAATTATTTCTGCATTCAAACATTGTCTAAGAGACACAAGTATAATTAACCAGCGACAAACAAAGAAATATCTTAATCACCATCTCATCACTTTGATATTTTCAGTATATGATTCTGCTGCATTTCTATTTTCTTAAACACCATGCTTCTACATTTGGGGAGGAAAATGCTGTGACAACTCAGATGTAAAGGACTTCATTTCAGGTCAGTGTTACATTCCTATGGAAAACAATTTCATTTTGTAGCTGGACCAAGTGCTTCATCTGATTTTTCAGAACACTGTCACCAAGCCATCAACCACAGACTTTCAGCTGAACATAGTATTAGGATCTAAAATACAAATATGGAAATGATACAAAATTGGAAGGCTGATTGAAACACAGATGATTGTGCTGCCATTAAACAAATGCCAGCAAGCTGGAGCAATGGGCCAACAGCGCCCTCATGTTGTTCAACAAAGGGAAATACCAAGTCCTGTACCCTGGGGAATAACACCATGCACCAGTACGTGCTGGAGGTTAAACAAGCTGGAAAGCAGCTTGGCAGGAAAAGACCTGGTGGTGCTGTTGGACAACAATTTGACCATCAGCCAGGGGTGCACCCCTGTGGCAAAGCAAGCCAACAGTATTTGGGGCTGCATTAGGAAAAGCATCACCAGCAAGTCAAGGGAGATGCTCCTTCCACTCTCGTCAGCTCTGGCTGAGACCACACATCGAGTGCAGAGTCCCCTTCTGTGTTCAGACCAGGTAGCATGGACTTCTCTCTGACAAAGCAAGCATGCACTTCCTGGAATAAGTCCAGCACAGGCCCATAAAGGTGATGAAGGAATAAGAGCACCCATCACATAAAGGTAGACAGAGAGTTAGGACCCTTAATCTGGAGATGTGAAATATCAGAGGGATTTTATCAATGTGCTAAGTACCTGTTATGGGGGGAGTGAAGAAGATGCAATCACTCTTCTCAGAGATGCCCACTGAATGGACAAGAAGGAAAGGGCACAAATCAAACCAAGAAATTCCATTTCTGCAAGAGCCAAACACTTTTTTCCTGCTGTTTTCTTTGCTTATTTGTTTGGGTTTGGTTTGTTATGGTGAAGGTGGTGAAACAATGGAGTGGGTTGCCCTGAGAGATGGTGAGACTCTGTGAAGGTATTCAAAACCTAACTAGACAACATCTTGAACAACCTGCTCCAGAAGACTCTGCTTTGAGAAGAGGGTTGGACGAAATAATCTACAGAGGTTCCTTCCAACCTCAGTTATTCTGTGAAATCAAGCAGAAAGTAATTTCTCAGGGAGTGATCAGAGTCCCTGGAAGCCAAAGGGCTTGATGAACCCTATTACTTCCTCCTCCACATGAGTTTTCTTATCTAATGCAAGCATGCCGTAATATAAACAAAAATACATAAATTATCATCCAATCCCCTAAAAAGAAAGCTATGTAGTACAGAAGTGCATAATATTGTTTTGTATAGCAGAATGTGATCAGCTATTTTGGTGATACGTGTGGCATAAAAATCTACCTAAACTACGAGTTTAATCTCTTTCATTTGATTCTATTTGATTTTTAAAATAAAGAGGGAGATAAGGAAAGTACTTTCTACAGAGGTTACTGAATGTATTTATTATTAAAATGTCATCAGATTTTGTTTCATATCTTTATAAAAACCGGGCCGTGACAATAAAAAGACTAGGGATCCCAAAAGCAAACATCTACTTTGAAATCTTGACAGAACTAGTGCTTCTACTGACGAGGATTTGTTAAGAAAAGCTGTACTCTTCAAAGCAATGCTTCCAGGGAAAAAAAATGAGCCATTTCCTTTTATTTGCATTGGAGAATGCTCATTGCATACTCTTGGCGCTGGCAGTGGGCTGCCCGGGGTGTGCACAGAGCCTGACGTGTCCCTGGGGATGGGACCTGGCTGCAGCACGGCAGACGGAGCTCGGCCACAGCGCAGCAGCCGATGCCAGCTCCCCTGCGAGGGGCAGGCTGCAAACCGGTGTGAAAGGAGCGCTGGCAAAGCTAAAGGATGAGACAGGGCCTCTCTGCGTGTTCCTAATCCTTTATTACAGGCGAAGGGTATGAGCAGAAGAGCAAAGAACAAAGCCTTACAGCTGTTTTTTTACGCAGGTGAAAAGGGGCAGAATAAAGGGTTATAACCAATGGGGTTCTGTAAATTGTGGGGTGACAGGGGAAAACATCCAATGGGACAAACTCAGGGGAGGGTTCTATTCAAATTAACAAATGGGGTACCGAATACAGCAGAACTTTCCTGAAATCACACATATTCCATAAGGAATATGCATAAACATAAGGGCATACATAAAACTGAGTGAGGAAATCTTAAACCTATGACAGAACA
Organism: Platysteira castanea; assembly: GCA_013397175.1. Lineage (NCBI taxonomy): Eukaryota > Metazoa > Chordata > Aves > Passeriformes > Platysteira > Platysteira castanea. Next base: position 115,520 of record VYXC01002061.1, read on the forward strand.
ATATGCAAAACCCAGTTCCTGGGGGAACATGGGAACTTGCCGTGACCAAAAGTTTAGACGGCAGGGCCCTGGGTGTTTGTCCACCAGGATTTCATTGGTGTGGGCATTGTGGCTACTGCCACGTGCACTGCAACATACTCTCATATCCTGGGTTGTATATCCAGGTCTATTAATCAATCAAAACAAACTGCTGTACTCAACACCGTTACTTGCAATTTTAAGAATTGTTTTGTTTTGGTTTTTTTCTGAAAGTAGTTCAGACTTCACTTCTGAAAGAAAAACACTGCCTGTAGGATACATTACATCTTGATTTTCCGCGTTTGCTCACTGTTATATGTCTAAGCTAGGTATAGGAAAAATAAGGGTAGATAGACTTGATATGTTTATCAAGATATGATTATCAACAATTTCATGAGGTAACTGGAAGTGCAGTGATACATCTCTAAGGATTCCTGGTGCATATAAATAAAGCAAACCATAAAGATGGCCCAATGCAAAACAGGAAAGCAGTATACATGAAAGCGTTTATGGCTTATTCAAAATAATACAGGGTCCAAATTCTGTATAAACACTAAGCTTGAAAGAAACTTTAATCCTCTGTTTCTCTTTTCTATAACATGAGGACTAAAACCAGAATTTAAAGACTAATATATGTGTCCTTAATGAAAAAAAAAAGTATGTTATAAGGTTTTGTTATCATTTATTTTTTAAATTTATTATTTTAAAGATTTACCAGTACAGTCATCTTCAGAGAATATTTTCACAAAAGAGCTTTTGAAAGAAAATATGTACATTTTAATTTTTATTTCAGTGATCATCCAGTGTTACCTTAAATGAAAGCAGTTGACTGCATTTTATTCACAGGGGCTTATTTCAGGGGGAGAGGGGGGAACCAGAGAGGAAAATATAATTACACTTCTCCAAGCTCAGCATACAAAATATCCTTCATGTGATTGAAGTGGCAAAGTAAATTGTTGTACAGTTAATTGTACAGATGTTCAAAATATTAAAAATTTTAATTTTATCAAGATATTGAAAAATCCAAAACAAAATAAGAGGTCATTGTATTTCTCTTTTTTTTCCCAGGTTCCAAAGCAATTTTTATTCTTCCTGTTTGTGCCTTAATGAAACAGCCCTGTGAAATTCTGGTATTTATTTTGATGGGACAATTTGTGCTTCCTTCACATCATGTGTAAGCTAATGGTAGTTTTCTTAGCTAGGTCTCATTGTTTTGCATATATTTTGCTCAGAGCATTATCATCTTATCTACTTGACCTTTATTAAAACTATTATGGGGTAGGACTTACCAGCCTGTCAGAGCACTTTAGGAAGGATTTGTTTTTTGCCATGTTCATCCCATGTCCCTAGATATTTCTAGTCCATTGCATTGAAATAGATTTATAAGTGCTATCCCTGTTTAGTTTTAGCATCTAGCTGTTGCAAGCTAGTTGTGGGTGCTCAGGCATGCCCACTTCTCTTGGTACACACCAATGGATAAATTTTTGATCCTGTAAATCCCTTCTGTTGTAATAATATCACTTTAAAATTGAAATCTCTTTAGTCCTGAAATAAGAAATATTTTATTCACCAAGCTAACATGACTGCAGTCTTCTTTGCACTGTCAATACAGAGAAAGGCTGTATTTTACAACTTTTATCACCTGACCTCTTCATTGCTACACTCCCTACTTTGATTATAACACCATAACATGGGATAGTATATAAGCTAGAAACATTAAGACTTTGATGTTCAGCTAGCGTAATAAATGTTCTATAAACACTTCAGAGGGATCCTATTTAAATCTATCAAAGCATATGTGGGTCCTATAGGAAGTTGAGGAAGATGGGAATTTGTCTTTATCTAGTATTCCTACATTTAATAATTCTCTCTCACTCTCTCACTTTCTCACTCTCCAAATGTTTTCTATATTCTCCCTCGGTTTGCTCACAGACTGTAAGCTTCTGGACTGACTCTTGCTGTTCTAGAACCAGTATGGCATCTAAGAGGACACGGTCATTAGCACAGGAAAGCTAATGGGTTTAGCCATCACCTGTCTTGTATTTAAGCCTCCCTGGCTGTGACAAAGCAGTTCCTGCCCCTCTGTGTTTTCCTGACTGATTGCCACACTCTCACTCTGCTGCCTTTGCTTGTGCTCACAAGAACTGGGGAAGCTGGTTAGGGGCTGATTTCACTGAAAAAACCCAACTGTGCTCTGTTCTCTGTGTTACTCTGTTGCCTCAGCTCCCTGATACAGCCAATAAAGAGTCTGCCTTGGGACTATTAAAAGAAGTGGGAAGTGGGCAGGGAGCAGTAATGGGACAGAATCAGCCAGGAGCTGTAGGTTTTGGTGGAGTGCTGTGTAAATGCAAGTGAGGTGGCATTTTTGAGAGTAGTTACTATGGAAACCAAAAAAGTGTTACTTTCCTGAAGTTTTATCACTTGGAGTTATGCATTTGTATCTCCACCGATATCTCCCTCCTCATCTTTGTGGAGAAAAGCAAGCACCATTAAAAATAGATTTACGGAATGTAACAGTGAATCAATTCTGAACATGGCTGTTTGCACAGAGTTCCCACTCCGAGACAGACTGTAAATTATTTCTCTGAAGAATACATTAGTATTTTGTGACTAATAGGCTATTTAAATTTTTACTTCTTCTGGAGGAGGCACAGCAATGAATTCTTGTGCATAATGTACTTGGTCGTAGACATAACCAGGCTTAAACCTGTAGTCACATATCAGTTCTTCCTCAAACCATACACTCCTCATCCTCAGCTCTTGTGAGTAAATGTGGCTGTTCTCAGTGCCCCTGAGCCATGCCTGGGCTACCAGAATACCAGCCCACAGCTCACCCACGCAGCCTCCACGCTCGTGGGGTCAGGCGTCTACAGGGCCAGGGCCTGATGGCGCTGGCAGCGCATGGCAGGAGGGACTCTCACCTCCCTGGGGTGAGCAAGGGCTGTGTGGTGCCCTCAATGGCATGTGCCACGCTGAGGGGATGTGCAGAAGTAACCATGAGCCATCCCAGGGCTGAGGAGGAAGAACCTCCTTGTTGTCCTGTTTATTGTTATCCTTCTGAGTTGTAACCTTGGAGTCCGAAATTTTCGCACACTTTCATGTAAATAATAGACAATGTTTACTTAACTGTCCTTTCTGTTTTTCATTCCTTTGTGATGAGGGAAAAGTTTGACGAGCATCTCTTTTTACCAGTGAGATTGGAGAGGAACTGACGCCATCCTTCCAATCCTTTGTCAAATTGAGAAATGTATAAATATAGGAGGACAAATAAAGCTCGTCCCCTTTTTCATGCTCAGCTGACAGTGTCAGAGTGGTTCTTTCTCTTGTCCTATAGCAACACCTCCTGACACTAGGAGACTTTGGTGTGCTGGTGCCTTGGGGCAGCCACACCCACCGGCCTCTGGTGGGGACCAGGGGATGGATCCCTGTGAGGGTGAGCTTTCTGCCAGGGGAGAGGGGAAGTGATTGAAGGGTGGGCAAATGACAACCTATGCTCTGTATTTAATAAGGCTTTTCTCATTTATTAGGTAACTTGGACTTTTAGGCTGCTGAAGGATTGATTGGACTGACAAAATTTTTAGCACTCTCTCCATATAAATGTACACATATATATAAGTATATCTATATACACTCAGATGTGTACACACATAAGTATATGTACTTTACGTACACAAAGGCATATATTAATGATATACATGTGATTTCTTTCTCTTATCCCATTTTAAGATTCTTTCATTCAACAGAATTTCTGACTCAAGCAAGATGATCATTTTACACCCAAAAACCCCATGCAGTCTTCACTCCTGATGTCCTTCTGAGGCCTTGAGGTACATGAGAGAAAAAAATAAAAGAGTTGCCAATAACCACACTCACTTTTGTTTTTAATTGATTTGGTCACAGTGAAGAATATGTCCTTGTAAATGTAGTCTTAACAGTACAGCAAGAAATAATGAAAATCACCTATAGGTGTGCATAGCCTACCTACATCCTAACCCTTTGTAGGAACAGATGCTTCATGTGTATTAGTCCTTTCTTGCTCACCATATGTTCAATTCCATAGGAAGAAAATCTTGTTGCTTATGTCACAAAAGAGACACAGCACACTCACAGCATCTGGATGATTTGGAAATTAAAATTCTGCATTGTGCTGGAGTGTGTCATCTCAGGTCAGCCTAAACACATAAAAACTAAATGTATCTAATAGAACAGGTATTGTCTCTGGGAGAGATACAACTTCACACTTTTAGAAATAACAGTCCTTCTAAACATCTTAAAAATGTATCTGATTATCAAAAATTTTATTACTTCATAATTATTGTAAATAATTTTCTCAGGCTGTGTCTGTACAGCATGAAGTCCAAGAAGAAATCTCTGGAGTCTAGATGAAATTGCAACCCTTCTTCTCATTGCCTCTTGGTTTTGTAGGGGCAATTGCCACTCTACATATTCTACATCTCCTCTGAATCTCATGGGGAACACCTGTGGCCTTAGAAAAATGAAATTTTTTTTTTGCTATTTCTATTGCAAGGGCTTGAAATTCTTCTAGAGTATTATCCTGGCATCATTATGTTAAATAGCATTTAGGAGTTGTGTGATATGTATTTTGTCCCTTGGAACTTGGTGTGAGAAGGTTTTGAGGGGCTATAAAGCCTGCTGGGAGTATTGGAGAAATGTAACAGCACAGAGCTAAACATGGTGTGGCTATATTCATGTTATCTATAGGGAGCAAGACCTGGAGCAGACTGTCCCCCAAGACTGTGATTAGATTTGTCTTGTAAGGAACTATTTGGTTAGTTCTGAACGGTAACTTTATAAAAATACATAGGCAGATTCTAAATAAGCACGCCAAGAATCTGGGAAGGTAAATCATCAGGGGAAAATAATAACACAACTTAAAAATACATCCTTTGATTTCCCAAACTGCAAAACTAAAAGGAAGAAAAAAATAATAGCTGCCTGAATCCTGAGCATCCAAATTGCTATATTTCATCAGAAGTTACAAAGAATTAAAGGCCTGAGGTAGGAGATACCACTGTAGGTGCAGACACCACTGAAAGCTTGATGAGAAGAAAGGATATATATTCAATTAAATTAATATATTTTACAGACATGAAAAAATTAAATTTTAGAAATGCCTATTAGTAATAAAGCATTGCATATTTCCTATTTCTTATGCACTCCAATAGAAGTTATTTCTGAAAACACTGATGTAGTTTGGTTTGTTTTAAACATTGCATATAAAGGCAACTGCAAAGATAATGGTTTAAAACCCCCAACCTAGTAATACATTAAGTGGTAATATGGAATAGCTGTGGTATGTGAAATTATATTTGTAGTTATATGCACCTTTAGAGCAAGTCTTTAAATATATTTTTAGAATTGTTTGATATTTAATTAATATTATAATAAACCTGTCACAGTAATTTTCAATTAAATGTTCTTATGATACATTCAACTTCAACTGTATTGGAAGGAAAGGGTATTAAAAGGAAAACTTGTAACAATTGTGAAAATCTAATTTGACTTGTATTGAGAGTTGTTTTCTACTCATTTTTTTGATGCAACAGTAATAAGAGGCAAATTAATTGTTTTGTCACTTTATTGTGAAATATAGATACACACATACTTGATACCTTAATCACAAATTAGATCAATCTGAAATTTAATTTTCCTACTATTCAAAGTGACTGTCTTCTATTACTCTCTGGCTGCATAATTAAAAGAGCAGAGGTAAAGAAAAGAAATATCAAAATTTAACATAGTAAGATGCACATGATAGAAATTTAGAGTGAAGAGTATTACAATCTCTTCGCTATAAAATTGAGAAAACTCTGTTTTTGTGAGGCTCCACAAATGAGACTGTTACTGCAAGATATTCATATTTGAATGTACTGATTCTGCTGCCTTAAAAAAAAAAAACACAACAGCAATCACCATGATAAAGTAAATAAACCTTACCTTAAACAGAAAAGCACAGCTGGTATTGAAAATATGATCTGAATTTTTCAGTGCTGCAGTCTCAATCCTCCAAAGTTTTCTTTTTACCTTGTGTTTAATTAACACTGCAGTCATGGAAACTTCAGGCACCTGTAGCTGTTCCTCAGAACCATGTTTAATAGTCTGGAAAAGGCATGTCATGATCTTTAATTTCTAATCTGCTGTGAATTTCACCAGTATTCTTCATGGCTAATGTGTCCCCCTGCCTCCCCTTTGCTCTGCAGCCTGTGACCTGTGGAAGTGGTGTTCAGAACAACAGCTGCTTCAGGCTTCCTTGGAGCAGGTCCCTGTCAACACTAACTTCTGATTCCACAGGATGTAAACTCCATGTTACATGGCCACAGACTTTTTCCATTCCTTTCCCATTCACTACTGTGGCATCAGTGCCCCAGAGATAAATTCCCTGTCTCTCTTACCTCGAAAATTCTTTCTTATCTGTTTTGACTTCCCAAATATTTTCTGTAATTTTGCAGTATGCTGTACAGTACACTGACTGTCATAGAGCATCACAAAGTGCAGCTTAATTGTTTAAATATTTAAGGACCTTACTGTGGGGTTTTAAACAGCAAAGAAGGGAACAGAAGGTGGTCAGACCTTCCTTCAGTATATCCTTTCTTGTAGAAATACAAGAAGGAAAATACATGGACTCCAAGACATTTAGTGAAAGATGTGTGCTGGGCTGACAGACATTCCTTCAAGAATAAAAAGCCAGAAAGTATTTATATACCTGTAGGCAGTGCTGGTATTGGGGGTGACTCCTTTGCAAAGTGAAATAGCCTAATTAAAGGAGCTCCAGTTTGCATTTAGTTAGAGGTAAGTTTCTTCCAGATCAGTCACATTGGATAGAGCTACTCTGTTAGCTGAGACACGAGGAGTGGATGGCCTTCGTGCTGGTAAAGGGAGCACTGGGCTCCCAGCGGAGATCTCTGTAGTTTTACTAGACTCTGTAGATAGCTCTCAAGAGACCTCTGTAGTGTGGGTTTAGAATTCTATCCCTTTCACATGGGGAAGAAAACTAGTCCCTTTGCTCCTGAAATCTATGATCTCAATAAACAACTTCAGAATATTATGTGTTACATAAAGCTTATACTTTTCTTCCTTGAGATTTCCCTTTTTTTAGGCTTTTCTATAGGTATCCAGCTTAGTTTGATGCAAAAGCACTATCTGCCTTGTATCACAAATCACACATTATTCTCAAGCTCCTGCATGGTTATTTTTCTTAAGAGAAAACATGCTGTTAGTTTTGTTCAAGGAACAGTTGCTAAATGATTATTATTTCCTACAGATTATATTATCTCTTAACAGCAAACCGTTTCTTCACAACAAGTTAATAAAATGCAAAAGAAGGCATCCAAGTCCCATTTAAAATAAACGGTGAATCTATTAAAATCTAAAAAGGCTTTAAAAAGTATCAGTAGTCTCATCTGTCAAAAAGGATATTGTGGAAAAGCTGATGGAGTTTTTTTCCCAATCTGTACATCTATAAGGTTCTATGGATGCTTTAAGGCAGCATAATTCAGCACTGCTGCTGGAGTGAGTGGAAGTGCCATGAACTCTAAAGGACACTTAATCCACTGATAACTTTTAGCCCTGCCACAAAGGTTTGCTGCACTTGAAAGCTTAATATGATGCAAAATGGCATGGACTAATTGGAGCATCACTCCTTTCAGTGGAAATTGATGCTTTATCATCAACTTTATCATCATGCTTGTAAAATTCTTAGAAATGTTGTGATCCTGAAAACAACTTCTTCATACTAATTATACTTCAATCAAAGCTCATCCTCTAAATTCTGCAACCTAAAAAAGCATAATTCCCTTCTCTATGAAGTTTATCTTCCCACAAAAATTCGATGTTGATTTTTAGTCATAAGTCTTCACTGTTTTTCTCTATTAAACTATTCACTTCTTCACGGCAAACTGAGAACTTGTGTTGGGGGATCATTGGTGTGTTTGTAGGTGTGGAAAAAATATCCTTAAAATGAAGGGGTTTTTAGAAATCAGGTGTTGGGATAATGAATTGAATTTCTTATAGAAATTTAAAACGCTTTTCCTATTTATGAGGTATTTCAGTTGTACTAGAGATTCAGAGCTAGTAGGTAGAAGGAACAAGGCACACCAGTGTAACAGAAAAGGAGTGGGAAGAAAAATGTGGAGACATAAGCTACAGGAGAAGCATTCTCCAATGCACATATTTCCTGCAGTTGATACACAAATGCTCAGACTGCTATGACTCTCAAGCTACATTTTACGTAGACACTGTCAAGCCCTTGCAGATATGAAAGTCAGTTTCTGATTTCTGTCATTGTGGCACCAATCCAAGTCAGATATACTGATTTTCATGCAATTTCCTCAGACTCAGAACACTAACACTAGAAGTTAGATTCTTGCATAAAAGGTGCAGATTAACCTGCTTATTGCTCAAGATTTTCATTTAACTTCCTTTTCATTTCTGAATGTGGCAGACATGTAAAGGCAGGAGGAGGGAAAGACTGTTTTTACTCTAAAATGTAGTTAGAAAATGCCATATAGTCTAAAAATAGCTCAGAAAGATGAACTCTGTGAATGTGCTAACACCCCTGTTAAGTCAATATGTTTTGAGATGTTAAGTCAATGTGCTTTGAGATTAGTGGGTAATAAATAAATTATGAATCTATTTCCCCCAAGCATTCTTTGCACTTTTCTGCATAGCTTTTTGTACAGGTGGTCACAGATGGAACTGAGATAAACAGTCTGTGTGGGTCTGAGTCACAGGTTTGTGTGGATCGAAAGCTACTTCCCAAGTTAATGACACAGTATAAAGGTACTATACAATTCCCACCCCACAACAAACTGCAGTCTCATTTCTGAGCACCAGTGACTTATGTCCTTGGAACCTCCCAGTTCAGTTTCTTGGAGGTAAACTCAAGGTCGCTTCTTCACAGTTTCAGAAAATTTCTAGCAACTCTATAAGCAAACAAATGAAAAGCAGTTTTGTACAGACATTTCCCTGCCCACGAGGCCATTTCTTCTCCCTAACTTCAACCCATTTGTGCTGATTAATAGCTGAAAGTTTTTTTTTACTAAGCAAAAATTAATTCCTTCTGAGGGAGTCAGATCATATTCAGCCTCCCACAATGTCATATTCAATAGGGGACAGCTATAAGCTAGCAGAATGCAATTACGTTACTCCCTTAAGAGTGGGAGTCTTTCTCTAAAAATCAAGACAATGGCTGTGCAGAGCAGCTGAGTGTGAATGTATATAGACTCATTCTCATTTAAAAATACACCTCTGTACAAAGAGCTAGTTCAGTTCCCTTAAGCTTATGTAAGAGTTTTTTGGTGGAGACTTTGTGCTTAGCCTCAGCAGATCCCCTGACATAAATAAAGTTCTGAGTAACGTTGCCTTTAAAGGCTTGCAGTTAGGTGGGGAAATTGTGCTGCATTATAAGAACAAGATTATATCTATAAAGTAGGAAGCAGTGGCACTATCATGGAACTAAATGGTGGGGCTATATCAAATAAAGGATAAACACAGTTTTGCTAAGCACTGTCATAGAGCTGCTTAGGCTGCTCAGTGGAAATGCTTTTATAGTCCAAGTAGCAGGAATGCAAGAGAGGTTGACTGTAGATGGCAGACTCCTGTGATAAACCAGGAAGGAAATAAATATATGGGCAAGTATCAAAGGCTATGTTTTAGTCACAAGCGAAGATTCTGCTTCCTACTGCCCAGGAGTTCTACTGATGCAGACACAACAGACAGAGAAATAGAAAAATTCTGTGAAAAAAAAATCCAGTCAAACACAAAAATGCTAATGCTTCCTTAACTTAAAAGAATATGTTTGTGTGTACGTATAGGTTAGAGTAGTTGAGGGACACAGGGACTTGACTTAAAAATAATGAAGGTAAACATAGGGCACGCCTGGAAGTTATTTCGTGGTTTTGTTTGAGAGGTAAATGCAACCACAAAATAACAGAAAATAGTAGAATTTGTATCTGGCTTTTATTATACATTTCAATACTTTAATGATAAGGTTGCTGAGATGTCCTTATCCCCAGTTAAAAGGCAATGCTTGCCAGGTATCCACTGGGAAGATAAAAATCTAGGAGGTTTAGAAGTTCTAGAATATTCTTTCTATAATTTCACCCACTTATATCTGAGGTCTGTGATGTTTTCAATTTAATTTCAGGTAATAAATGACAGAATTGTGAACACACTATTTTCTAAATTGTTGGGGTTTTTTTCTAGGATAATAGAGCTAATAATGTCAATCATGAATAATCTTCTCTGTAAATAGAAGAAAATTGTGTCTTTTAAACATATTCCCTTCCTGCATTATCTTAATTTATATAGGATTCAATTTATAGAAGTATGTACATGAAAGAAACATGTCATGAAAGATGAGAATTTTGTCATATAGAAACAAGGAAATGGACTGTGCAGGATATTCTGAAGTGATCTGAATAAATCACTATTGCACAGAACTTTAGTGGGGAAATAAACAGAAGAAAATGACTTGTTTTTCCTTGAAAAGTGACCTTTATTATCAGAATAATTCAGGCCACATTGTCACTTGGGGTAAAAACATCACCTGTGTGAGAAAATCCCACCTCCTCAGAGCAGATCTAACATAAAGAGGAGTGGTAAGACCATGTGTTTAAGCAAACTGTACTTTGGGTAACACAACTACATAGAAGATAATCAGCTGCTACTACAGTAGTATGAAATCAAGTCACGAGCACTAAGCACTGGCAAAGCTTCATAAGTAGAGAAGAGTTACAGCAGAAACAATATATCATAATGCTGTTTGCTATTTTCAGACTGGGTGTATTTAACTGATTCCTGTATTTAACATCTGAATCCCAGCTGTGCACAGCAAGTCTTTATATCATCAAATGAAAAGATTTTGACAAGTTCTATCTTGCTAGTAATAGCTCAGAATGATCACCGAATGATGCAACTTGACTTGTAGTTGATATTATATTGGTTCTGACCTAGATAGCCCACAGAGCATTTGAAGGATACATGGAAACCAGATTTAAAAATGATTGCATTCCAGGTTCTTACATTCATAAGGAATCAAAGGCTAATCCTGCCTTTAGCTGCTTAGAATAAAACCACAATCCAAATGTCAAATGTCTTCTCAGAGTAGCAGTATGTCTTTCACATTTGCAAAAATTCTAACTCGCATATTCCATTATTTAAGCCATACTTCTTTTAAGTGGCAATTCTTGAACAAAAAGCCTGTGGTAAAACTTTCATGTACAAATGAATCCCATTAATAAGGAAACTGCCTATTTGGCTTGACAAGATGAGACATGTACTGTGCAAGATCTGTTTCCCACATGGTAAGCTTTATCACATAGTCTGGCTCTAAGCAGTTGCATTATTTTCTATGTCACTAAAGTTAAATAAAAATGTTAAGAAAAGCTGCCAACTGTGAAAACAAATCCAAATAAAAAATTAAGCATCCAAACATGATTTACTGTTTCATGTGGGAAAACATTATTAGAACAATGAGAAAGCAGTCTGTCTGATAGTTTATTTTATACTGTGAACATATGTAGTGTAATTCCTCAGTAAGAGCAGTCAACTTTCTCTTTTTGCATATCTTCCACAAAATCCCCACCAGAAAAATGAAATCATATAAATGCTTAAAAGACCTGAGAAATCAGAAAAATTAAACTTATTTTAAATCAGTTGCGTTGTCATCAGTGTTTCCTATGCTGAGGATAGTAGCTGGTATCTACTCATTTCTAGCTAAAAAGTGCATCCTGCTTGTGTGAGAAAAGGTGCAGTAAAGTAGAACTACATGCCTTAGATGGCACATATTTATGAAATTTAGCACATACATGAAATAGTAGAATATACATACAAATACAATTTTTATTTTCTTCCATGTATGATGTGCTTACAGCAAGACTGTGGTCTTATCCAAATTATTACAAGCCAATGCTGTTTAACCTAAGCATAAGGAATAGATAGTCTTTCAAATATATTGAAGTCAGAGATGAATGTCAAGAACATAAGCTTATTTTTACTTTTCATGTCATTAAAGTTCACCAACAATTGTATGTCACTTTACACTGCAGGTATAAAAGATTATGCTGAGTATTTTCAAAAACTAAATAACTAATTCATGCAAATCAACTACTACCACTACTACTACTTTAGTCCTACTTTGCAATCTTTTCTTCCACTTTATTTTTTTTTTGTGACGAAGAAGTAGCTTGTTCACTGAGAAAATATTTTTGCTTCTTTTCTACCTTTATCGTGTTGAGGATTCTGAATGTAAAACAGAACAGAAAAGATTTGGCCACTGATTTTCAAATGCAGGACTTGTACAGAGGAAATAGTGCTCTATCAACACACATCCTTCAGAGATGCCTGCACAGATACTATGGTATTACCTAATGGAACGTATCCTCTACAGTGACCTAGCACGCTAAGCCACAGAATATATACCTTGGCATGCCTGAGACTGCCCATGAGCTTGATGCGGAGAGGAGGTCACAGTTTAGCTTCCAGAATTATTTCCATACATAGCAGTACCAGTCCGGAAGGGGTAGTCTTGTTCTTCAGCTGACAACAATTATCTGGGATGGACAGGAGAAGGAAAATAATGAATGTGAGTTCTGCTAAATGAACAGTACAAGCGGCTTCTAGTTTTTCTTTGCTTCTCTGGTGCTTTTTTTTCCCCTGCAGTCAGGAAAAGGCTGGATATTATTAAACCTTGCAATATGTGTCCATTCTGTCCTCTACCAAGAAAAGCAATAAAAAGATGCCTGTCTAACCTTTTGTATCTTGAGATGAATCTTTTCTTTACTACCTTTGCTATGAGAGATCCAATAACAGCATAAATTCTTCAGGCACTGTTCCTTTTTAATGATCAAAGCAGTTATTCCAAAACTTTGTCTTTTGCACTCGGAAAGGGCAAATGAAATTGGGATTCAAAGAAAAGTTCAGGAACTGCAGGTTAAAATATTCCTTTTTCCTCCTGCTCTCAACTGCTCTTATCATTTGCATCTATGCAGAATGAGTATGAAGTGTTTCTGCTCTGATGATATCCTTTCCCCATACATGTAAAATGATACACTGAATTGCCAGGAATAGGTCAGTTCTTAATCCAGTTGTCAGGAAGTTAGGTGTCTTTTCTTTTTCCTAGGTCTAGAAGTATCCACCATGCTCATTATTGCTGAAACTTGCTGTCCCTTCACATTTAATGTGAAAATCATGTCCTGTCTTTCAGGTGCAGTAGGAAAATGGTGCAGTACATTGTATACACTGATTGTTATGATTCACATCTAAATATTCTAAGATTTATTTATATATTATTTAAGATTTATTTATAAAACTTTGGAGAAGAACCAGATGCTGACAATCACATCCATGAAGAGACGATAGAAGCAAAACTGCTAGAAATAAAGAGGTACATTAGCCCTAGTAAGCAATTTGAGAAAGGAAAGGACCATTATGAACACTGGTATGAGGCTGTCAGGCCCAGTGACTATGTGCCATCCTTCTCTTCTGTGAATTATAGCTGAAGTGATTAGATCACAAGATTTTCAAGAGGATAACTTCAAGGATGTAGATCACTCTTCCCTGCGACGTGAAATTCAGAGTACGATGCACTGGTTTTTGTCATCCTGGGTACCTGATATCCAGGTGTTTTTAATGCTTGATAAGACTTACTTTCCTTTCTAAATTTAACTTACTAGCATTTTTTAAACATACTTAGAGTCAGTAAAACATGGATAGTTTATTGTGATCCATATTTCAATTGCATGTTGAGATTTGCCAGTTCTAACTTACCATGTGAATTGCAGCATAAAATGTGCATAAACACTGACATGGTCCTTAGCTTTGTGTATATCCAGTATATTTATAATACTAAATATTTATATAATTTGTTGGACTTTGAAGACATGCAAAGCATTCTGTGATTTGATCTCCTCCATATTTCCAGAAGAGCACATAATCAGGGCAGAGTGACACCCAACAGCACTGGTAAACAGGATTATAAAAGCTGTAGGTATCTGTAAAGATTGCTTTTAACAGCATGGGCAACATCAATCCCAATCAAATTTTCTCTCATTAAAATTGTTCATTGCTCATTCACAATCTTTTTCTGGGAATAAACTTTTAGTAAAAAAACCAGAACATCTTCCTTATTTCTTCTCTTCTTTGGTGTAATTTTAAGCAACATTGCACTGGATGACAGATTCTTCTGAAGAAATTTCCTTCAGCCTTCCACTCTCTATTACAGCAAGGCCACAGTTTATAGTGCTGCCTCTCCTCTGTTATTATTCTTTAATGCCAGTTCAGTTCTGTGATTTCTTCACAACACTGCAGAAAAGAGAGAAGGTTTTCCTCAATTTTCTGACTGTGTAAGGAAACAGTTAGCTATATGTATCAGAAAAGAAAAAAATTATCATCATTAGTTTCCCTGTAATGTTGATGTCAAAATAAACTGTTAAAAGATTACTTGTTTTGAAAACAACAAATATTCATCAGTTAAGCGGCTGACATAAAGAGCTAGTCCTTTTGCTGCTTGAAGAATAGATTTCTCTATATAGGTTTTTTTACCATTGAGTAAAACTATTAAGTCACTTGGCTGTTAAGTGTTTACTTGTATGAGTGAATTTTATTTATGATGTAAAACATTCTGAAGGAGTTAACAGTTTTCCTCACTGCTAGTGCTAACGCCCTTATCTCACAAATTATGTTTTACATTTATTTCCTTCCTATCCCAAATTGTATATAAGTGTATACAAAGCTAAACTTCGAGGTATTAAGTTTCATCTGATATCCTGGGTTTGCATAAGGTGGTTTTTTTTGTGAGATGCTATATAAATTTTGTTATTATGTTATGTGCCTCTTGCCTTATCACTCTGAGTTCATTATTTCACTGTAGCTGTTCCTATACAACAGAAAGTAATCTTGAGCATGATATTGTTTCCAAGCAGTCACCATTTTGTTTTCTAATCGTGTAGTTAAAGACTACCTTAAGAACATCACTTCTGTGATAGTTTCTAAGAACTCAGGCATCATATGCCACACCATAATACTGGAAACTGCTACAGTTTGCTTTTAAATCAAGGGAAGAAAACCATGGCAGTTTTTATAAGAAATTTTTAAATTAGCCCTTCTGTGTTTGTGTCTGTGTGTATGTACTTTCTACTGTACTGTAAATTCAGTGTATTTTGGTTGTAATGAAATGTACATCACCAAAGCTCCTTCAGATAAGGAAAGAAATTATCTTATGTCTTTTTCAAAACAGCCTCACTATTCTGTGTTTTCTATAGGAAAAAACTGCAGATTTAAATTTAAAACCATTACTTTGTGTTTGGAAAATAATTTATTGAAAATGTCCCAATCTTAATAAGGTCACAGTATGTTGCATTAGTTGGAAATGTGAACAAAATACATATTTGTGTTGTTCATAGATATAAATTTGATTTAAACCATTTTATGGTTTTTGAAATAAATATTTTAAAACAATATCAACATTTTAATATCAACATATAAAACTGAGGCAAACTTATTTAAACATAACTGCTTTATGTCTTAGAAATCTCATATATAATTTTACTCACTCTTTAGACTCCTCCAACCTCTGTACCCATAAAAAAAAAAGAAAAAGAGAAAAAATGTGGTCCTTGGAAGTTAGGTACTTAAAATATTGAATAATGTCTAACCACAATGGATCTCACAGACATTTAATTCCCTCTACAGTCATTTACAGGAAATGTGCATTTATGTTACATTTTTTAAACTATGCTCTTTCCTGTGACAGTTAATGAAGACAATGCTATAGGCATGATTTACTTTCACACTGAGTTAAATGATCCAGGAGAATGATTTAGAAATCAATTTTTTCCTAATTTCCTGAAAAACATTAAATGGCTATTATGAAAGCAGAATACAGTAAAAAGCATAAAAAAAGACACAGCCCTATTATTATCTAACAACCTGCTGCTTGCTTCATAGCATGATAAAAACTGTGGCAAAATGTAACCAAGTATTAGCAGTTTCTACTAAAACCTAGTTTTAAATGTCAAAATATTTAAAACTAATCTACATTTCGTAACAGACTACACTTTTCTTCTGTGTCTGCATTTGAGTAATTAAATTTTACAGCTTTTTATTCAGTAGCATCTGCTTCATATTTTTGCACTGTAGTTAAGCTATCAATTTTTGGCAGTGTAATAACCCTGTTGAGTCAATAGCTACTGTTTGCTCTGACATTATTGACTCAAAAGCAAGTTCATTGTTTTGCTTGCTTTTACAGTACATGCAATTCATACACATGATCACATAAAAGATATACTTCACTGGCTCTAGTAAAGGTCCCAGTATCTCCACTGAGTGGACACCCTAAGAAAAACTTGTTATAATACCATAACTGGAGATAGCTTTAAAGTATACCAAGTGATACAGCACTGCTGCCATATCTTGGGCTTGAATACCTCTTTAAACTGGGTCAGGCACTATTTTTCCTGTTTCAAGGAAACTGTCCTTTTAGTTGTTCATTACCCATTGTCCCTACACAGTTAAGTGATATAAAATCATAGAATCACAAGATGGTTTGGCTTTGAAAGAACCTTCAAAGCTCATCTAGTTCCAAACCTGCTCCCATGGGTAGGGACACCTTCCACTAGACCAGGTTGCTCAAAGCCCCATCCAAACTGTCCTTACACTGTCAAGGAGTGGGAATCCATAACTTATCTGGGCATCCACTTCCATTGTCTCACCACTCTCAGTGTAAAAAATTTATTTCCTCTATCTAATCTAAATCTACCCCTTTTCAGTATAAAATCACTATTCCTTGTCCTATTACTACAAGTCCTGGTAAGAAGTCACTCCCTGTCTTTCCTGTAACTCCCCCTTAGGCACTGGACAGCATCTATAAGGTCTCCCCCAAGCCTTTTCTTCTTCAAGCTAAACAACTCCAATTCTCTCGGCTTGTCTTCATAGGAGAGGATTCCATCCCTCTTATCATTGCTCTGGCTCTCCTCTGAACTCGCTCCAACAGGACCACATCCTTCTTGTCTTGTGGACCCTGGAGCAGGATGCAGTACTCCAGGTCGGGTCTCAAGAGAATGGAACAGAGGGGCAAAATCCCCTTCCTCACCCTGCTGCTGCACTGCTTTTGGTGCAGCCCAGGATACATTTGGCCTTCTGGGTTGCAAATACACATTGTCAGTCCATGTCCAATTTTTCATCCACCGCAACAACCCTGAAGTCCTTCTCTGCAGGGCCGCTCTCAATCCCTTCATCCCCCAGCCTTTATTGATAACAGGATTTGTTCTGTCCTGGCTGCCAGACTCTGCTCTAGGCCCAGTCAAATTTTATGAGGTTCATGTAAGTTCACTCCTCAAATCTATGAAGATCTCAAACTCAGTTTGGTGTCACCTGCACACTAGCTGAGGTTGCACTCTTTCTTACTGTCCATGACATTAATAAAATATTGAATAGTATTGCACTTAATATGGACCCTTGAGGAACACCACTTATTAATGAGCTCCACTGAGCCTCTGACTGCAACTCTTTGGATATGGCCATCCAGACAATTCCCTATGCATCGAATAGTCCATCTATCAAACCTGTATCTTGCCAGCTTACTCACAAGGCTGTTATTTGAGCCCATGCCAAAGGCCTTGTAGAAGTCAATAGGTGACATCTGTTGTTCTTCTCCTAGCCACCAACAGAGAGTCAAACCATCATTAGTAAATGCCATGGCATTACTAAATCATGATTTGCCCTTTGTGAAGACATGTTGGTTGTCTCTAATCACCTCCCTGTAGTCTATGTGCCTTGGCATAGCTCCCAAGAGGATCTGCTCCATGTTCTTATTGAGGATGACAAATTTGTTTTTCCCAGAATCCTCCTTTCTTCTCCTCATCAGAAAACAGTGATATTCTGTAACTGGCTTCAGATTTTGTACCTTTAAGTGCAGTGATTTCTCCTTGCTATTGTATCTGGCTGAGCAATATACATAGAGCTAATAAAAAAATTTACAATACAAAGGATATCTTGCTGCACAAATGTTCTTAGACATCTAAAGTTTGCCCTCAGCATGTCAAAGTGCAATGGTGTCTTTTCTGAAGTACATCTTTTCTGAAAGAAAATCTATGCAAATGAGAGGAATCTCTGTGAGGAAGATACCACGTGGCATTCAAATTATTTGGAGGGACAAGAAGCAAAACCATATATTTTCTTTAATTTCAATTCAGTTGTTAAAAGCAACAAATTGTGTAGTTCCTGCAGGTTAAATAAAGAACTATTACCCTCCTCTGTCAGTAAATTAAATTAATAGAGCTTACCATTCAGGACTAAATGAAATTACAATCCATGTTTTAACAGAAATCCATCAAAACCAGAACTACGAACTGGACAAAAAAACTATATAAAAATCTTTGACAGATATAAAAATTATTTTTGCCTCTGAAGACATGCTTAGAGTCACTGAGATACAGTCATACAGAGAACATGGGAGAAGGAAAATGTTGTTACTATGCTAAACTTTATGTATTTTGTATTTGGCAGAACTACTGATCAGTTTCTGATTTGTCTTAGGTAAAGGAGGAAAAAGGAAGGAAGAAAACACAGGCATAGAGTATTTGCTCCCCTGCATATCTAGGTCAAGTTCTTGCTGCCTAGACTCCCAAGTGTTTTGAAAGATGTTATAGCACCATTAATTTCACTAATCACACAAAAGATAAATGGGTCAGATACAGGTGGCCCACAGGCCCTGGCCAGCTGTCCATGGCTAGCATTGGGGATAACATGCTTCAGGTCTTGTTCAGTTTATACTTCCACAACACGTACGGGAAGGCATCCTATTCATCTTCCTTCCTTCCAGACACAGTCCCTCCAGGATCAGCTAACAGGGCTTCCACTCCATCTTTCCTCAGCAGCAAAATTACAGCGTAAGAGTATGGCCAGATTGCTAGAACTGCAAGACAAATTAACACTGCTGAGAGTTACATTAACGCATAAATAACTAGACAATTTTGTGTACTGACATCTGAAACCTAGATATGAGAAAAAATAAGAATGCAGTTCACAGTGTTAAAGGACACATTGTATTTCTTATCTGAATGAAGATTTTGGAGTTCAAGTCTTTTCTCTTATTTGCAGTTGTATATGAACAGAAGTGCAGTACTGTGGATATTTTTTGTTGCAAGTTTTTCTGCAAATTCTGTAATAAATTAGCAAGTGGTCAATATACTCATTACAGGTTTGTGTTTTGAATGCTTCAAAATTGCTTTCTTTTCTGATCAGTGTCTCTAATTCAGACAAGTATACTTTTAATAAGACAGGTCTCAGTGTCAACGTTTTTAATGAAAAGGAAATTATAGTCTTTTTTATACAACTAGAAAATAAATTCCCAATGTTCCCTACAGTTAGCAAACTAGTATGGGTCTCCTACCTCCATTCAGCTTCAGTTTTGCATGAAGCTAGTACAAAACTAACTGTTTCGGGCAATCATCTCTATCAAACTTGGAAAAATTAAGTAAATGATTCTGAAATATTTGGGAGTGACAGATGAGACTGGCTAAGATAAGACTGACAGACACACTGAGGAAACCAGTTTAAGAAAAGCTAAATACAAATCTCAGAACTTGTCAGTAACTGCATTTTATATAAGTAGATTATTAAACACAAATCACTTCTCAGGAGGTTTCTTTTAGAAATAAACACTGATGCTGACTCTAACAAAGAGCTTAAAAGATTAACAAATATATTCAGTTCTGTATTAAGGAGATTACAATTTAAATGTTATTCTTTGTAGACTTCACCTTGTTAATATGGACTTAATACAGTTTTGCATCAAATAATCATGCTTTAATGCAAAAAGCAAAAAAGGGGTTTCATATTAAATTATATTTAATGAGAAGACTATGTCCTGTCAAACCCTGAAACTGGTGGATCACATGCCCAAAAAAATGCACAATGTGGCAAGGAAAACTTTCCAGTGTGAGGTCAACAATAGTTAGGGGTGCTTTTTGATGCAAGAGAGAAAGATTAGCATAGCATTTACTACATCTGCTAAGCATAGAATTAATCAGATAAGTAGAGTAAAGCTGCAACTTTTTTCTTTGATTTTGTTATGAATGGAAAATTTATCATAATCCCAGGTTTCAGAGATTTTGAGAGCTAACTCAAGCATTTCTGTCATGGCAAACTGTTTCATATTAAAAAGAAAAAAAAGAGTTGCTTGCACTTGAAATTAAAGGAGTGTAAAGTATGCTGATCATACATACCTTAAATAATGAAACAAGAAAGGGCTTGCTGATAACAGAACTTAAATTTTATTTTCAATTACTACCTTTTTATCCCTTTGTCCCACGTACATGGATTTTGAATTGTATAATCCATTTATGTGCAAAATACATCAATCAGCCATCTTGTCTATGTGGCTGCTTTGAACTTATATGCAGGTGAAAAAATGTTTCCCAGTCAAGAGAACTTTTAATTAGAACATATTTCTTAATGTCTTTATTTCAGATTTGTTCCATTAAAACACAAAGGGTGATTACTAGCCTACTCTTCACATAGAGTGTTCTGCTTTAATTTAGTGTGATTGCCTTCAAACTTCTCTTTATTCTTTTTCTAAATTTTTTAACAAGTTCTTGCTTTTTAGCTTGGATTTTAGGATGAAAATTGCCAGTTCATGTGAAAAGAAAATCCTACTCCTTAATCTTTTCAATGAAATCTCAAGAATATAATTCAAACCTCTGGTTCTTCTGCAGTATATGTAAAACTTCAACCTGCCCTAAAGTTGAATTAAGGTGTCATCATTGCTGTCAGAACCACTTGACTGACTATTTTAAAAAATGAAATAATAATATAAAAAGTGTCTACTGTAACATCTAATTTGTCCCAAAAGAACCTGCAGAGTTTTTAAAATAGTATAAAATTCAAACTCATTTCCAGTAATGACAAAGTACATTACACACAGTTGTTGTGTTTTATTTTGTCTTGCATTCCTTTGTATTCTGGAGTGCTAGTCTGTTTTGCTACTGGATTTTAAAACATGATGTTAAGGGATTCTCCAGAAACTGCATTAAAACCCAACTGCATACTCTGTTTCTTTGGTAAGTAAAACAAAGCTGAAATATCTCTATCTCTCTAGTGTTCAAGAGCAGTATGCTTATTGCAGATCACATGTGTGCAACCAGCTTCCCTTTTGGTTAATAGAGCTAATCATTTATTAGTTCACATGGTCAGTATTTATGGCTCATGGATTTCTCATGATTAGCAAGCAGTACTTTCTGGTTTTATTACCATTTATGAATGAACTTGTGCAATTCATTCACCATAAAATATTCTGTAGAATAAAAACATATTTACATTTATAACTCCAAAATGTTGATGGTACATGGCAATTCTGCTTCATATATAGAAGATGATGGTTACTATCAATTCTACAGTTGATTGTAATATTCATATTGTTTTCAGATCATTTAAATGATTTCCTTGTTTTCTTTACATCATCCAAATAAATTAGGGAGCGTTCCAAATAAACCAATTATGAAGTGATAGTTTATTATAGAAGTAGATGACAAGATGAAATGTTTCTTTAGGTCCTAAATTTTAAAAAGAAAACACAAAAATACTTTGAATTATTTTTTTAAAGCGCTAGATATATACCAGCAGAACTCTGCTTTATATACTGTGCTGTGTATACAGTGGGAATAGCTGGCAGAAGTGAAACTTCATGCTATCATTCTGCCTTGCTTAAGAGCTGCAAGTACTCAAATGCTCGTGTTAACACATGGATAACATAGGTTTATTTTCCAACCTGTAGTCACTTGAAAGTTATCTTTTTTTCATAAAATATTTCATCATTTACAGAAAAAGTAGCATACTTTAGTCTTTAGGAATAATTTGCATTCAAATATTTATGGAACAATAAAATGAGAAAATATGAAGAACTTTAAGGGACTAGTATTAGTTGAAAATGTGGGGATATTGTCTCATTAATTTGTACAAGATTCAAAATGTGGACTGTACCAAGCTGGAAATTCCGCAAAAGGCCCAAATCAGGAACATGGTGCTTTACAGAACAGACTAAAATTGCTATGGAATTCTCAGTGCACCCCTAAAATGTGATATTGCATATGCTGGCAAAGACAAAACCCAACATCTGCTTTTGTGACAGGTTACATCAAAATAGAATTAAAACAAACTTTTTAAAAAATCCAGTTTTAAAGTGATTTAATGTCAGTGGACTGGATATCTTCTTTGAAAAGCTACTTGATGTTATATCTGGGGTTTTTTTCCATTGAAAAAAATACTAACAACTTCCAGACAAATTATGTCTAAGAATTTTAGTTTATTCATTTTTCCCCGTTGATAATGGGTTTGTTCTGTCACAAAAGCTTCAACCAACATAAAAGCACCTACCAGTATTTACAGTAGAATATTCACAATAGAAGAGAAGACTAAAACCGTGATTTAATTGTCTGACTCAAGTGTCAAATTTGAAGGCATGTTTCAAATATCAGTTAAGTAAAACAAATATTCATTCTTTTTTTTCCCTTATTTTAAGCCAGCCTAGCAAGAGTTATACAGAAAAATGTGTCCCATCTTTACACTTGGACATGATACCACCAAGTGAGCTTCAGACAACTAAATCTTCTCAGGGTAAATTCTCAGGGTATGTTAAATCTTCTTCAAATATTCTGAAAATAATAATCTGTTCCTCAGTAAATACCAGTCAATCTGGCAAGAACTTAAAGCATAATCTGGTACTGAGAACAAACTCTTTTGCTATTTCCTTTCCAACACACGCTGTTTGCATTACATCTAGTATCACAGAGATGGCATAATTAACTTATGCCGACACAGTGGTATTACCTTTGGTTATCCTCAAAGAACACTAAAAGACTAAGTCCCTGCAGTGTTTCGCCACCTGCACTGTGAGCTCTAAAAGAGGCCTGTTTTACGAGAATATTGTGGTTTCTGAAAAACTGCAGAGGAAATTAGAAAGAAAATACACAGGGAAGGGCATAAAGGGCAATGTGATTTTTAATTTTGTAAGCTGCTTTCTTCCAGTTTTATGTTAAAGTAAGATGCCAGATAAAGTTACTAGTAGCAAATATGACATGAGAAACCCAAATTGAAAGGTAATTTAAACCTGAAGTAAATTGTCCTAGTGGAATAAGCAGTACTTTAGTTTAGACCTCAATAAAACCCTCAGCATCTAAAGGGTATTATTCTCAGGCTGTTAAGAGTAATAAGTGTCTGAGGTCACCTTCATGTTAAGCTTGCTGTGACTTTCCTTGGCAAAATGTTGAGAGAAACCTAAAGCACCTAAAAGAAGAAATGTTGCAAAATTTACTCTGTTGATATTCTCTATTTCTTTGGGAGAAATGTGTCAAGTGCTATGAACAAAATGACAATATTTAACTTATTAATAAAGGTACTATCAGTAGTCCTGGAGTTTTGGTTTTTTATTCCATGGCACTAAACTGGGCAATCAGAGGTTATAATTGCCCACTGTGAAGTTTACCAAGGACATCAGGCTGCTCTTTGAAGGAGCGATTCCTGGGGTTCATCTGTAGTAAAAGATGTTTGGAGTAGATTCAAGAAAAGTGCAGTGCTTAGTAATGACTTCTGAGTAGTTACAGGTATGGCTATAATGGCAAAGGTAAAATAGTGGAAAAGCACGGCATCCACAGAGATTTTTGAAATCTGAAAATTTATGTGATTTCATTCCTATACTGGTTTAATTTAATCTCCTTCATCAACCCAATTAACCTTCCAGTGATTGTGATAAAAAATAAGCCAAGTAAATTAGCTATAAACCATTGTATAAAATACACAAAGCTGTATTGTATATGTGGAGAAAATGGTGGCCTCTGAGAAGGAAGGAAGGAAGGAAGAAAGAAAGGAAGGAAGGAAGGAAGGAATTCTGAATAATTTTTGGCATTCACTATTTAGAGGAGAAGCAGCCTTGGATTCAATTACAGAGCAGCTTTTAAAAAGTAAAATCAATTGCTTTTGCCAGCTTTGAATAGCCAAAGGCAGAGGGCCAGACTATGAAAAAGCTTAGAGAAACATTACTGTACAACATCAGCATTTGTTTCTCTCTCATTACTACTCCACCTTTTTTGTCCTGTGTCTTTAGAACACTGTTGGAGTTTTACTTTTTCTACCACTTGTAATGGGAAAGTTTTGTGTAATACATACACAATATTTAAATACAATACATATAATATCTTTTTTAAATCCTCATTACAACATAATGCAATCTGAAGTGGAATGATCATGTTTTGTGTAGAGATGCTAGGCTTGGCTTCTTTTTGCACAATGGATTTTCTGGTCCC
The DNA here is from genome assembly GCA_013397175.1 of Platysteira castanea. Classification (NCBI taxonomy): domain Eukaryota; kingdom Metazoa; phylum Chordata; class Aves; order Passeriformes; genus Platysteira; species Platysteira castanea. The sequence continues at coordinate 139,855 of VYXC01002061.1, forward strand.
TTTTAGGTTTAAGAAAGTCTTTGAAACTCTATCTTTAAAAAGTCTCTCCACAAGCATCAGAGACTTCTGTTTTTGTTTAAATTGACATGGTTAGTTGGGTTTGGATTGGTGAACAAGTCCCTAATAAGGATTTGCCTGGCATTCTGTGCACTTGCCTGAACCTGACTCCCAGCATTAATGTGCCCTTTTGTTCTCATCCAGGTGCTGTGGGATTGGGTTGTTCCATCTGAGGCCCCTGCTTCTCTCCATCTTCTCTGTCACCCTCATCTCCTTTCTCCCTTTTTCTCAGGGAGCAACTGCTCTTGCTGTCACCTTACAGGACCATGCTCTACTGTCAATGAGAGGATGTTTGAAACCCCTTACTTACCAGGATCTTTTAAACAAGACCATGCTTACATGGGGAATCCGATCTCCCAAATCTTGATATGTGATCAGTTCCTGGCTGGGTGGTGGCAGAAGTTTCCATTGTAAGGAACTTTGCAGCAAGGTCGTCAGCTGGATCAGGAAAGCCTTCTCAAACCACATCTTTACTGAATTCTTACATTCAGTTTTGTGTCCCATGGTCATACGAGACGGTGTGTGTTCCATTGCTATTGATAAACTGTGTACAAAACACCTCATGCCTTAAGGATGTTCAAAAGACCATCCTAGGTGACCATTTCTGCATCTGCAGGAGTAATTTCTAAAGCTTATTTACAATGACTTTATCTATCTAAAATCTATTCCGCAATAAGAACTGCCTCAGAGTGTCTCTGGAGAAACCAGATTCTTCATTCCAGGTGTTGATCAATACATGGAAGCACATGAATAGTCACTGTGAACTGGCCAAGTGCACAACAGAGAAAATCAGCTGGATTCTTTGAATTTTCTACCTCTTGCAGCTACTTCCTAGCTCTTACAGTAATTAGTGAAATGCTCTGTAGTGCAGCTGAGTAAATCTCCTTATCTCAAATTAGTCAATGGGATCAGCTCAGCTGAAACTGGCCAGAGGCTTCTGTGATCAGCCAGGGCATTGCTGACTAAGTGCACATGGGTATGGTATCTACCTATACTACAGTTGCAGGACAAACATGAATTTCATAGTTATGTAATATGTCTAACTTAAATTCTTTAGATCTTGCCGCAACCAGATGTGAGCTTTGCAATATTTAAAAAAACCCCATGGATTTGTGTTTCTTAGGAATGTTTGCTCTCTAAAACTAAAAAACTTCCATTAATACAAAATAAAGATAAACTTTTAGCACATTCATCATTAGGATAAATTAGAGAGATAGGTGATCACCAATTGTTTGAAATTTAAAAAGGGCAAGTCCTGGATTCTGCCCCAGGACAGGGAAAACCTGGATATGTGTATAGACTAGGGAATGAGGTGCTGGAGAGCAGCGCTGCAGAAAGGAACCTGGGGGTCCTGGTCAATTGCAAGTTGATTCTGAGTCAGCAGTGCCCTGGCAGCCAGGAGGGCCAACCATGTCCTGGGGTGCATCAGGCACAGCATCGCCAGCCGGGCAAGGGAGGAGATTGTCCTGCTCTGCTCTGCACTGGGGCAGCCTGACCTTGAATATTGTGTGCGGTTTGGGGTGGCACAATATAAAAAAGACATTAAACTGTTAGCGTCCAAAGGAAGGCAACAAAGATGGTGAAGGGCCTTGAGGGTAAGCGGAGGTCACTTGGTCTGTTCAGCCTGGAGGAGACTGAGGGGAGAGCTCATTGTGGTCCATCTCGAGCTCTTCCTAGTGGAGGAGTTTTTCGCTATTGGAAGTTTCAGCTGTTCTTGCTCCTATTAACTGGCTGCATAAGAAAAGACCACAGCATGAGGTTCTTGTTAAGAAATGGGATTGTTTCTGGGCCTTTGTGTTAGCAGTGATTTTTGCTATAATGTCAAAATCCTTGTGAAAATAACTACTTTGGGGATGAAGAAAATATGAGTTACTGAAAGATTTTACAGACCTTCCCTACAATTTTCCTTAAAATATTGTCACAGATGTCCATCACAAATTTACATATGTTAAAAATTTCTCTTTTTTTTTCATTTCTCCAGTGGAAAAAAAAAATAGAATTCTTCAGACATCTCTGTGGCGAAGAGACAGCATTTTCTTTTGCTTACTCTCAAGGAAACTGGAAAAAAGAAAAATACTTATTTTTGAAAAGAAAGAAATACTGAACTAGCTTCAAAGAAGGCATCATTTCCACCAGAAGAGAAATAAAGGTTGTACCTGTCCCATAGTCCATTCTCTTCTAGTCCTCTTACAGAGATGAGACACACTCTCATTCTCAGCATGCTTAAGGAATCCTCACTTACACCTCCACAAGTCTCTTAAGGGGGTTTCTTCATAAACTTTACATTGTATAAGGTAATCTAATGAGCCTTTTGATAAAAACAGGCATCCAGACATTAAAAAAAAAAAAATTCTCATCTGCTCCAATGGGGAAAGTTTCTATTCAAAATGGGACTGCAGTGTCAAAATTACTCTCCAGATCTAGCCCATAGGGAAATGACAGAATGAGCAGCATATTCAGCCCACTTTTCCACTCTTTCTCTCTCTTTCCTCCACTTCCTCAGTTCCAAATGAGCACCTTCTTCATGGCTTTTAGAAGCTATGGAGTATTCCATCATATATCAGGAAAAGCCACATGAAAGCTGTAGCAGTCAGCTTCTAGTAAGCAGTCTGAAAAGTTTCTGGGGAAATAATTAATGAAGGCAGAAATAAAGCTAAGAATGCGTAATCAGAACTACTTGGAGCTAATCTATTACTTAAAAGTGTCAGCAGCAGCAAATCGTTATCTACTCTTTGCAGCAGGACTGTGAATACATGTCATGCCTGGATTCCTACTTTAATTACCCTAGGACTCCTCTCAAGGTTTGGCAATAATTTGGCTTTATTGGTGTGATTAAACCAATGTGCTTTAAAGGATTTAGATCTTTCATTTCTGGCCACCGTAGTCAAAATTGGTCCTGTGCTCTCAGAAGACTAGACAAGACTGAATTTTGCAGTCAGAAGAAGAAAAGCGTGTGAAAGAAATATGAATTTGAGGAGGAGAATGACAATTGATAAATCTTTCTCCTCTCTGCCCTCCAAAGGAACAAGGCTTTCATTTTCCCTGGAAGAGGTATTCATTAGGGCTATACCAACAATAGTCTGCAGGACTGAGATTCAAACCCCATTGTATTCACAGCAATTCCAAGGAGATGTTGCCATGCTCAATGTACTCGTAGCATGTTGCTATTCTGGGGAAATCCAAACTTCTGTCAAAAAATTGGTGCAAGGCTGTTTGCAATGGCAGCACGACTGACAGGACTGCCTGTTAATGAGGGTGTTTTCTTACCCTCAGCAATCTACCTGGGACAAGTATTTGTCTATTGCAATGATGCCAACCTAGTTTCACTCAAAAGGAGTAGGACTTTTCTGCTATTCAAGAAGAACAGTTAAAATCAGTTTTAACTTTGTTAATGCATTTCCTGGAAGACAAGGAGTAAATTCTTAGGTGAATTTAAGAGCATAATAATTACATCTTTCTTTTTTCTCAATTTATTCATGAGGTAAAATGGTTTATGTTTATGGGTAATCAATTCTTAAACATAATAATTTAATTGCTGTTTCAATGCCATTTTGTTGTAACTTGTGCAATCTTTTTCAAAGCAGCTGAAAGAAAAGTTAAAAAATCTATAGCTCAATTATAGTTCTAAAAATAACACTGAAGACCACATGTCATTCAGTTTGAGGTAAAGACAAGTAAATTTAAGTTTTGACAGGTTGGATTGCCCATGTGCACACAAGGTCTCTAAACTCATCTGTTCCTGACATTCCTGGGCCCAATTTGTCTTTTTAAATATTATCGTCTGCTGAGATTTCATAGTTTATCTTAGACGTCTCCCCCAGGATACGTATGATACAAATACAGATCATAAGGGAGTTTCACATGATTCTGCAGCAGTAGACAGAGCCAGACAAGACACGTTAGAAGAGCTGAAGTAGCACTTGCTGCCCTTGTGAGGAAATGGAGCCGAGCTCCTGATGGCGGCTCAGTGGAATGGCAGCCTCTGCAGTGACTGACAGCTGTCTTGAGGACTGAAGACATAATGGAAAGGGGATTTGAACAAAGAAATGTTCATGAGTTTAAGAATGCATTTGGGAATGAGTTGGGGAAAAAGTACTGGCTGACTAGGTGGAACGCCCTCTTTACAGGATTGTGGATGATGCCAAATCGGAAAAAAGGGTCTGGAGAGTTGGACTGCTGTGTAAAGGGGCACAAACAGAAGACATAATATGACAGAAATTTGGTAAAATGTTAAAATGGTACACACTGCATCCTGCACCATGAACCAAATAACCCCATATATAACCAAATACTAACCAAAAAACCCCAGCACTGGCTGGACGTCAAGTGAGCAGAAAGCAGTTTGGTAGAAGAGAGATGAGGGTCCTGGCAGGAAGCAAATTCAATACGAGCCACCACTGTGCCCTTGCAGCACAGCAGGGCAGCAGCACCTTGGGCTGCCTTAGGAGGAGTGTTGCTACCAGGTCCAGAGAAGTGATTGATTCTTTGCCTCCCTTTGGCATTTGTGGCACTACATCTGGAGTACTGTACCCAGTCTTGGTCTCATTACCACGAGAAAGACATTGATGTGCTGGAGCAGATCCAGCAAAGGTTTACCAAGGCAATTAGAGCACTTGACATATAACATACGACATATGAGGAGGGGCTAACAGATGAGTTTGGTCTTAACAGGAGAGGCTAAGGGGAAGGTCTCATAAATACCTTTAATAAGCTAGTGGAAGCATACAGAGAAAACAGAGCCAGGCTGTCCTAGAATGAGAGGCAGTGGACACAGTTTACAACATGGGGAAGTCTAAATATATAAAAGGAAATCTATTTTCATTATGAGGGTGGTTAAGTTGGCTTCCCAGAGAGCTTGCAAAATGTTCGTCTGTGAATATATTCAAAACTTTAAGGATAAAGCCTTAATTTACATGGTGTAAATTTGCTCATTTTGAGCAAGAGTTTGGACAAGATGACCTCCAGAGGTTTCTTCCAACTGAAGTTATTTTGTAGTTAATGATTCTATGAAAAAAAAAAACGAAGAAAACCGAACCAAAAATTGTGAAATGTGTAGTAATATCATAAAATCACAAATTTTACATTAGTCTATGGATAAGGAAATAGTGGTTTCCAAACAGCTAAAACTGCAATATTCTAATGGTACTGAGAGTTTAACAGTTGAGAATTTTTTTCCTAATGTACTTTTATCTTATTTTGTTGTTTTTTTTTTTTTTTAATTTTAAATATTCTTGACTGATTATCTTCAGAAATACAAAAGACTCCGTACCTTGCAAAAAGAGTAGGCAGATTTTTTACAGGCAGCAAACGCTGCGTGTGAACTGCTGGCAGTCTTGTCAGTTTGTTTTGTGGGACTGGTCTGCCAATGCTGTATCGCATAGGTAAATAACTCCGTGTATATGAGCATAAGGAATAGAACTTCAGTGTAATTTTGTTCTCCTACTCATGTAGAGAGCAGGGATAACTTGATGAAATACAAATTAAGTAAAATAAACTGTTCTCTCTGCATATCCTATTTTTATACAAAGACAACTATATTTAATGACATGCTTTTTAAAATTAGCAAGTTTCTCAAAAACAAGAAAAATTGCATTTTCCCCATCTGTGGTACCTATTTAAATCTATCAAGTACATAGATTTGCATTTTTCAAGACAGAGAGAACAGAGAAACTCTGTCAAGCACAGACCATAATAGATGGGGATTACACAACTGTTAATCGAGTTGACAAGCATATATTTAGAAAGTATCCTGATCTTTTCAAAGGAATAGAGTTTCATCTTCATTATAATGCAACAGGGGGAAAGAGTTTAAGAGAAAAATAAAGGAAAAACAGGCTTTAGCAGTGGCTCACCAAGAGCAGAGATCAACACATCTATGAAAAAATTTACTGACTTGCTGATAAGTGACATGTGTTGAAAGATTCCAAGTATCCTGTCTCATTGTCACTACTTTCTTGTATAACTGAGTTGCTCTTTTGGACCTCTCCCTCTTTTCCAAGTTTAGCTGGCACACAAATATATTGGCAGAAATAAAAATAGATTCGTATACTGCCATAGCTCATCTCTCCAAACAATCCTGATCTCCTCTTTATTATAAATTCACAAAACAAAAATATTGAAATGGGGTAATTGCAACCATAGAAAAAACTATATTGTGAAAGTTAAGAGACTTTGGTGTTTCTGTCAGATTTAAAGAACTCTGACTTTGATATAGCACTAGTTATGTATAGAAAGACAACCACATTTGTCTTAGTTAAGTGACAGTTTTAAAAATACCTCCTTAACATACATTCTTAAAATTCCCAGGATTCTTCGTTTTTATGCATATAAAATTCCTTGCATTTTAGGAAGACAAGTGGAAACAAGATTTTTTTTTTTTTATATCTCCTTAAAGAATTTATGCAGAGTTACAAATTGCTTTTAGCTTTACAGAATATTAAAATTGCATGTTTCTTCATACTTCGCAATTTCTCTTTCCATTTACTAAAAATCTCAATGCTCTTACTAAGAAACAATTTACTAAGAATTTTACTACATCTTGTAAACAATTTTGCAGCCCTATCTTCTGACACTTTTATCCTTGTTTTAAACAGATTATGTATCTCCTCATATAGGGAATTATGACATTAAATTGGCCGAAACTTGCCACAGATCCTAAGCAAAATGAAGTACATACAAAACTAGGAGACTTGCCTGTTAAATTGTGGCAGAGAGAGGGATGCTTGTTATTGTCCTCATGGAGGACTAAAACAAAGTCATGGGGCTTTTGAAATAAAATACAAATACTGAGTAAATGCAGATAAGAGTTTCAGTCAGGCAGTAGATTGCATGCTGTCAGAAGGAATGTGAAAAAGGACTTGCTTTTATCCAACTCAAACTGGAACCAAAAAAAAGAGTAGAGTAATTTTTAGTGTTACTTAGCAAAGCCTGTTTTAGGAGATGATAAAGGCGAAGCTTGAAGCCACACATTATATTTCCACAGATTTACTCCACTGAATATAAATTGTGTTTAATGGCTTTATTTCACACATATTCCAATTGACTTAGGGGGATGGCCTGCAAACAAAATGGCAGTGCTGACTTTATAGTCTTGCCTTTCATGCTCCTCTTAGCCACTAGAACTCATTTTAATCATCTCACCTCATTGTCCAAGAGAAATATTATCACACACAGAAAAAATTGCTTTCTAGGCTGCACACTGAAGATCAGTATTCATCACACTATGCAGAATGCTAAGACTAGATTCAAGAGAAAACTTCAGCACTCCAAATTAATTTGCAATGAGTTTTTAGATACTGAGCAGAGTTATTATTGGCTCCTCTAAGTCAGAGTTTTGAAGAGGAAAAATATATTTGCCAAGGCAGACTTACAAATTGGTTAGCTAAAGTTAGGGAACTCACTGAGTATGAAGGGCCAGCTATACAATGTATAAAATTACCTAAGCATTGTTTGCAAAAGGAAATTTTGCTTTTAAAATTCCTGTGGGCAATTGCAAGATTTAGAGAGGACATGATTTCTGACATGGAATTTATGCATAACACCTATAGTATTTTATACATTGTAAAAACTAATAATGTCAAAACAAACAAAAAAAGAGAGCAATTAAAATTACCGGTTCATTTAAAGAAAATTAAAATCCTGCTGCTGAAGAAGATAATATTCCAAAATTCATTTTAGTGAAATAATTTAGTTTCACATGTTGGATAGCTTAAACTTAGTAAATAATATGTATGTTGGGGAAAAATGGTAAGTTCTCAAAAATTATGTTTTGTAGTTGAAGTGGCAGCAAATTTTATTTATGAAACTATTATACTGTTTCTGGACTATTACCCAACAACTAAGTTTCTCTAACAGTCTTTCCACACAGCTATAAAGGCCTCTAGAATACACTCACAAATTAAAGACAAAATACATTCTGTAACCAGCAAAAAATCTGAACCTAATATAAGCAAAAAAACCCTCCCAAATTAATTTCAATTAATTTGTGAATTAAAACCTGTTTACTGAAGCATAAGCAGAAAACTATAGTTATATGGCCATTTTGTTCTTCCTTCCAACCTGCTATTCCAACCTTGATATCTGCTGGGAAAGTAACACGATGAGCTATGGGTAATCCAGGAGGCTCCTGGAATGCATGTCGGCTAACTTCCTAAGCCAGGTAATAAACAGACAGACCTACCAGAGGGGAGGCAGCACTGGACCTCATGGTTAAGACTGGAGTTAGCCTGGGCTGCAGTGATCACGTGCTGGTGGTATTCATAATCATCAAGGATATGGGTCAGATGAAGAGTAAAGCCAGGCCACTGAACTATAGAAAAGCAAAATTCCAGATTTTCAAGGAGATAGTCAATATGACACCCTGGGAAACTGCCCTCAGGGGTAAAGGAACAGAACAGAGCTGGCAGATTTTTAAGGAAGTTGTCCATAGAGTGCAAGAGGTATGATCCCCAGGAAATCAGGCAAGGAAGGCAAGAGACCAGCATGTCTGAGTTGGCACCTGCTGGTCAAACTAAAGAGAAAGAAGCAAATGCACAGGTAGTGAAAGAAAGGACAGGTACTCTGGGGAGAGTATAGGGATGTAGTCAAGTTTTGTAGGGATGAGCAACAAAGAGAAAAACAAAGCAGGTAAAGAACCTGGCAAGGGATAAAAAGATTAACAAGGAGGGCTTCTGCAGGTATGTCAGGTAGAAAATGTACCCCCACAATAAACAAGGCTGCCAAACTGGTAATTACAGATGAGAAGGCTGAGATACTCAGCAACTTTTTTTGCTTCAGTCTTCAATGGAAGTCTCTCTTTCCATATCTCTTGAGTGAGTGGACATGAGACAATGACAGGGGAGCAGTAAGTGACTATAAGGTTCGTGATCACTGGAGAATCTGATTGTACATACCTCCATGGGACCTGAATGAGATGCATCCCAGAGTCTTGAAGGAACTGGCTGATGTAGATGTCAAGCTACTGTCTACAGTTTTTGAAAAGTCATGGCAGTCAGGTAAAGTCCCAGGTGACTGGAAAGGGTTGACCTTTAGAAAGGGTTGAAGGGAGGGAACTACCAACCCGTAAGTTTCACTTCTGTGCCTGGGAAGATAATGAAACAGATGCTATCCTAAGGCATGTGGAGGACAGGGAGGTGATTCGAGACAGCCAGCATGGCTTCACCAAAGGCAAGTCTTGACTGACCAACTTAGTGGCCCCTATGATGGAGATTTCATCTATGTAGAATTCTGTAAGGCCTTTGGCATGGTCCCCACAACATCCTTCTCTCTAAATTGGAGAGATGGATTTGATGGGTGGACTGTTTGGTAGATAAGGAATTGGTTGTATGGTTACATCCAGAAGGTAGTGGTCAATGTCCAGATGGAGACCTGTGACGAGTGGTGCCCCTCAGGGATCTGTGTTAAGACCAGTATTGATTAATGTCTTCACCAGTGACATAGACAAAGGGATCAAGTGCACTCAGCAAATTTGCAGATGACACCAAGCTGAATGGTGCAGTTCATATTCCTGCCATCCAGAGGGACCTGGGTGAGCTTGAAAAGTGTGCCCATAGAAACCTCATAAAATTTAAGAGGTTTAAGTGGAAGGCACTGCACCTGAGTCAAGACAACCCTCAGTATCAACACAGGTTGGGAATGAACAGATGGAGAGCAGCCCTGCTGAGAAGGCCTTGGGGGTGCTGGTGGGTGAGATCTGGACATGACCCAGCAATGTGCACTCACAGCCCAGAAAGCCAAACGTGTCCTGGGCTGCATCCAAAGCAGCGTGGGCAGCAGGGCAAGAGAGGGTATTCTGCCCCTCTGCTCTGGTGAGACCCAACCTCAAGTACTGCATCCAGCTCAGGAGGTTTGGAACTAGATGGTCCCTTCCAATGCAGGTTATTATTCATGATTCTGTGATTCATTCTGACTTTATCCTGAATTAGAGTCCCAGAAGTTGTGTAAGAATTAAATGTAAGAAAACTCAAAGCACAAACTTTCAGAACAGATATTTTGTTTTAAAGAAAAATGTTTTCAGTCATTCCCACCCCTTCTCTCTTGGGTTTTACTTATTCATTCTTTCATACTAGTACTATGTACTAGTACTATGAATACACTAGGTGTATATTCAATCAGTTAGGTTACCATAAGTTGTGGTGAGGCAGAAGATAAGTTTGCCAGCTCTTGAGTCATCTCTTAGTTTCTTCTTGAATGGTGACAATGAACTGATTTTTGGCTAAAAGATTTTCTGTTTCTCATGAGTCAACACTGTATGGCCTGGTATTTCATCCCCAAGGTCTTCTATCCCCCACTTCACTCCCTATAAGTCTCTTGCCTTATTACCTTGCTTTCCATTCCTTGTGGTTAAAAGCTTTTTTTTCGGTTGAAATGACAAGAGGAATCACACTTGCAAGATTTCCATCCATCTTCTGTAATAGTATAGAACTACTGAAAAGTCATTTGTACTGTAGTCTTGTTGCAAACCTATCTGCTTCAGTGCTCACCAGCTTTTTGTGGTCAGCTACGTCCTGTTTCTAAATACATGACATTTTTTTGCTCTGTTATTTCTTCCAGTGCTTAAAATCCTATGCATTCACATTCAAACTTCCCTCACACCAGAATTTGCAGGTCTCTGTGGAACAGGTTTGCTTCATGCACAGTCCTTCAGACAAGCACAGGTGTATGCAAAATTACAATGCATGACGGTTATGGCCTTTTTTACTTAAACCTGGTGACACAAGCTTGTTGTACACAAGGAAGTATTTTGAACACAGTTCAAAATTAAGTAAGATTAAATGTTGATGCCAAAAATTTGTTCTATTTTTATTTAATAGTAAAAAAGGCAAAGAGAAAGAAAGAGAGAAGTAAAGAAAAGTTAGAAAAAGCTAAGGTTACTTTAAAAAGCATGGGACAGGTCACTACCACACTGTGCTGCCTTTGTTGCTGCTGAGATGGGGTGGCGGGAGCGAAGCAGTTTTTGCCTTTTTTTTTCCCTGAAAGTGTCTTACCTGCCTTCTCCATTCTTGGGAGCAGTTTGGCTGGAATGAGGCGGCCTGTCCTCCAAAATGCAGGCGAGGTGCCCGATTACTGCGGCCGAACCTCGGTCCACTCACAGTGCTCTCACCACGGGACGCAGGAGTAGGGGTAGGGGTTCCACAACTCATTCGTGACTTCAGTCCAGGGGTGCAGGATCAGGGGGTTCTCCCCAAGCATTGGGTCCCAGAGGCCTCAGGGTGTCCCACAGCAGGTTATGGTGGTGGTGGACGGGGGGGAAGGCCAAGGTCAGGGGTTCTGCCCCTCACTTTCCCCTCCACAATTTGTACCAGTTTTGCCTTCCTTTTTATGGGCCTCAAGGCAGGCTACTCACAGTCCATACCGAATGTAGTTTTCAGGCGTTCAAGAGTGATTATTATAAGCAAACATAATGACAAAGCACTTTTTCAAGCCTTTCTCTTACTATCAGGCTCTTACAGCATCTTAACCACAGAATTGTTGGCTCAAAAAATATTATTTCATGTGTTGGAAATCTCTCAATTGTATTCTTCTGGGTGTTTTGAATATTAATAAATTATGATAAAAAGCAGGTCTGCTACTTAGCTTTAGCCTCTTAAAACCATAGACTTGTAGAACTGGAGAAGATGGAAACAATAAATTGCTTCCATGTGTCTAAATTTTTACTATCCAAGTCTGTTCTGGTGTCCATCTCTTCCAGTATTATCTTCCTAATACTTCTGTCTTTCTTGTTGCAGACTCTGAAAGATTCATTTTATTTTCTTGTGATACACTGAGGGCCAGTCAGTATTATTTCTTTCTAACAGTCAATGGAGTACGTTCTCTTCACTGCTGGGAAATTGGACTAAGGAAAAAATCTAGACAACTCTACTTCAAAGCTCTAATTGACTCAGAGCAGTTTTGCTACAATAATCTAAGCATTTTGGAACATATGTATACCTTCATTCTTCTATTTTTGTAATTTTTTTTTAAGAAAAACAAACAAAACCAGTTACCTTTTGTATCTCACAGCACTTTCTATTTTGTCAGTCTCCTTCACTTTTTGGCTCCTCAGCTATTCGTCTATGTGTTTTTCATAAAAAGTGCTGCTATATACTAAAGAGAATGTGACATTAGCAAAACTGGCAAGAGGGGAATAATTTCATTACTTATAAAGTAAAGTACGTCCTGTAACTGAGCTTTATATTTGCCTTTTTATTTGTCTTTCCTTCATTATAATATTGTATCATTGACGTGATTTGCAGTCTTTTAAATCTATAAACAGATTATTTTCTATTTTTGTGTCTATCAATCTTATTTTTCCTCCTGCTTTATATTATATTGCTTTTCTTTTTTGTTAACTTGATCTTACTAAACTGGAGTCAAGAGTGATTTTGACAAGCTGATTCAGATCTGTCGTTGAAAGTGTTTACTCTTTTCCTGGTTTGGTGATATCTGCAAAATGTCAAAGAGCATTTCACACTCTGTTGTCTGAATCACTCACGAAAACAGTGATTTGAACTGGGTCCATCCCAAGCCTTTGCAAGGATCTCACATCATATGTTCACACAGCCTGAGTGAATTTCAAATACGTGAATTAGCTGAATATGACCTGTTGTGCACTCATCTTAAAGTGGTTTTTATCTAAGCTGTTGAACTTCTTTTATTGCACTGAAAAATACTGGAGAACGGCATGATTTTAGAAAACAGATAGATGTTGAGTGGCTGTTCTTTCTTCAAGGGACGGGACATGATGGGTGGTTCTTCTCTATTTTTTCTTCACTGCTTGTAAAGGCATAGCCCTTATCCTATATCTTTTTTTCATGCCTTTTACTGGTTTATTGCATGCGTGTGATAAACTGACACCCTCTGACATTTCCCTTCCTTACTTGCTCCAGTACCTTTCCTTATACCTTGTGACGTTCTGTAAGCTGTAACAGTCAGGTAAGTAAATCTTCTAACAAAAGGTTATCTATGGAATTTAACATAAAAACTTGCTTTTAAAAACAGTGCTTGAACCAGAGTACTCTTCTTTTTTCAAGACTTGATTCCAGTGTTGTCGTTTCTTTGGTAACCCAAGTTACTCAGGTTAGTCTAAAACTTAGGATTGTGAGGTCCATACATTTATGTGCGTGCCTAAGTCTGCACATATGCATATATTTATATAACATTTATATGTACATGTGTACATGTACATACACATATCACAGAATCACAGAATAACAGAATATTCTGAGTTGGAAGGGACTCACTGGGGTTATCAAAGCCAAACTTCTGGCCCTGCACAAGACACCCCAAGAATCACCCCATGTGCCTGAGGCCATTCTTGAAATGCCTGAGTCTTGAACTCTAAAAGGCTTAGTGCTGTCATCACTTCGCTGGGAAGCCTGTTACAGTGCCAAAGCACCTTCTGGGATTTTTTCTAAAATCCAACCTAAACCTCCCTGACACAACTTCAGGCCATTGCCTCAGGTCCTGTCACTGGTCACCACAAAGAAATCAGGTCCTGCCCCTCCTCTTCCCCCCATAAGAAAATTGCAGACTGCAATGAGGCCTCCCCTGAGTCTCCTCTTCTCCAGGCTGA
>VYXC01002062.1:0-221513 GCA_013397175.1 Platysteira castanea
ATGATCCTTATGGGTACCTTCGAACCCCGGATATTCTGTGATACCAGAACTTTTTGCGGCCGCCACCGACTCCTACCGCTTCCCACGGCCCCGCCGGCGCGGGGACCCGAACTCGCGGCCGACACAGCGAGGGCCCGCCCCGCCGTGCACTGCGAGCGGAGGAGGTTTGTCCCTCACGGGCCGCCGTGTGCCGGGTGTGCTGCGTTGCCGCGCTCGCCGCTTGCTCGTCTCGTCTCGTCCGCCGCCCGGCCCGGCCGCTACCCCGCCATGAGCGACAAGGGCGAGCTGGACCTCACCGGCGCCAAGCAGAACACGGGCATGTGGCTGGTGAAGGTGAGGAGCCGCCGCCGCGCCCCCGGGCCCGGCCCAGCGCGGCCTGTGGCAGCCGGGCACCTCCGCTCCTCCCCGCCCCGCCGTGCCTGGGACAGGCACCGTGAGGCCGGAGTTGCCCGCGTCAGGCTCGCCCTGTGGCCCGGGACAGCCACTGTGCCTGTTCCCCTTCTCGGGGACAGCGCGGGGCTAGGCCTGGATGCCTGCTGAGTAAAGGAGACACCGCAGGGAAAGTTGGGCTACCAGGAGCTATCACAGAATCAGAATGTTGAGGGGTTGGAATGAACCTTAAAGATCATTCAGTCCCAACCCCCTTGCGGTGGTCAGGGTCATCTCTCACTAGACCAGGTTGCTCAAGACCCTATCTGGCCTGGCTTTGAACATTTCCAGGGGTGGGGCATCCACAACGTCCCTGGGCAGCCTGTGCCAATGTCTCACCACCCTCACAGTAAAACATCTTCTTGTCCTTGCTAGGAGTTTGTGACGAGCAACAAACATGTCAGTATAACTTTTATTTCCCCTAAACTTTGAGAGTTGGCATATGTTTTGAGTGTGCCCAGATTCACATCCTGATTAAAAACTGTCCGCATCCAACAAGGAAAGGGAACGCCAATGTCTTGCCATTACAGCTCCCTTTGGTGCTAGTGAAATGCAGCTGTAGTGGAGGGGCTGTGAAAAGGTAGCAAGAGTGTCAAACCAAACCTGTTTTGTGCAGGGCCACACCCCAGTCTGGTGCCACCACTAACAGGCTGGCACTGCTCTGTGCCCTGGAGTGAGTGTCTTGCTGTCAAGGCATTTTGCTGCCAACACCAAGCATTGTTTCAGAAGGAGGAGACTTGAAGCTGATGGGGGAGCATGTGCCCTGCCTGCTTGGAGTCCCCTCTGGGACCATCGACTTAAAAGAACCTGTGGGGACAGGGTGGTACCCAAATACTAGTATATTCTTGTGAGGGTGGTGTAACACCATCATACTTCAACTACCAAGACTTCTTTCTGTGGCTCTTAAAAATGATTGGAGATTCAGACTTGCTTTGCTGTGCAGAATTTTTGGTATGCAGGTCACTGCATCTGGCTTCCTCTTCTGTACAGACACCCGAGTGTCTAGTGTCACGAAACCAGAATGAACACTGTTCAGTGCTCTAATTGTAGTATCCAGGGTACTATCAATGAATGCTGACAGCAGAAAGCTGCAGAAGTAGATCATGACATCCTGAGTGACAGAATGATAAAATGGCAGATGAAATTAAGAGTTGAAAGATCTAATCTGGCGTGCATAGAGAAAAATGATCCTAATTATATGTACATAGCAGTTAGATTTCTGCTGGTTGTTGTCATTCAAGGGTTTTTTTCAGTACATGGGGATAACTCTATAAGAATGTCATGTCAAATGAGCGGAGTCAACATTGGACATGATTACAAAAGATACAGAAAACAAAAGAGAAAATATTATTGTCCCATCATGTTGCCTCTATCCGAAATGCTTTGTGTAGCCGTGGTCTCATCGCCCCTGCTGTGGAAAGTGTAAAGTGGCCCTGGGAACAGTACAGAGGAGAGCACCAGGTCGAGTCTTGGCAACAAGGAATGATGGCTGTGGAGGGAACTCCTAAATACATTATTACCTCTTAGGCTGGCAAGAGGATTAATTTGTAAATCTTGTAGCCATCTGAAGCAATGAGTAATGTCATGGGTGAATAAGGCAGAAGTGAATAGGCAAAGGTGAATAAGAAAGAGTCAGTTCGAACACAAGAATTAGAGGTGTGTCAGATTAATTCATTGATGGGGCTCAGCGCAAGCAAAGCAGGTACCATTTCACACAATATGTAGTTAAATTTTGGAACTTCTTGCAATAAGAAGTTGTGAATGTCAAAACTTTGTAGAAACTCAAACACCATTAGTCAAAGTCAGGCAAGAAAATTGAACTGAGAGATTAAAAATTAATATGCTGCCATGCCCCATGTCTGCTAAAACGTCCTAGAAATTAGAAGAGCATGCTGGGGAAATATTTTTTTTTGTATATTCTTCGTGAAGTAACTGCCATTGGCTGCATTTGGAGACAGGACACTGAACTTGCTTGTCCTTTAGTCTGATACAGTTTGATGTTTCCTGAAGCAAGGTATTGTCAAGCACATGTGTGCTTACAGCTGGTGCCACTCTGTTTAATGAGAAAACAAGACTGAAAGGAAAGCTTAAGTATTACTCTTCCAAGTAAATGCTGATGTTGTCCTTCATGCACATGTTCTGAACTTAGGTCTGTCTTCTTGTATATTAATGGTAGTAAAAAAATATTGAAAAGATGCTAACACTGATAGACCATAACATGATATATGCAGGATTTTATCGTTTGATTTCCTTTGGACTTGAACTTGGAAACAACCACCCCTCTTAGCAGGACTTCCAACACAGAGGCGAGACAGTGCATAGTACCCGTACTTTTTATCTCCACTAGCTAGGACAACGAGACTGAATTTATCCTTCCTTTGAGGGAGAGAGCATTCAGTTCTGATGGAATAAAAAACCTGGCTTATTTGATTTCCTTTTAGTATTCATTGTGCTAGCACAGGAAGTATTCCAGAGAGACTACTTAACAGGCAATAAAAAAATGTAGTGATGAGTATTTTAGAAGCATGAGCAGTAAAAGGAGGTATCATAAAGAGAGAGAGTTGTTTTAGTACAAATCCAGAAAGCAACTGGATTTTTATTTCTGTGTTTTCAGTGAAAGCTGAGGTAGAGAAATAGTAAGAATATTTGGTTATGTACTTGTGGTAAAGTGAAGCCCATTTAGTGTTAGCCATTAGAACTGTTAATTTCTTGTTCCCTGTGCGTGTTGGTCAGGTTTTTTTATTTAATCTGCTGCATTGTTCTATAGCTAGAAAGATGATATCTTTATTTAATTATTTTTTATGTTCAAAGAAAAATTAAAACATAGAACCTGACATCAGCCTTAGTTTCTGTTGTGTGCACTGCATTTGGATTGCTATGTAGAGAAAGAGCTAATTTTATTTCTTATGGAAAAGTGGAAGTGGTTTGTTACACATGGGGGCTGCTTGTGTTGATGCCTTAAGTGGCTACCNTTCTAAAGGCGGGTAGGAAGCTATGCCTGAGCTGAAAGATGAGTGGAGCAGGGGCCCTCGTGTCCTACACTGCCTGCAGGGTGCCTCGTGTACTGCAGCCTGGGCAGTTGTGTGATGTGAGTAGCTAGAGGAGAACAGCAGTGGGAAGAGGTCTTGAAGTGGTGCTTCTTAGTACGTCAGATTTATTCTAGTGATTAAATTGTATTTTTTCTCTTTTGGAGGGAAGAGTGTTCTTACCTACAGATCCCAGAATAAAGGTCACTTGTCCTGAAAGGCTATGTTCACTAGGCTTTCAGTCGGGCAGGCACTCTGTCCACGGGTCACTCTTTCTGTGGCTATGTGTTTTTCAAAATCCTGCTGTGGAATCTTTGAAAATTCTGCCCTGTAAAGACAGGTTGCTCTTGTTTTCTGTGTATTCTTTCAAGGAGCATCGAGGCTTTGAAAACTGACTGTTTTCCATACGCTAATCTTTTATTCTGCTAAAGTTAGAAGAAAGGTGCAAAATAAGATGTCTACAGCATTTAAGACTTTATTTAATCTTTCCTGATTGTTTACATCATTAGCATGTGGGTTTGTGAGTAGCACCTGGTTTTATCTGAAGTATCTGTGGATAGCTGGAAGTAATCCTTTGATCATAGCCCTTCATAACCCTTTGTCTTTCTCTGCATAGCCCTTGACTGCAGATAGGCCAGCAGAAAGGTGATTAAAGGCACTCTTTGAGACTTTCCCATGCAGCTAAAAGGAGTATAATTGATCTGCAACCTCTTAATCTAAATTCCCAGTCTGAATGTATTATGTAGCTAGTCAGTGATTTTAACACCACGAGAGCCCTTCACTCCTTGTCCACTCATACTGAATGTGCATCTACCTTATTAGCTGGTAGTATAAATACAGATTAGGTGCAAGCACATAATAATATTTCTGTTGAGTCAGCTGGAGCACATCATAGCTCCAGCATTTATCTTGACTTTAGAAAGAAAACTATATCTGATCTGGCATGGAATCTGCTGTAGAAAGTTACCACTTTGAAAACTGAAAAAATATATATCAATACCTTGTGCCAGTTCATGGATTTCTGTTGTGCTTTTGTGGTATTTTTGACCAAAATTGTCTGAACTTTATGAGAACCTGGACTGCCATTTAGTTTGTCTGAGCAGTTGGAGGACATCTGGATTTTGTAGTTATTTCACGTGTACTTCATGAGTTGCTGTGAGTCTAAAGGTAAATGCTAACTAAGCACCAGTTCCAAGGTATCTTCTGGAGTTCTTGAAGAAAAGATAAATGCAAAGTTAGTGTTAATTTAATTTGAGCTTTAGGAAGTTAGGAGGTTGCTCTTTGTCAGCAAGTTCTTGGAACAGGCATTTCTCTTAGTGCATTTCTCTTTCTTACTGGCTGTGCCTCACACCATTTTTCTATGTGGGCACAGATGTTTTCAGTAGCTGTGGAGTGTGTGAGCCAGGACAAACTTTGCTGTGCCAGTAAAGAACATGGCTGTAAAGTTCTGAAGAGTGCGCTGCTTCCCAGAGGCCTTTATTGTCCATTTTGAGCCCAGGTCACCTAATGCTGCAGATACCACAACCTTTGGAGCTGAAGGAGTTAGTGTGAAGGTAAATTATCATCACTGCAGCAGCTTTTAATCCTCACGTTATGCAGGTCTTGTTCCTGTCCCTGGACTAACCACTATTCTGTGCAGCTGTTTGGGAAAATGGACTGGGGAGCTGCTTTGGTTTTTCCACTTGCTAAACACAAAATTGGAACAGCTAAAACATAGAAGTCACCCGCTCCTCCTAGCTAGATCGGTCTGCTCTTTCCATTTACTGACCAGCTGCAGAAAGGCTTTGCCCAATGCAGTGAAGAGCTGGGGATGAGTGATGGGAGGCAGATTTGCCTAGGGTGGTTGGAGGAGTGAGCGTCTGGTGGCAGTAGGCTGTGGTCTGCTGCTCAGCGTGTCTGAGGTTCCCAAAGTCTAAGCCTCCCCTTCCCAGCAATTACTGAATTGTAATTGCATAACTTCTCATCACTGTGATTGGTTGGCTGATGGGTTTTTTTTTTTTCCCAGAGAGATGATAATTTCTAATGAATATTTAAAAGTATAGTTTTACCCGATAAAATACTAAGACTCCTTAGTTTAAGAATATGATGCTAATCTTTTTCTGCCTTTCATGATTGGATAGTAGTGTTTGAGATTCAAGATATTTTATGATATTTCTCTCATTTGAGAGTCTACATTGGTGTTATTTTTGTGCTACGTTATTCTCTTTGCTCTCCCTAACAGAATATATATACATATAACAGAATATATATACCTATATATGTATGGATGTATGTGTATGTATATAACAGCTTGAGAAGTGGACTCACATGAACTTCCGAAAGTTCAGCAAGGCCAAGCACAAGGTCCTGGGTTGGGGCATCCCCCGGTATCAGTGCAAGATGAGGGAGGAAAGGACTGAGAGCAGCTCTGAGGACAAGGATTTGGGGGTGCTGATAGATGAGAGGCTGGACATGACCCAGCAATGTGCACCTGCAGCCCAGAAAGCAAATTCTGTCCAGGGCTGCAACAGAAGCAGCATAGGCAGCAGGGCAAGGGAGGCAGTTCTGTCCCTCTGCTCTGCTCCTCTCTGGTGAGACCCCACCTGGAGTGCTGTGTCCTGCTCTGGGGCCCCCAGCGTAAGAAAGATGTGGACTTGCTGCAGCAGGTGCAGAGGAGACCATGAAGATGATCAGAGAGCTGGAGCACCTCTTCTGTAAAGATGGCTTGAGAGAGCTGGATCTGCTCAGCCTGGAGAGGAGAAGGCTCCAGGGAGTCTTATAGGTGCTCGAGCTCCTTATAGGTGCCTTCCAGTGCTTCAAGGGGGCTGATGAGAAAGATGGGGACAGACTTTGTAGTAGAGCCCGTAGCAGTTGGACAAGGAGTAATGGTTTTAAGTGAAAGGAGGATGGGTTTAGACTAGATGTAAGGAAGAAATGTGTTATGATGAGGATGGTGAGGCACTGGCACAGGTTGCCCAGACAAGCTGTGGATGTGGTATCCATGGAAAGGGATGTGGCATCCAGTTCAAGGTCAGGTTGGATGGAACTCTGAGCAACCCGATCTAATTGCAGTGTCCTTGCTCATTGCAGGGGGTTTGGACTAGATGACCATTAAGGCTCCTTCCAACCAAAACCATCTATTTACTATATTTAACTCATACTTTTTTCTGGGGTAAAAGCATTTAAAGTATTTACACATACACAATTTGTATAGAATTTTAAAATCTGCTTTTCTTAAAATCTGTTGTCTTTTCTTAGGTCCCCAAATACTTGTCACAACAGTGGAGTAAAGCTTCAGGAAGAGGCGAAGTGGGAAAACTAAGAATTGTCAAGTAAGCCTTTACTTTTGCATTTACTGGTTGCATTTCTTAGAAGTTACCTGCAGTAAAATAAGAATATGTTGCACCTGTTATAAGTCATAATCCTGTTTCTTGTCAACAGTGTGCATATTTCTCTGATACATGAACAGTATTGGCTTGTGTAGTGATTAGGAATATAAATTGTACAAAATTATACTGGGGAGTCGCTCTGTCCCTTTACATGATGTTTGATTTCCTAGGTTTAAAGAAACCTAACTGCAGAACTTTCTTTTATTTACATGTGTTGTTCTGCTGCTTTTGTTCTCATGTGCTGACTTTTCCCATTTATTCTTGGGCATCAGCATAACAAAAAAGTTGAGCAGCTCAGGAGTGAAGCTGAATAACAAAAGTAGAATTTGAATTTGCTTTTTTATGAGGAAAACTAAACTTGAATTAGATTATGGAAACTTTGTTAAATATTTTTTAATATTTATATATTTATTAAATATGAAATATTTTCTTTTTCAGAAATCAAGGAAGAACAGAAGTAGGTAATTGCTAAAGTTTGTGCTAAAAATTGTTTAGAACATGCTGGTTTCTAAGATCACATATTTTTTGTTATACCTCTAGTGAAACGTNAAATATGAAATATTTTCTTTTTCAGAAATCAAGGAAGAACAGAAGTAAGTAATTGCTAAAGTTTGTGCTAAAAATTGTTTAGAACATGCTGGTTTCTAAGATCACATATTTTTTGTTATACCTCTAGTGAAACGTTGTACCACAGAATCAGGAGGAGAGAATTCTGTTCATGGCTCTGCCCATAGATGCCTATGGGACTTGTATGAGATCTCTCTGTTCCCTCGCTTTGTTTACCCATCTGAAAGCAGCAGTCACAGTAGAGACCTTCTCTTCAAACGTTTTGAGATGTGTTAGTACAAAAGGCTAAGGAGGATGCACAGGAAAAGCATGCAGTGCTGGTGTGAAGTATCCCTCTCTGAGTTCCTGGCTGTGGCCTGTGTCTAGGGATTCTGGTTATACAGTCCCCCCATCCTTAGCTTCTGTATTGAGCATACAGTGTGAACATGGCAAAGGAGCTGTATTTAAGCCGCTTCTGGGCTGTATGCAGTTCAGGAGTCCCAGACTCATAACACTTGTGATACTTCAACACTTTTTCTGGAACTCAGCTGGCTGTGTGAAACATTTTTAAGTGCTCATACTGAGCAATAGCTGAAAACCTATTATGCCTTATATTTTAATAAGTAAAATCAAATTGTTCTCTGACTTCAGGAGGAAGTAATTTACAACTTTTTAAAGGTTGAGTAAATTTAATTAAGTATATGAAAGCTTTGAATTCTGTATTTCAACAAAAGATCAGTGTGGAAGGACTCCTATCACTCTTTATTTTTGAAATAGAAATGTTCTATACTACTTGTGTTTTCTCTCTTTTTGTTTTCCCATAACTTGTGACACAGTGTAATTGAATCTGTTTAGTAACACTGTGGCAATTGTGACTGTTAGGTGTCATTTACTTTGAATGAAGAGCTTGCAAACATCAATGATATTGGAGGAAAGCCTGCTTCAGTCAGTGCACCAAGGGAACATCCATTTCTTCTGCAAAGTGTGGGAGGACAGACCTTAACAGTGTTCACAGAAACTTCAGTAGGTAAGTTAGAATTAAAGTTATTTTGATTCCAGTATGTCTGGTTTCATTAACTCAGTGGTGTAAAAGACACAAGACTCAGAAATCAGATTTTGGCTGTTTTGTTGCGATTTTCTGCATAGTAACACTGTTGTAATTTTTTTGTGTCTTGTCTGTTTACTTGGTGTGGTTGAGCAACTGATTTAAGTTCTTCAGGGTTATAATGTACATTTCAGCTCTGGGTCTGCTGAAGAGAACAGAGGGAATGTGGAATGCAATACAGAGTGCAGTACATTGTGTACATTCTCCTTTAGGGTTTTCACTGAAAAAAAAAGGGGTTTTGTTCCCATATATTTTTTGTATGAACTAGTATTTGTTTTTTTTTCCTTGAATTGGTCTCTGCTGTCAATATAGTTTTATAGGAATGCTGATTTTTCCTCTGTCCATTTTTTAAATTGAATCAGTTAAATTTTTTGCATTTCTTAGCAACTAGAAGAAGTTATTTGAGGACCATTACTCTACTGAGTAATTATATTAACTGGGAGCAAAGGGTAGGTAGTGACATGAAAAGTGATTTGAATGAAGCACTGAGTAAGCATAGACCCTGTCAAAATTGTTTTTGCTTGAGATTAGCAAGCATAACATGCAGTCAATGGGTTTTCCTGAAACTGATTTAAATGCAAAATGGCTAAAATCTTTTGCTGTTGTGTTTAAGTTGGCGTTGACAGTACAATCAAGAATACACTTCAGTGTGCTTTTCTTGCCTGGCTTTTTTTTGTTTTTAAAAATGAATGTGACACAAATATTCACAATTCTTGTCAGATTCTTACAGGCACCACGTTTCTGAGGTGACACTTGTATGCTTAAATGTGTAGATATGCTTTGAGCTCTATGTCCAATTTCAACAAATTTCAAAGTGAGTTATGGCTAGTGTGAAAACAAATGTCTGAAGAGTCGACTGTAGAGATGTCCCAGCTGTAGTAAGGCTGCTACTCTATTTGATGCCAGGAAATCCTCATGGAAAAAACCACTGTATTGACCATGGGAAAACACTCAAGAAAAACTTCCACATCTTTGCACATCAGTCAATCCCCAGTAAGGCAGTCATAGGAAACTGAAATTCACTCATTCTTAGGTTCACAGACCAGTATTTGTCTTCATATTATAATTAGCATATTTTTTTCTGAAAAGCATCTTGTTCCTTTTCCTCTTTTAAACTGTACCACGTAACACAAGCAATATGTCAGTTTGAACCGTGGGCCAAAGATTAAGCTGGTATGCAACTGCAGATGTCATGCATCTAGAAGGGTGCAAGCGAGGAACTGGCAGATGAAATATGGATAAAAAAGTGCTTCATGCCCTATTACTCTCAGTCAATACCCATCTTGAGAACTGACTTAAAATGGAACAAATAAAGAGGTTGGGTTTGTTTTGTTCTGGATGGGATTTTTTTAATTGTGGGTTTGTGATTTGTTCCCCCCTCTACCCTTTTTTTTGAGCACACTGAATGCCCTAAGATCTATTCTCTGTGTAGTCCTTTAACACTGGGACCCTTACGTTGTAGTGACTGTCTTTTTGATGGCATTTCTGAAATATGCTGTGATCAGGGAAGATGCTGTAGGGAGTTTACATATTCTGGATAATTCAGCACTTCACATTGACTCATCAGATCATTTAGAGCAAGCAAAAAAGATCAAATTTGACAAGTAATTTAACATTTTCTGCATGATATAATTTCTAGTCTTCTGAATGGATTTTCTGTGGGTTTTGTTTTGCTTTGTCTTAACTGAACTTGCTTCTCCTACTTATAGTATTGGAATAAATCCTTTAGTTCTTTCATTGTAAATGTCTGCATCTCTGGTTGTCCCATATTAGTTAATGGGCAGCAGTAGACTCTTCTGAGGTGCAATTTATTGTGTCCAAAGTCTAATGAATTGCAGTTTCTTGCTCTTCTGCAGTGTGTATCTGAGCTAATATAAAGCTGGGTAAAGTGGCTCCCATCCCAGATACAGTTAGAAATCTAGCCTATGCTGGCTTTCACACATGCTGCATCTTGTGTTTGGATTACCTCTGAGGTCTCCCCCATTTATTGTTTCTTCTCCTGTTTCTGTATTTTGAAATAGCCCCAGTAAATAATACTGAGTACTCTGAAAGTGGTAGTTGCAAAGTATCTCCCTACTTCCTTTGCCAAGCTGTTGCACGTGTGGACTTTGCATTATCTTCATTGCTGGGCAGATCACCGAGGCCTGTGGTGGCACTCCTGAACATGAGTGTAGCAAAGCTGGTGGGACGCATGGCTTCTGTCGTGTGTGCAGAGGGATCCAAAGCACACTTGTCTCTTGCTGTCTAGGTCTTGCTGTCTAGGCTGGTTTTGGTATCATTTCTGCATTAAATATGAACTACATTCTGTTCCATAAACATCACCATATGTACATCAACAGTTGCTATGCAACAATGCTATTTGTGCTTCCAGTCATTT
The DNA here is from genome assembly GCA_013397175.1 of Platysteira castanea. Lineage (NCBI taxonomy): Eukaryota > Metazoa > Chordata > Aves > Passeriformes > Platysteira > Platysteira castanea. Next base: position 10,852 of record VYXC01002062.1, read on the forward strand.
TATCTTATCTTTGTCATCAGCTATCATAGCTGTAATTTTTTTGGCGGGTGAAAAGCAAAGGATTTTGCATATAATTTAATGTATCTTATAGAACAAAATGAATTTTTCTTATGTGCATATAGCTAGAAACTATCTAGGGGCAATTCATGGGCCTGATACATAGGGTATATTTGGTTAATATTGTTTTCTGAGCTTCCCACTGGCAGATGCTCTAACATAAGATAATGCTGTAATTCAAGTTTCTTTCTTGATTGAAGGAATGGGAAGACACTTTTGTTAAACATTTAACAGCAAACTTTTCTGATTGTGATTGTACATTACTTCCCTTACTGCTTTAATTGCCCGATGCTTAATTTTTCTGCCAGCAGGTAGTTTAGGTTTGCTGGATCTCAATGTAAATAAAATCGCAGCTCTGTTAGAGATAATGATAGAAGTTTCTTACTGAACTGATATTTGGAAAAATGTGCTACTAATATGACTTATGAAAACACAGACCTTGGCAGGCAATTGCATCCCAGACTGTAAAGGATTGATGGGTGGAGGAGAAGATTTTATACTGTAGACACTAATAAAGTATCAGATATTTCTGTAAAGTTGGATGAGATGATTCATTATATTTAAATATTGAATATATCTTCATGACTCCCCCTTCGTAAGTGGGATTGCCATAACGTCTATTTTTGCGTCTTTAAATTCTTTCATGCTCTTTCCATCTTACTGAAAGTAAAAAGTGTTCAGAGAATTTCATTGACAGAACACATACCAGAGCTTTGCTTCTGAGCAGCATTCATGCATGGATTGTCTCACCATTTCATGCTTCACAGAACATTGCTGGCTTTTAATATTTCTTTTTCTTCAGTTTCCTGAGCATTCTCTCCTTCAGAAATTCAATTAATGACACTCCATTTTTTTGTGTGTTCTTGTTCAACAATACACGTAACTCTGCCTATATACCGGAGAACAGCTCCTTTATTTCCACATATCTTGCAAATTCTCCCATTGTTATGAATTGTTGGGGTTTTTTCCTTTATACAGCTTCTCATATATGAAAGGATCTTTTCTGATTTTGTACATGAATCACACCTACCGTATAACATACAATGTGCAATTGTATTCCAGTGAAAATGAATATTCAGAGATTTTTATTCTGTGTTTTGTGTATATGTATTTTTAAGTATCAGCTATATCCAGCCATTAAAGAATTGTGAAGGGAACGAACCCTAATAAAAATCTTTCATTGAAGCAGTTAGTTCTTTAACTACACTTAATTATTTTCAGTAAAATACAGTGTGCTCAGAATCTTGATGCCTTGTAATACTATTTCCAATTCTATTAGATAAATGTTTGAATTCTGAAATTCCTCATCACACTGTTATTTAGGAAATAAACACCCTCACTGTTCTGCCATCTTAGTGCAGCCTGCTGAGGAGTTTTGATGTATACCTGTCTACTTTAACAGTACTTTCCAATTGCCTCTGTTTGAGCTGTCACTTAACTGCATATTCCAGTCTCCAGAAGTGTTGCAGTCCGGTGTGGCCTCTAGAAATAGCCGTGGCCCATGGAAGAATTAGGGACACGATCTTTATAAGGTATTCATTAGGTCTTTATTTCTGGGATCCAGCCAGCATGGCCAGTCACGAGCGCAGACTGACCCGGCTGCCAGGGAAACCCCCATCGCTCCCCGGGCGGGCCACACGAAACACCCAATCACAAACAGAACCCGAGAACGTGTGACCTCAGAGCAGGGNTGTGTTTTGTGTATATGTATTTTTAAGTATCAGCTATATCCAGCCATTAAAGAATTGTGAAGGGAACGAACCCTAATAAAAATCTTTCATTGAAGCAGTTAGTTCTTTAACTACACTTAATTATTTTCAGTAAAATACAGTGTGCTCAGAATCTTGATGCCTTGTAATACTATTTCCAATTCTATTAGATAAATGTTTGAATTCTGAAATTCCTCATCACACTGTTATTTAGGAAATAAACACCCTCACTGTTCTGCCGTCTTAGTGCAGCCTGCTGAGGAGTTTTGATGTATACCTGTCTACTTTAACAGTACTTTCCAATTGCCTCTGTTTGAGCTGTCACTTAACTGCATATTCCAGTCTCCAGAAGGTTTTGGGATCTAACCTAATGCTTATTTTTTCTGTTATGTACTTCAGTCTTTTCTGGACTGTTAGCAGAAGCAGAAAACCTATCAGCAGCCTCATGATCAAAAAAACCAGAAGCAACAGCAGCCTTCCAGATCTGTGGCATTTATGCAAATTTCCAAATATTTTTGAGGATCATAAAGATGAAACCCTTGATCAGGAAAGGAGAATGTGTGACTCAAGCTTGTTTAATCACAGGCATCATTTTGATGGCTCAGAATTGTGTGTTTATTATTGTGACATACAGTTCATTTAGAAAACAATTGCAGTTGCTTATATCATACCCCTTCTCCATCTCAAGGAAATGGAAATTTTATTTATTTAATTACGTCATATGCTTGTTGGAGGATTAAAAAATACCTTTAAAGCAGGTTCAGCTGGCTGGCAGGGATAAGCTGATTTTATTTTAATTTCTGTTATTTAAACTATAGACTGCTAATTCCTGTACAAATTTTAAACAATTGAGGATTTAACACACAGAATATATAGTCTATTAGAGTGGGCTCAGTGTGATGGGAATAGTCTATTTGCATACTTCACTGTGTCTGCGGAGACACAATAAAGAGGCTCTTACACCTGCCAGGTTCAGCAGAAAGGAGGAAATGACATCGATTTATTGACATTATCTCATTCTTATACACGTCCCAACTCCACAAGAGATTGGAGAGCATGTCACTTCCTTCTCCATCCCACTGGAGAAGAAAGGTGCTCATCAAAGTTGTCATATCACAAAAGGAATGAAAAACAGAAAATACCGTTAAGTAAACATCGGCTACTATTTACATGAATCCGTGTGAAAAGAATCTGACTCCAATGTTAAAACCAGAAGGCTTACAAAATTCCAGGGCAACACTTCACTGATGTAAAATACCTTTTTTTAGTGATGTCACTGATGTACGTGTAAAAAACCAAGACCCCACTACCACAACAACAACAAAAAAAGACACTAACAACAAAAAACTGCAGCTAACCAACTCCAGTCTGTTGACGTTTATCAGGGATGTTTATCAACTCTTGCATGTTGTAGAGGAGGCTGAGCAGTGTGCATTCATGGAATCTATTAATTAGACATAGTACAACTTCCTTTACCTTCTTCATTATATTAGTACTGAGAAGATTTTAAAAGCAGAGGCGTGCGACCTAATCATAACAAAACTGAGTTGTATAACAGTGAGGAAGGAAAATGCCACTTTTTTGCAAGACTGAATTTTGTCTGTTTTTTTTGTCTCCGCTGTTGAGGGCAGATAAGAACACACACACTTTCCCTGAAGACATGCAGTACGTTTGTTGCTATTGGAATCAGAGATGCTCTTAGCAATGTTCAAGTGTGATGTCTTTGGCAGTAGTTTTATCGAGGTAGCTCTGGTCTTCCACTGAAACTGAGCTGAAAATTGAACAGCTTTAAGTCCAGTTGTATCTCACTTGTCAGTCCAGACAGGCATTCATATGTTTGTATGTTTGTATGTTCTTTTGAACATCCTCTCTGCTTCTTGTGTGTGTACTGACTGTTTCCTTCATTAAATTACAATTTAGTTGGGGTATTGGTTGGGCATTTATTTTACATTATGCTGTAAATGTGCCAAATATGCCCCAAAAATAATATCAACAAGAAAATACTTGGTTTTCTGCAAACAGGCTACCCTGGATATATGTCTGAAAGTTGGCAGAGATCTTTACTCACTTTGTGAATACTCATAGTTGGGAAAGGGCCGTATTATGATTGTTTCTCATAGAGAAAGGTGCATTCAGCTGCTAAGCGTAATGACAGCCACCTGGTGTAAAGAAAGAAGGAGCTCTAAGGTACTGGTTTTTATGTTTGCATTTAGTCCTCAGGCTCTCAAGCCATCTCAATGAGAAAAGAGGGACAGAAGCCTTCAAAGCCAGCAAGAATCAGTGGCAAGAAAAAGGTTTTCTAAAATATTTCATGTTTTCAGTTCTCTTAGTGCCCAGCCTGCAATTGGCAGAAATTATCAACCTAACTGAACTCGAAAATTACTCTCCGAGTTAGAGCAGTAATTCACTCTTGCCTGTAAGTAAATAGCCTGTAATGACAGCTGTAACTTGCCTGAATTGAAAGCAAAGGACAAGTATGTTTTACCATTTCTAACTGTGTTTCAGGGAAGTGAAAATGTTCTTTTTATTTTCTGCATCAGAGGATGCATAAAAAGGAGAAATATAGGAGGAACAGTCAAATATAATACTGACAAATTAATGTAGGGGTTTAATTTTGTAGGACTTGGTGAGGGTTACCACTCAGATTACCACAATACATCTACTGGCAGCCATTTCTTGATGTGTGGGATCGTAATTTCTTGCAGAAAGCTGTTTCTGAATCTGACTCTGTCATTCACCAGAGTGATAATTTTTTTTGCAAGTTGCTTTGCAACACTGTGTCTGTTTCTCTTCCATACATACTTACGATTCTCTGCTACAGGGAACAGGAGATGTTTCTGATTATATGTATTTGTTGTACTTGACAAGTACAAATACTTGACAAAAAACTACCAATGGACTATAGTACCATTTGAGGACAAATAATCAGACAGGGAAAAGCTTGAAGAAATAAATCCTTCCATGGCTTGTAGAAAGGGTAGAGAAGAGGTTGATCAAGGCCGAAAATTTACCTAATGCCAATTAAGAACATTCTTTTGCAGAACCTTGATTATTTTTGTAATATACAAAAATATCTGTTTGTCTAGACTGACCAGTTAGATAAATGAATAATGTACATTGCTTGAGCATAATCCTACTGATTTCGTATAAATGTGTAACTTTGTTCTTGCAGAGGTCAGTCAGAGTGTAATAGAGTTCTCTCATTTAAGTTGTGAGTTTGGGCACTAAAGGAGTCTTTTTTTTGTTGCTCCTGGTAGCAAATTATTCCTCAGAAGGTAAATTTATAAACATGAATCAAATCCAGGAATTGTTATTTTATCATAATTTATCATTCTTTACTTTGTGACCCAAATTTTAGATGTAATTTCAAATAATCAACATAGGAACATTATGATTCCTTCTCTGTTTATTTTTTTTCCAGAAAACCAGTCAGAAGAAAAATCAGAAAGTGGCACTACTGGTAAGTATAGACACTTTCCTTGAGGCACTTAAGAAATTACTTATTGCTGCAGATTTTCAATTTTGCTTCCTAAGAAATTGGTAGATTAAAAAAAAATGGTCTTTTTTGTTATATTTAGTAGAATGTCATAACATTGAAAATAACTTCATGAACTGTTTATCTGCTGTGACCAAAAGTTTAAATTATTAATATTTTTTATTTAAAAGTAGGGCAATAAAATGATGAGGGAGAGGTTTAGAAATGTTATGTTCTTTGGAATGTTGTTTTAGATTTTTAAATTTATTTCTCAACTTTTTTATTTTGTTTTGTTTCGGTTCATTGTCTACTTTTAGTTTGAATTCTTTGCTTTTGGTGGGAAAGTTTGTAACACATTTCCAGATCTTTTGTTATTTGATTCCAATTGCATAAACTAAGCAGTCATAAAAATAGTCCATAAAAAGTAGGATTCTCTCTGATGCACACTAATTAAATAGTACTGGGACTGGAGTGGCACTTCTAAGTGGTAAAGGCACAGATAGGAGATGGCTCATGTGAAAGAGTTTCAAACTCCTACTTTTCTTAAAAGCATTTCCTAAACATAAGTCTAATGCTAGTGAGTGTTTAAAATGTCTTCTTGAAAGTACTTTTTGGATGCTTAAACATGGAGACGTCTGCTTTTTCTAGTATCTGCCTTCTATGAATTGCATTTCAGCATCAAATATTGTCAAAAGTGTATAGTTTGTGTCTGGCTGGAAGTAGGGTTTGGGTTGTGTTTTCTGTAGTAGGGAATTCTTTTTAAAATGGAGATTCTTTCTATTACATTGGCCTAAGCATGTGAGAAGACTGCTGTTAGGAATGTTATAGTCTGCAGACTTGTACTGTATCCATGGGGTGTTTTATAGCTTGCAGTTCTTCTCAGCCAATTGGTAAAGCCTGTTCACTCTGTTTTGGTGTGCATCATGGTGAAGTCTTAAAGGAAGGGCTGCTTCCTAGAGATCAGTATTTTATACTTGAAAACTGAGACTCACTGCTGTTTCATGTCTCGTGTAAATTAGATGTTGAGATTTTAACTGCTAAAATGAATCAGAATTTTGATACTTCCATTTAGTTGGTTTTTTAGATGTAAGGGTTGATTTTGCTTGGCTTTTGTGCTTTATTTTGTTTTGGTTTGTGTTTGAATGGTTGAATTGTCTGCTCTTCATTCTTGGTGCCTCCTCCTTGTTTTGAGAATGTTGTGTAAGATGGCCACGTGTTTAGTTGTTTGTATTTTTGCTTCGGCCAGAAGAATGAATTACTGTATGCTGTGGGTTGTTTAAATATGCTGACAAGATTGAGTGCTAAACCCATTTGATGGAATCAAACTCTCTGAGTGATGGTAGTTGATTACCCTGGGACATATAAAGGAGGACTCTCAGCCATCAGTTATGCTATTTGCTTATTCACTTTTTTCTCAGAATCATTGTGGAACTCAGATGACCTTTTCCAAACTAGCTCTCAAGTAATTCAGGTTATTTAGTGCTCAATTTTTCTGTTACTCTACTGTTTCTTGGCCTACATCAAGTACTTTTGAGGAAAAAATGATGTCTTTTATGTATTTATTTAGCACGTTAGCATAACAAGATCCTTTTGGGTATTACTTTTTTTTTTATTACTTGGGTATTATTTATTGTAATAAAAATATGTAAGGTTTATTCATAGTTAGTAAGTAAAGAAAGTAAATGAGATACAAAATTTCAAAACAATTTGATTTACATCCTTAAAAAATTTTTACATTAATAAGATGCTGTCAAACTTAAGAATTTGTTATGTTGCAAATCATTAGTATTATGTGTGACCTTTTTAATCACATTTATTGTTGGGATAGTTGTAAACCACTTAGAAAAGCTAAGATAGTACCAGTGTTGCTACTCTACATGATACTGTTTGAGAGACACTCTGAGTGATGCTGCATCAAACCAAAGATCATCTGGCTGGTGTCCCGTCCTCAGTGGTGGTCGATAGCAGATGCCTTGAGATGAGTGTAAGAACACTATAGAAGCACAATGGTATCTCCCCAGGATACTTCTCACAGAATCATAGAACAGTTTGGTTTGAAAGGGACCTTTAAAGCTCACCTAGTCCAACACCCCTGCAATGAGCAGGGGCATCTTCAACTAAAACAGGTTGCTCAGACCCCTGTCCAACCCAACCTTGAGCATCTGCCTCCTCTCTGGGCAATCTGCTCCAGCATCTTCCAGCCTTTAATGATTCACAGCTCAAGGTATTCCAGAACCAGAAGTGGTGTTTTACTTAACAGGACCTCATGGATTTTCCTTCTGTGAAGCATCCCTGTTGATTGAGCCCATGTAAAATCTTTAGTATCCATAATATTTCGAATGATGGTTACAGTCAAAATATTCAGGAATCAAGGCATATGTGAAACAACCTTATTTAAAGTAAATTTGAGCTCCTTTTCCATTTTATTATTTTAAATCACTTTTTCCATACAGAAATCCTATTTGTTTGGAGCTTGTGATAAACAGTACTTGGTGATTCAACCAGTGTTGTTTAGTGCCTGAAGGCTGGTTTATGCTAAAAGTGAAAGGAGCATAGCAAATGACACACTCAGCTAAAGGAAAAGAGAAATGACGTTTGGCTTTGCTTGGTCCTATATGAGGATGAGCAAGCAATTTAAATCCAAATATGTGTATGTAGCTCTTGTTTGTTTATGGCGTTGCTTGCACCTACCTGTAAGTGCTGTCAGTGGTGACAGAAGCTGTGAAAACCAAGCATTTGTGCCAATATAAAGTGTGACCTGCTCCCCCCCCCAATAAAAATACTCATAAGCTGCTGCTCTGAGCCTGTGTAGTCTGCTGAGAATGATACAGTAAAGAAATGCATTCTCATGTGAGAGCAAATGCAATTAGGTGCTGGCCATGTGGAAGCGCATTATGTGGAAGTTGCGTGGGCAGCAACTGAGTATATAATGTTGCTTAAGCTTTGAGCACGTAGACAGACAGTGTAGGGTGAACTTGGTATTAAAATTTTACCAATTGTGAATGTATGTGTGTGACTGCAGACACAAATACAACCTTTGAACTCTTTGTAGATACCACTTCCTTAATTTCTTGATATTACAGTAAAAAAAAAAAAGGATTCATATGTTGATTATACATATGTTGGAATATTTGAAATTCCTTGTAAGCATGATGATAACCACTAAACTCCATGTGATAAAATCAGCAATTTTTTGTTAAAGACAGAGAGTTCTTATGGTATAACATGGGACAGTATAAAGCTGCTAAATGCACATTTAATTTTATCCTCTTTCAAGCAGTTAACATGTATTAATTATACTTCAAAAGCAAAACTCTAACTGAAAAAATGATTGTCAGGAGGAATAAACCAGTAATTTTTAATTTAAATACTAGCTTGCATCTCAGAGTTGAAGATAATTTAGATGCAGATTCTGCCATTTTCAAGCTACAGAAACAGATTTTGCCTTGGAAATATGACTGAGTTTGTTGGCAGATAAATACAGCACAACTTAAAATACAGGCTTCCCAGTAGCTTTTCAGGAGCCATAATCAGTATGAGACTCCATTTGTAGCTGTTGAAACGCACAAAGAAGCAATGATTCCTGCTATAAGGTTTTATGTAGTCAAGGCCTATGGTACTGGTTATAATAAATATCATGGAAGAACAGGGAAGGTGCACTGGTAGAATAGCAAAAGGATACAGATTTAATGTAGGCCAACACTAACTGGAGTTAATTTTTTTGAGAATTTGCATAAATGTCCTTGGTGTGCTCAGAATCTGAGAATAAATCGGCTATTTATTTTAGTATATTGTATGAATAGTCTAACATTTATGTCTGAGCAAACTAATGTATTTATTGTCATACAGTTTCTCTCCTGAGAACAGAACCTGATACAAAGCAGTGGGAGTTAATCCCATGACAATATTTTGTCCTTCTGTGAAGTCCATGTCCAGCTTGTTGAAGTACGGAACTAAGCAGAAGTGTGCTTTTGGCTTGTACCAGAGTTCTTGGTTTTCCTTATGACTTTTGAGGAATCCCAGGAATCTTAGCCATGCTGGGCATTGCAGAACATGACTTCACAAATTGTGTTTGTCTTCTGTGAGGTATTTTGCTGATTATTGCAGTTCACCCATCCACCAGCATGATCACATTTGATGGGCTCAGACTTTTGGAGTAGTGCAAATTCAGAGCCTTGAATAATGGATCAAAGGGGCAGAGGAAAATCAAATGTTTGCTGTCTTGGCCAGTACAAGATTGATATGTAGCAGATGTAAGGCTTTCAGGAGTCAGTTTCAAAGTAAATAAAATGAGGTGGTTCTGCATTCAGATTGTAATTGAATTCCTTGACAGAAGATGTGGATGAGAAGGTGGTATTTGCTAAAGGCTGACGCAACCTTAGAGGAGACCAAAGGGATATGAAAGATCACAGAATGATGGAATAGTTTGGGTTGCCTTAGAGACTTTAAAGATCATCTGGCTCCAACTCCCCTGCCATGGGCGGGGACACCTTCCACTAGACCAGGTTGCTCAGGGCCCCATCCAGCCTGGCCTGGAACACTTCCAGGGATGGGGCAGCTACAACTTTCCTGCACAACCTGTTCCAGTGTCTCACCATCCTCACAGTAAAGAATTTCTTCCTAATATATAATCTAAATCTGCCCTTTTTCTCTTTAAAGCCTTTGTCCCTTGTTCTATCATTACATGCCCGTGTCAAAAGGGTACTGGAATGTGCTCTAAAGTCTCCCTGGAGCCTTCTCGTCTCTGGGCTGAATAACCCCAGCTCTCTCAGCCTGTGTTCATAGGAGAGATGCTCCAGCCTTCTGATCACCTTTGTGGCCCTTCTCTGGACATGTCCAACAGCTCTATGTCCTTCTTATGCTGGAGACAAAAGAGCCGGAAGCAGTATTCCGCATGGCGTTTCAAGACAGCTGAGAGGGGCAGAACTTCCTACCTTGATCTGCTGGCTACTCCTCTTTTGATGCAGCTCAGGATACTGTTAACTTTCTGGGCTGTGAGCTCACATTTCTGGGTTATGCTGAGCTTCTCATCAACCAAAATCCACCTAAGGGGACTAGGATTGAGAGTGATTGAGAGTGTTTGAGAGACCCCAAGCCACAAAAGTCAGGTGGACACTGGGATGCATACCCAGTAGGAGAATAACACATGGCTGCACTGTCTTTAGGTTTCTTCATAGATGTCCACTTGTGACCACTTTACTGGAGTCATGATGCTGAGCAAAGCAGACCTTTAGTCTTACCCAGTACTGTTACACTCAGGCTCTATTTGTCCCACCCCCCCCAGTTCTATACTGTTGTTACACAGCTTCCACCAGGGATAGTTAGTTACCTGGAGGTAACTTTTTTGAGGGAAAGCAGTTAAAGCAAAGGCGAGAACAGCTCTTCTAAGGCTGTGTGTAGTCATTTATCTTTGCCTTTGATAACTGCAGCTACAAGAACACTGGAGGCAGTAGTGCAGTAGGAGGACCTGAGCTTTCTGTATGCTTGAGTTTGGAAACAGTCTAGCAAAGCTCATTTTGTGCTCTTCCTGAGCTATCGGGCTTTTCCAGCCCCAGCATCTTGACAACAGCAGTGGTGATACGGGAGCAGGAGCAGAGTGTAGCTGTGCTATAGCATATTATCCTACTCATGCAGGTTGTCTTAGGGATTTCTGTGCTGTACTCCATGGGCAAACCCAGAAATCATAATCTTGGCGTGGCAGGAAAGTTATGGAAGTGGACTTTAACAATCATATGGGAAGGCATAAGATAGCCTACTTGTTAGATTTCTGCCCTATTGGGAAGAACTTTATTTGCTGTTCATTTTAGAAAATTTGTCGGAAATGTCACAAGACCTGGCAGTGCTGCAGGCCTTAGATAATGTTAGTATGGATAAGACTTCTAACCTCAGAGTACCTTTTCCTCTCTTTAGCTGATTCTTATCAACCTGGCTGGCAGGACCTTTAATTTGTCTCCTCTGAGATTACCAGTTTCAGCTTAGAGAAAATGGACTGCTTTATCCCTAATACTTGCCAAAGGCCGTATTTAAGTAGTAGAGAGGCAATAAATGACTGGGTTTGGTGTTACAGTTGCTTACTCTGTTTACATTTTTTCATGCTTAGCCTGTTCATTGCTAGTTTGTTTGCTGATTTTTTCTTCCTAATTGAGAGAGTCTTTATCCATCTCTGACCTGTTCTTTTTTTTTTTTTTCACTTCATCTGTTCACTGTGGTACAAAATCAAGAACCTCCTAGGAGCTAACAAATAGCTTTCTGTGGAGTTGCAGCAGGAGGTTTGTAGCTTGAAGTTTTCTATTAACAATTTTTTTAGTAAGTTAATTCCTCTGACTTCTGCTACGATACAGAAAATTGCTTCTTTGAAAGCCGGCATATGAAAAGCAAAAAGACAATTTTGTAAATTTTTTCCCCATTATTTATTTATTAATTTCAGGATTATTAGACATTACTTGTATTGTATAACCTCGGTGTTACACTGTGTGGACATCTGTCTTCACCAAAAAACCAAGACCCTCAGCTGACACTGAGTGACACTGAGTCCCTTTCTCTTCATCTCATAGTGCTCATAGGCTCTCTCACCACACTTCTCCCTCCCCATCCTCACAGCTGGGGGAGACCAGCACTGCAAACTTCCCTGAGCATCAGACTCCAGACTGTAGGGGTGGAGGTTCCCCTTGAAACCTCATCTTCCAGGGGCATTTTCCCGGCAGATAGCCTTTGGTTTTTAAATCTTAATTCTCATCTCTTGATGTGCTTCTGCAGCTGGTAAGGTGCCGCCCTCTAACACAGGACGCCAAATCTCTCTTCAGGAGCTATGAACAAGAAAACCTAGTGCTTCATATTAAGCAGGCTTTCCATACCTGGAACAAAGCTGCTGCTGAAATTTTAGTAGTGTCAAAGGCAAAAAAAAAAAAAGTATCCTGGAAAAGCATAGAGATCTAGCTTTTCACAAAACTGAAATAATGCTTAGGGTAGAATTAGTGGGATCCCCCTTTAATGCCCAGAAAGATGATGGCTTTCATGAACTGTCTGTAAACCAAGCTTATGTCCCCCAAAGTCACACCACCAGTGAACAAGGCAATATTGTGGTAATTTTTAGCGTTATCAGTAGAAGCTTACAGACATTCAGAATGACTCAATTTATAGGAGTCATCTTCTAACAACTTGGTTTTGAAATCTTAGCATGTTGAGCTTGTATATCATCATGTTGTAATAGTGTTCTAAATGAGTAGCTGCTGTTTACAGCTCTAATTTATTGTACTTTTGAACAGTACAGATAGAAACAGCTTCTTGGGAGACTGTTGCATTAGCTGTGTGTGGTACTCCTACTACACATATTTTTGGGAAAAGAAATCAACTGTCTAGTTCTACAGAATATTATGCAATTTCAGAAAGAAAGGCAACTGCAGTTTCTTTTTCCGAGTGCTTGCTCATCCGCGTTCCTCAGGTGTCATCATACATCTTCCTCCTACCTTCCCCGGTCCTTGCCATGCTGCTTGTTTTCTGGCATTTTATTGGGAATGATGATGATTTACAGAGCCAGTGTTTGGAGACAATGTTCTCTGTGATATACCAGTACATTGGAGTTACAGAATGCCTATTTCAAAAGTAAATAAAACCCATAATGTTATTTTTCTGATCCTAAATTTCTTGTGCCTTACTTATTGATTTTGTTTCAACCCAGTAAATTATGCAAGCCTCTCTCTTCATATAAAGATTCCTTCATTTTTTTAACTCGTAGTCACTTTCCTGTCAATCTACCCTGTGTTGCAGGGCAGCAGACAAAGTTAGGTTTATGTAATAGTTATTTAGCAAAGATGATCTAGCCTAGGAAAATAGTATTTATTTTGTTGTAGACCCAAGTTAGCTTGTCCTCTTCAACCTCAGTCCTGATTCATCAGTCAACAGCATCAGGGCAACATGGCCCTTCTACACAAATAAATGAATGGATTAGACACTGCTCTTATTAAATTTTAGGATTTGTTGCCTGCCCTTATTCTGCTTGTATACTAATGAGGAGTGGAGGATGAAGATAATTTTTTTAACCTGTTCTTGTCTTACTGAGTGGAAACCTTGTAATGCTTTTAAAAGGTGAAAATAACAATGCCACTGATTTTCTGCAAATGATGATGTAATTTTTACCTACTGTAGAAAAGAAGTGACCTGTTGTCACTTAAACAGTTGCAATAGATACAAATGCAAAAAATAAAAAATAAGATATAAGTGTTTGAAAATATCAATAGTGCAATTATGATGCTGTGGAACAGTGGTTAGTGGGTGAGTCAGTACTGAAGGTGCAGACTTGGAGCTGCAATTTGACCTTATTATGCAGCCTGTGTATTTCACACCATCAAGACTACCTCCAGAAACCACATCTGACTCTAGAAGTCACTGGGCAGTAAGTGGTTAGAGACTGAAGAAATACTTTGAGGGGTCATTGTGTATGTTTTTCCCAGTTATATGTTCTTTCCTAGGCATCCTTGAATAAGCCCCACAACTGTCTTGGTGAAAGGAAGGGGTACAGTGAAACAAAAATGGAAAGTAGTTTTATGATGGGAGGAGAGAACAAGATAAAGGAAAGGATGTGAGGGTCAAAGGATCAAAAGTTAGGATTCTCCCAGACATGTGAAGTCTCTGGGTTTAGAAACAGTTCACAGTCACTAGGGAAAACTGGACTAAAACAGGCCTTAGTCTGATGTAGTGCAGCCACTTGTAGGTTTTGTTCTCATATAGAAATCCATATAGTCAGTACCTATGCCAGTGTACTTCCAAGTGTGATAAAGTCCATGGCTACTCCCCACCAATGGGAAAAGGTGGGCCTCCAAGTGTCAGTATTTTGGTCAATTTCACAGCTATTTATATTTTTCCATGAGCAGTCATTCAAGAAATTAATAGGGGCAGGGATATTTTTTGTAGTCTATGGAAGTTAGTCCTTCCTTCAGTTGCCTCTGTCCTTTCTGCTTGGTGACCCCTTTTCTCACCTGAGAAAACAGGCAAGGAGGCAAACAGAGCTGACCAAGCTTGGGAGCAGGTTAAGTGTCTCCTTGAGGAAATGGGAGGAAGTTCCTTTTTACTTGTACCGGAGTAGTTGAAGATCATCAGAGAAATTATGGTAATTGTTATTCCCTCCTGATACCTGTAGGACACTTCTGTTAAGTTTGTTGTGATCCAAGTCTTAATGAGACAAAGAAGAATATAAATATTTTGCATACACATCGTATACTAAGTAAGGTTGTTAGAACAACTGTGGGTATTTCTGACTTAAGCACTTGATTTTGCAGCTTTCATACTGTCATAGTAGTTATTGAGTATGAAATTTCCAGCCTTAAAGAAAAGACAGTAAAGGTAGCTCATCTATGACTGGGTACCTTTTCTGACACAACCTGCTGTGGTGGAACACAAGTATCCGACTGACTGAACATATGCAAAACATATTTATGTTATATTTAGTATGTTTATGGAGTACAGAGAAAACATTATTCACAGTATTGAGGTTTTATGTTGTCTTTTGTTCATATACCAAAGCAAGACACTCCTGCCCTGAAAAATTGCTGGAGTTTGTAACTAGTTTGAAGTGTCTAATTGTAGCTGATATGGCATAATTCAAGATGGTTGTGGATTTGTTTAGTATGAACAAGGAAGGGAATTTGTTTTTTTCCCTCTATGTTCCTTTCTGCTGTGTAATTCAAAGAGCTGAGTGAGGTGCCTTCAATCAGAGGTAGCATGTAAAAATTTCAAACCCTGACACTTGCAGGAATGCATCACTGCCCATGAAAAAGGGAAGAGAAACAAGATTGAAGTTAGTGTTGCAGCAGATGACTTTACATGTATGCTATAGATGTCAGTGTTGCTTACATGGTAATATAAAATTATGTAGGGTAATGAAATATTGATTTTTAAACAAACCAACCAACCAACCTGCAATAAACCAACCAAACAACACAGGTATTTATTTTAATAATGATTAGAGAGCTACATTTTTCACTTAAAAAAGAAGATTTCAAGTTCTCTTTCACAGGTTGAGAGGGCAGTAGATACTCTGAACCAAAAGCCTGGCAAATAAATCTTTTATGAATAGCTATAGAATATTCTTAGAAGATGCTTCAGATGGTTTCCATGTTACCTGTGATTATCAGCTTATGAATAACTTATATTTTGAAATTATTTTCTACAATAAATGCAGACCCATCAAATTCTCTACTGGTTTTTCATGAGTGAAAGTCATGCTCTGATAAAAAACTGGTGCTGCTTTCTGATAGGGAAGTGCTAACAATTGACTCTTTGGTGTTTGGCATTCTAAGAGCCCAACTGAAAGGTGAGCAACCACAACGTATTTTAATTAACATATATTAATTGTTTGAAATAAAAATTTATTTTCGCTTTCCTTCTTTCCAGCTGCAATGACATTTTAAATCTCAGTTAAAGATCCAGGGCAAATGAAGGTTATAACCAAAAGCATTTAAGTGCAAATGGGTGATTTGACATCCTAGGAGCAACAGCCTGCTCCAGACTTTGTGCTGATGCAGGCTGTGTATTTGACAGCACTGTGGGCATGCTGCTTTAAAACTTGTGGATTCATTAAGGAGCTTTTTTAGATTGTCTTGTCACTTTTTCTTGCTCATGTAGAGAATTGTGTCTACAAAGGGCTTTTCATGTAATTGTTCTGTGTGATTGTGTTTCTAGTTCTTGTCCTAGAAGATCAACAGGATTTTGTATTTCTTTTAGGGAAGCTTTCACATTTGCTTTTCACAGAAGTCCTACAGATTCTTATAAGTACAAGATTAGTGGTAAATGACGATTTTTTAAAATACATCTATTTGAAAACAGCTTGGAGGGGGAGGAGAGAAGATGACACATGCTGGTGGCATATGTAAATAATAGTATTTTACTATGTATCTTTTGTGTGTAGATAGTTAATGCATTGGGACAAATTCAGAGAAGTTTTGGGATACATGGACAGTTCCTCAGCTTGTATGCCTAAAATGTAAAGTGATCTGATTTTTAAGCGTTAGAGTCTGGAAAAGTTCCACTTAGAACCACATATTTTATAGAACCACAAGTTTTATGAGCTGTAAGTCTGTAACATGAGGACTAGATAGAAAACTTCATCATTTCTAGACAGTGGATTCATTCTGATGGAGTATTCTGGAGAAGTTGAAATCCCCCATTTGATAAAATCGTATTGGAATATGTTTCAGTCCCTGCTGCCTGGTTTGGAGATGTAGCATCCCTGTATTAATTAATCTCTAGCAAGTGACCTAGTTAACAACACCTGTTGTATGTTAAAACTGAAAAAGAGTTTCATGTTGAGGGATAAGTGGACCTTGCATTTGTATTCCTAGCCTTTGCTACTAAGGATTGATTTGTTCCCTCTAAAATCCAAACTGTAACTGTTCTAGCCTGTCTTGTGTTAGCTGTTTTCCTTGGTTGTCACTTCTAGTATGGATTATACTGCATTTTGTTGACATTTTTTTTGTGTACAAAATCGATGTTTTGAGAGAACTACTTAGTTGTTTTTTTTCTTTTCTTTATAAGCATTCTACTTGAATTTTGTGTTCATATGAGCTGTGAATGATGACTGGTTTCAATGACAAACAAATCTTAAACTTAGAGTTAGTGCAGCTTCTTTTTGCCTTTTATAATGATTTTTCAGTTCACTTTTGTGAAGTGACTGGTTTGTAATGCTTGTGGTTAAATTAGTTACAGTTGTTCTATAGAAACTATTAAAACTTTGTTTAAAATGTAAATTAAAAGATTTGATAAAGAGTGGAGATGAGGAGAATGAAGGTATTTATTCCATTACGTAGAGTGAATAGACTTTAATGCCAGCAGGTGGTCTGTTCAGAACTGATAGTACTCATTGCATTTAGTAAGCCACTGTGTAAAGCAAGGGCTCTGTTCATTGCCTGTCCTTATGAGCACAAATGATTGATAGGAAATACTGACTTTATCATTGTAGGATGCCATTACTGGAAACCTGTTACACTAAACTTTATGTCAAATACTTTTGTTAGCTATTTGATATGTACATATTATTAGAAAATTTAACATTCTGTGCAGATTGAACCCATTTCCTGTAATAAGACTAATCTCCCCCAGCATTATTTTGTAGCTTTACATGTTTCTGGCAATTGCTGTTAGTGTAGCAACATGGTATAAATTTGGGATTAAGTGAGTTGAGAAATCATTTAACTTAAAAATCAAGTCAGTTAATTTTAAACTCTCTTGCAGTCTTGTTTTTTGCAAATTCAGTACAATAGATTACCATAAACACTGATGAACAGTCAAAATCATTTATTCCAGCTAAAATTCATTCTGAATTTGTTATAAGCAAAACATATTTTAAGCCTGCTTATTATATGAAAATACTCTCACTGCTGTTCAGCAGAGCATTTAGGTATATGCACGTTCATCACACAGGCACACAAAAATTCAGCTACACTCTCTGGTTAAAAGACAGCATTGAGAAAACATATTACAAAGAGCATAAAGCATTCCGTCTGTGTTTACAATGTTAGCAGATAATTTTTGTTAAATTCAGGCATAAAATTTTCATTCAGCCTTAGTAAGCCAGAGATAGATGTCATTATGAGATTTACATACCATTAGCTCACATCAGTTGATTAGCAGCTGAGCTCTGTGGTACAGGGCTAGTTAGATGCATTATTTGTGATGCCAGGAGGCTGCAGCTCAAGGAGGTTTACTGGCTGCGTGCTCGTTTCCTTTGCCTTTGTGATTACTTGATAAAATGCAGTGCATCACTGTGAACAATCGACCCTCTTGAACAATCCAGACTGGTCAGCAGTCTAAACCCACATTTTAAAGCTGTCATTATAGCCTCAAATTTAAGAGTTTCCAGGGTGCAGACAAAGGTGTTGTCCTCCTTCAGTACCAATCGTGTACCATTTTCAGACTTTATGAAGTACTTGAATTGAATAATATTTGAAGATACTGAAAACTCCTCTGGAAATCCATCCAGCCTGCTTTTGGACACCAGTACAATTCTGGATTTTATTTTTGCAATGAATTCAGGAGCATTACAAAAGATTCTAAGTCCTTGTGAACGGTCGTGGCTGTCAGTTATTTCCAGGAAAGTAGTCTCTCGAGATGCTAGCTGTTCCTTCTCCCACCTTGATTTCACTGCCTCTGAGAGTACTTTAAGCTGGAAAAATTCGGCTTCATGTGCCAAAAGTTGATTTTCTCGAAACCCCTCTGGTAGAAGAAGTTCTCCGTTCCGTAGGAAGTTGAGGATGTGTCTGAAAAGGAGTCCATCTCTGTCTATGAAGTAATGACCATCTGCATCAAATGGGCACATTATTCTTCCATTTATGATCCCCTCCAGAAAAGAATCTGGATACTTGGTTAGTGTCTGTTTTTGTGTGATATATAGGTAACCACCGACATTCAGAGTAATCAGGGATGTTTTATAGTCCTTGTCTAGCTCCGAGCTTTCAGAGTTGCTGTTTTTTTCTTCGCATTCATTTTCTCTTCTGCTTGCTTTTCTCTCCATTACTGAAGCTAGGACAAAAAGCCAGCTATCCTGCTTTGCTCTTGTCGGCTTGCAAAGAGGATGTTTCCTTTTAAAAAGCACCTTTATTCAGCTCCAGCTCGATGTTGGAATGGAAATGCTGCTCACATTGCTCCGACTGTCAGCTTGGGTTTGCAGTAGGTGGCGTATCAGCTGTGTGTGCAGGGAGATAGCAGGAATATGACTGTAAGGGAGAATTTGCATTTAACTGTGTAAGGGAAGAAGCGTATAACAACTGTTTCTTTTGTTTCTTTCCTTTTAGTCTAAGTAGTTTGCTTAGCTTAGGTGGTTCTGCACAGAAATGCATACTGCTATACTAAATGGCAACTTATTTTTAATACTTGAAGATGTATTTGTAGCATCAGCTAGCCAAATCATATCTAGTGCTTATGGTGTTAAACAGCTTCATTTATGTTTCAAGGATTTTTATTTTCACAAAGCCTGTTTTTTCACACTGTTTTTTAGTACTGATTACAGTACCTGATGCATACAGCAGGACAACACAGGAAGGAAAGGTGTCCCTGTGTGTACAAGGGGGGTGTCATCTGTGGAATGTGTGCACATGCATGTCACTCGTTTATCAGGCACGTGTGCAGCAGTAAGGTATTTCCACAGAAGATGCCCTCGAAGTGGTGCTAAGGACTTGTTGGTCTGACTGTTTTAAGTTTGTGGAAAAAGCTTTTATTTGCAGTCGGAGGGAGTATCCTCACCAACACAAGAGCAGCAGTATGATCAGGTTTTGCTTTTTGCCTTTCTGTGTGCCATAGACTAAAGCTGTTTTACAGGGAGGATTTACCATTTATATTGGTGATGGTTTTTAAGTCACCAAGACCATCTAGCATCAGTTTGTTCTTTCTCAATAGAAAAACTCAGCTGCCCTGTGGAACAAAGGGCTTGTGTGCCTACAGATAGCTTTGAACATCACATAACACCATAGCTTAGCAACACTGGGGTACGGGGAGGCAGAAACATCGGAACAGCACGCTGGAATCAAATGGCTGTCTTATCTCCTGTGCTGTGAGCCTCCCAGTTGCCTCTTAGGAAAAGATTTCCCCTTTAAACATTTGCAGTTTGGAGCAGGAGAGGAAGAGCTCTCCACGCATCTCTATGGGCGTTTCCTCGGGGAGTGGACAGATGGGAGCCACTGCATGCATTCCCCAGCACAGGTGGGAGCAAAAGGTTTCCTTGCGTTAGACCTGGAGAGTAGGAGATTCCATCTTTTTCAAGATGTATTTTTCACTTTACAGGTAGATGTGTCCTGCTTTGCCTGAATAGCAGTGGAAAGGCAGATTATTTTTCTGTAAATTCTTCTGCTCTTTTTCTAAATATCTTATTCCTACTGCTCACACCGTCTCTCAGGTTGTTTATTGATAACCTAGAGTAATCACTAGAATATTTTATTATTTGATAACTGACTCTAGTGGAAATAAATGTTTTTCTCTCACTCTTCTCCTTGACAAGGTATCCTACCCCTAGCACTGATATGCTAAATTTTTCTGCTGCTGTATGTGATATATTAAGCAGATATTATTAATTAGGTTTGATTTACCAGGAATTAGTAATGGTTTTATTCTTAACTCTTTGATGCCATGGATATGTTTAACATAACTTCAGTCAAAGAGATTTCAATCAGTTCCTAATTTTTAAACATTTGGACTTTTTTTCAAGATTAACTCCTTTCATTAATTACTAAGTTATTCAAGTTCAAGCTATTGAATTAGTAACTGAGAAAATGAAAAAGCTAATTAGTTTCAAGTAACATTTTTTTTTCCATTACAGGAGACATCCATTCAAATTTAGTTTATTGTCAAGCGATGGAAAATTCACGTAATGTGCTTAGATTGTGCATAGCTAATATATTGAACCATTTTATTGTCTGTTAAACCTTAAGAGAATGATTGGTGGTGCTTCCATCTCACACAGTGAACTTGAAATACTTCAAAGCTGAACTAGAAACATCCTAGTACCAGCGTGCAGGGATTTCCAAGGAGAGAAGGGATTTGTAAAAGACAAGAAATTTTCTATGTCCAGTTAAGCTGTCTGCATTTTAATAGACAGAATTTACAGAGTATGTGTTCACTTAAGTTTTCATCATCTTCTCAATGTTCTAACACTTGCAGTTCGTATTTTCCACTTTTGTGAACAAGCAAGTATTCTTTGAAAGATCATGCAAAATCATTTTAGTGGTTTGTATGATAAAATACTCAAAATGGATTTGGTGTGAAAAAATACTCTGTGGAGTTCATGAATATTTACACTTAAACCTTTGAGACTTGAAAAATTTAGAGCTACTGTAACATCTTCATCCCCACAAACCCATGTAGATTTATTTCACTGCGGCTGACAGTCATCTGCAGCACAAAATTAAAGCCTGCCATTTCTTGGTGAAAGTTTGCCACTTTCTGTGCCATACTACCTGTCTTTCCCAAAAAGTCCTCATTCTTCCTGTGCACTTGGTGATACATATGGTATTGTAGTGCATGTAATTTTAGTGGGATGATTTCATATAAATCACTTTTTTGAAGGTATAGATATGCTGGATTTCCTTTTTTCTGTCCTTTTGTCCATGTACTGGAAGATCATCCAAAAGTTCATTTTGCAAACATATGGAAGTATTTCTTGCAATCAAGTTAGAAACTTCGACCATTTTTGTGCTCTGAGAGTCTTTTGTGTTGTCAACCAGTGTGTGATAGCTGAGATGTGCCAAGTGCATCCCAAATCTTCGTGCTTCCCACTTGGATTGAGACAGAGTAACTTGCTGCTGGGTGCATTCCCATGTTGTAAGTGAACTTTCTGCCCTATCCAGCTGGAGTGTTGTGCTTGCCAGTGTGGGTAGGTAGCAATCCTGAAGTGACTGCTGCTTCACAAATTTTTAGTGTCACCTGTGTGCTGGGATTGCCATTGAAGTAAGGAATACTGCTGGAATCCAGCAATTGAAAGGATGTTGTTTTGTTTTCAGATTAAGTCAGAAAACACACTGAGCATCCTTGTGCACACTTAGGAGAATGGCTATAGTAGTAATACTCCCTTTCCAAATTGCTCACCCTTTGGGTTGTAACAGAAGGGCAATCCACAGAGGTTCTAGCTCAGACAAGCTGTCCTGGAGACAGTGAAAATGCTGTGCTGGTGTCTGTCAGCTACATAAAAAAACAAAACCAAGGAGGAGGGGGCTAGGCATCTGCCCCTCATTCTGCCCTACATGTTTCGTTTTCGAAAATAACCTCACTCCCACTCAATTTCCACCTGCTTCCTGAACCTCTTGGTCTGGAAGCTTGAGCATACCATAGAGCTAAGGATTCAGGACCAGAACACACCATGGAAAAGTTGGTGCTTTACCAGTGGTTCAGCTTAGTTGCCTATCCAGAGAACATCAGCTTCACCAACAGTCTGCTGCCACTGAAAATAACTTAGGTTACAGAAACCAGCTACATTTTTTATTAGAGTACAAAAGAATATGAGGAAAATTCTCAGCTATCAGAGGGAGAGAAATTTAGATGTGTATTAGGAATCCATGCTAATGCAATCTGTTAGGGTTATTGAGGCAGTCTGCTAATCATTTAATGTCGTAACAGAAAATTGGCCAGTTTGTTGGACAGTTAGACCATTCAGTAGTTCCTGTCTCACAGTGTTGGTAGCATAGAAATTCTCATTTCAATAATATCTCCAGATGCTGATTAACAGCTATTGAAGACAAGCTCTACATAGTAATTAAAATTAAAGATTTTCAGATTAACAAGTCTGAACAATTTGCATTCAGGAGTTTCTAAAGGGCTGCCTAAGAAACTATCAAAGTTGCTGTTGCTATTTTTAATAATTTTTGAGCACTGCAATTCTACAAGACTGGAAAAACAAATGCTGTGCCAATATATGAAAGATTAATTGGATGAGCCAGGTGTTTACATATGAAAAGGTACTGTATGAAAAATTATAAAATATATGACTTGGAAATCAATCAGTTAAAAATTAAGAGAGAGTAATATAATACTAATCAATGTGGATGAAGAATAAATGGGTGTTGCCATTTCCCCCCCCTTTTTTTAAAATTAGAATTTGTTCAGCAAAGCAGGGATTGCTTTTTTCTCTTAAGTCCTTCAGTATGTTTCATTTGTCATTTTGTAGTAGGATATATACTGTATTAGTTTCTCTGTCATTTAGCTATGCAGGACTTACCTGCAGGCTTCAAACTGGCAAATGTTAAGTAGAGAATTGCCACTCAGACGTTGCTATGATTTGGTTCTTGGTGCTGTTTTTTTCTAGTGAGTGATTAAGGAGGTAGTTGCTGATGGTTTTGGACATGATACAGATGACAGTACAGTCAGTGAGGTGATATGTTGTTGATGCAGAACCATTTGGATAGTTGGTTAGGGTAACATTTTGTTATCACCGAATACAAAGTTTACATGCCCAGGAATCCACTGTAGGCAGGGCTTGCAGTACTTAGGTTTGCAGGAGAGTTAGGGCAGAGGCTCTCATCTGTGTATAATACATCACTGACAGCTGAGCATGAGGGCATCGTTCTGTGCAGTGGTCAGTAAAACAAAGTTGGCTGTATCACTGATGCCTAAATAAGGGAATGCCAAGTGAGGACCTGGTGATCCTGTTCCTTAGTTGCACAGCCACCAGGGAAGGATGGTCTGAGAAGGGTACCAGCTTTGAAGCAAGAGGTGCCACAAAATGCCTTTGGTCTGTAAGAGCAGAGCTGAGGTTTAGTGAAGGAGGGGGCTGTACCTTGTCCAGCCAACACATGCAAAAGCCTGGGAAGCTGCACTGAGGTTTAAATAAGCAGTGTGAGCTACCAGGGCTTCTGACTTGGATGCTGGTATGCTGATTTTGGCTGGGGTAGAGTTAACTTTTGTAGTCGCTTATCGTCGTTTCCCGGAGCGGAGAGGAGATGCAGCAGGCTGGAATTGTGCAGTAGGATTAAAATTTATTTAATTATTTTACAGCTCTTTTATAGGATAATTTTCTCGTAGTTTAATTGGTCAACTTCCTAACCACCCCTCTGGAGTGATTGGTTGAACTATATGCAAAATATTTTCTCTACTTGTACTAAAAACAGTTTGCAGGTGTCCATAGTTTACAAAACTCTGCTGATATCTTTTGTGAGAGAGAGAAGTCTCTCATGGGATAAGAAAGAAGCAAGAAAAATTCTTGCAAGCAGCATTTCTGTATCCACAAACTTTCTTCACAATGGCTGGTGTGGGGCTCTGTTTCGGATTTGTGCTGAACACAGGGCTGATAATACAGAGATGTTTTGTTATTGCTGAGCAGAGCGTACACAGAGCCAAGGCCTTTTCTGCTTTTTGTACTGCCGCACTGGTGAGGAGGCTCAGGGTGCATGGGAGGTTGGGAGGAGACACAGCCAGGACAGGTGACCCAAACTGACCAAAGGGATGTTCCAGAGCATGTGACACCATGCTTAGTATATAAAATGGGGGAAGAAGGAGGAAGAGGGGGAACATTTGGAGTGATGGCATTTGTCTTCCCAAGTAACTGTTACATGTGGTGGGGCCCTGTCTTTATCCCAACCCATGAGTTTTCCAGCTTTTACCCTTCCGATTCTCTCCCTGATCCTGCTGATGGGACAGTGAGTGAGTGGCTGCGTGGGGCTTGGTTGCTGGCTGGGGTTAAACCATGACAGCTGCAAAGCACCAGCTCATCTTCTGACAGCTGAGGAGCTGGAAGCGTATGTGCCCACAGCCTGTCCTTGCTGCACTTCCATCTCCTTTTTCCTGCTGCCTGGAAACCATGCATCCTGAGTGTGGTCTTCATCTCCTTTTTTCCTTGGCACCACTCACAAGGCAGAGGAGTTGGTAAGCACCAAAACCTGCCCCATGTGCTGTCAAAACTGTCTGTGAGAGACAATATCTCAGGAGAGACATTCATGAACTGGACTTTCTCAGGCCAATAAGAATGATTAAGAAGCTGAAAAACTGGCATAATGGAAGGTTCAAGAAAACATGTTTTATTTTCATTAGGCTTGATAAAGGTGGAGACATAAGTGCTTGGATGGGCAAAAATGCTTTCCTAGCAGGCTCTTCAGCTTAGCAGTCAAGACAACAAGACAGTGGCTGGAAATTGAAGCTAAGTGCAGTCAGACTAGAAGATTAATACATTAAAATCTCCAAGCCAGTCCATCTCTCTCTCTAAAAACTACAACAATCCAACCCCTATCAGACCATCTACTGCACAATTCCAGTAAATTTCTCTCCTGCCTGTTTATCAACATTGGCTTAAATGTTTCTACCATATTCTGTTCTTTGATAATGATTGTCAGCAGGATTCCAGGCCGGAATTCGTGTCTCCTCACCATATCTATCATGTCACTGAGACAACAATTGAAATTACCTTATAAATTGGCACCAGGGCATTCAGGCAGGGAGGTCAAGGTGAGCATGCATTTGGCAGCTAATGATGAAGCTGTGGATTATGTAGATGAGCCTGTCCTGCACTAACAGGGTACTGTGTACCTGCCAACACATGTTGGGCAACTGAGAGTGTAAGACACTTGGGAAAATGTCTTATTTTCCCTTCTCATGACTGACCTTAGCTAGTCTTTCAGATCTATTTATTTATTTTTTACTATCTACTTTGAGTAGGTGTTTTAACAGGGAACTACCGCCTTCATGCCTTTTTCATCCATAACCTTCTAGGCCAATGGAAATACCAAGGCAGGTATGTAGCATTCTGGATATCTTTTCATTGCATCTCTGGTCCTGCAACAGTCAAAGACAGACCCAAGTCTCTGAATTTGGGTTTGGTGAATGAGGTCTAATTAGGCTGCAAAGGGAATAAAAACTGTGTTCCCTTACTACAATCTTGCATCCAGAGGTTTGTGTGTATCTTTTTGTATTCTGCTAGACTCTCAAGTTGTGTTAAAATCCCTAAGAGAGTCCAGGGAAAGTGGAACATCAACCTTGGGTTTTGGACAGTGGATGTTCTTAGACAGCAGACCAGCTTAGCTGCAAGGCCATGTCTGGGAGATTTTGCACAGCCTTGTACTATGAAGAGATTGGAACATTTTGTCTGGATTTGACTGCAGAAGTCAAATCTGGATCAGTGGTAATTAAAAGAGGGTATTAACCAAGACATCAAAGATGAGATACAAGAGAAATAGTGGATTCCCTAACCCTGACAGTGTTAAAGGCCAGGTTGGATGGGGCTTTGAGCAACCTGCTCTAATGGAAGATGTTCCTGACCATGACAGGGGGGTTGGAAGTGAGTGATTTTTAAGGTCCCTTCCAACTCAAACCATTGTGTGATTCTGTGGTAATATTAAGGATAAACATGTTTAATTGGCATGTTCATTCCCTAAATAGTTGGTGGGTGAGAACTCTCTGCTTTACTGATCCTGATCCTCAAAACTTAATAATAATTTGAAAATTGTGCAAGGTGCAGGAAGATTGATAATGACTTGTCAGTGGTCAGGCACCTGGGTTGGATGGTTCAGATGAATATAGGTTAGCTATCCTTGAAACCTGTACCATAGAAGTGAGCAGAAAAATTGTTATGGAATTCAAGAGGTAGGTGAGATTGGAAATGTAATGAATACTAGCAAACATGGCCTTATGTAAAGGTTTTCTGATCAAACAAACCTAATTTTGTTTATTTTGAAGATCATGAGTTTAAAGTAACTGCACATTTGCAACCTTCTTAGCATTTTGTATAGCACATAGTCTAGATCCTTGTGATTTTCTAAATTATGTCTAAGAAAAAAAGCAAGCACAGAACAAGATTAAAAACCAGCTGACAGTTATATCAGAAAGGGATTATGAGTAGGAAGCCTCTTGAGTCGTAGTTTGAAGGGCTGCCTCCAGGATTAGCAAGGACAGTGGTGAGAATCACTGCTTATAAAATGTGTCGTGATTGACACAAATGCTGGTCAGACAATGAATAACTATGACAGGACTGTCATGGTGTGACTGGGATCACTTAATTCACAGAATCTGTTTTAAAGACAATGCATTTTCACCAAGCCAAAGGCATTTATACACCTAGGAACAGGCAATGCAGAGCACATAGATAAAATGTGAGGCTTAGAAAAGACTCTAATAGTCGTGTTAGTAATACAATAGCCAGCCAACTCCACAAACCTCCAGAGCTTTTTTTTTAGAGACAAATTGATCTTAACCCAGTTTTAGCCATCTAAACATGATGCAGTCATGGGACACAGACACTGTACGCCTCCTACCCCAAAATAAACTCCACGACAAAAAAACACCAGAAAATCATTGAATTCTAAAAGAGATGGGACCATTTTTTTTTCTGAGAGTCTCCCTTCCTCCCTCTCTCATCCGAATTCAGAGATTCTGTCGAATAACCTTGAAATTACTTAAGTGAGGTGAGAGAAATTCCAGCTCCTGTATCTGTTATTTTACCTTCTTGTATGTTTTTCATAAAATCAGTACAATAATAGTATGTCTGGTTCCTGGTCTCTGTAATCTTAAAGCACCATTTCAAGATTGAACAAGATGCAAATAAGAAACCCCAAACTGATTTAAGTTTGGCATAAGTGTCTTGTGATGAGATAATGCATCAGCCTTAATTGGTTCATTTATTAAAAAGATGATTGAGAAGCAACTTGATTACAATGTATAAGTACTTTCAAAGGGAGAAAACACGAGGTACTGAAAGGCTCTTTACCATAGTATAGAAAGTCATAAGAAGAACCAACTGCTAGAAGCTGAAGCCATTAGAAATTAAGCAGCAATATTAGTACCACTTTAACCACAAATAAGTTACTAGGTTCTGTAAAGAAGAAAGACAATAAATTTTTTCTGTCTGTCATACATAGGACATCAGGCAGATTTGCCAAGTTGTCTCTTTTGACCATTAACCTGGGAATCCACAAAGTCACAAGTGTTTTAATACAGATTTTCTCTGTTTCATTCAAACCTATCTGAAAAAATATGGCATTCTTACTACTTCCAAGGATTTAGTTTGAATCAATCCAAGAAATTTTAGATTAAATAATTTTAAAATACATGATGTCAAAGTAATTGTTCCTGGCATTATTCAGGGACAGCCGACTTAGATGTGCAGATGTAGTAATATTTCAATCTGTAAGGTGATAGGAAAACCAGAGGTGTCTCAGAGTGCCTTGGGTTACTTGTGCATCAGTATTTCTAAGCATTTCTGTCATCTTCTGTGACATTGTCAGCAGAAAGTGACAATGACAATGTAGTGCCCTTGGAAGGACAATTTAATAGTGAGAGCTAATCAAGCCTTTAAAACTCATCCTTTCTTGTAATGCAAGGCTGTTCCAGAGGTGTTTAACACATATTGCACTGGGTATGCCCAAAAGAGATGGTTAAATTGACATTCACTCCTCCCAAATCCACACATTATGCACTAGAACATCATAGTAGAAATGCAGGTGTTTGCCCACCATCACTTTTCTCTTCATTTCTGCGTCAAGTTGCTTTTAATTTTTTGGGTTTACCTACCTTTATGGTGTAGACTGATACTGCTCTGTTAGTTGTTGCTTTAGGCAAAAGGTGGTCACGTAGGGTAGCAGAGTGACTGCATCACACAGGTGAAAGTACAGAGAGGAGTATTACCTAAACACGTGTGTGTGGTGTCCTAGATTACTAACTGACAGCTTTTACTTCTTTTCTCTGAGTGTTACCATGTGTTGTATTACTACCTTTTTGCATTGCATTCCTTTAGTGAACTTTTTTAAAAATTGTAACAAGAGGAAAATTTGGTACTCTTTTCCTGAGAATAAGAATAAAATTAACTTTTGTTTTATCTTCCACTAATCTTGGATGCTTTGATTACTGGGTTCTCTTTGTAGATTATTTTTTTCATAGTCACTGACTGTATTAATTAACCATTTACAGAAAGCGGTTCTTAGATAATCTGAGTGCAACATCTAGAGAAAGGAGTTGCAATCTCTTCTTTAAACCTTGATCTCTGTGTTTTATTCTTAATATGTAAAACATTTGAAGGCAAAACAAGGAAGTCTATGGTATACCAGCTATGCAAACATGTTTTTCCTGCTTATTTCTTCGGTGTCTAAATAGCAGAGATTTTAGAACTTGGTTCGAGAATTTAGAATTATGTTATATTTAGTAAATTCTTGATTAGTAGAAAATAATTCAAATGTTTACCATCTTGGTGGATCTTACTCTAATGTCCAGTTTTGCTTTGTTTTCTTTTCATTCTAGATAAACTTGCCTTGGAAGGAATAGTGGTGCAACGTGCTGAATGCAGACCTGCAGCTAGTGAAAATTATATGAAACTGAAAAGGTAGGAGTACTTCATGACAAATGATATGTGATGTCTGACTTCAATGCTTTTATTATTGCCTTTCTAGGGAAGGATGATTTCAGTATTATCATGGTCTTACACCAGGTATACACAGAATCAGAACTGATCTTGCTTTTGGGGCAGATTTACTGTAGGGAGGGGATGAAGGCTGCTGTGGGAGTTGGAACTCCCTCTGGTTTTGTCTGGTGGGATGATGCAGACTTCTGCATCCCATCATATGCAAAGCTCTTACTAGAGCACATGTACCTTTTCATATCTGAACATATGACTGTATTCAAATGTGATTGAAGCTGAATTTCCCAAGGACTTTAGGGATTCCATTGGACTGCTCAGGACACACTTCTTGAGTATGAGTTACTGTGGATCGCCCAAGTTTAATTCCACTTAACACCGTGCCATGCTAGGCATCATTTAAAATGCCAAAAATAGGAAAGAGTTTCTGGAGAAGTGCTGCACCTAAACTAGCATGCTTCTTAGAAAAGGTAGTGACTGAAAATACTATAAGTGGCGTGGAAACCACAACACACACATCTAACAGGATCATTTATCGACTTTTGAAAATTTAAGTGAATGCATCTAGAATTTACCATGTGATTAATATATCTTATGGGTAATTAACTTGATGATGTTCTCTAGTAATCAGATTTGGGATTGAATTTTGCCTTCTCTTAAGTGTATCTTTATATATTTAAAGCATGTGGGTTTTCATTAAATCACCCTTTTATACTGTGGGTTTGTTGTAAATAGAGAAATTCAAAGCAGGAAATTTCACGAAGAGAATTGTCCATGATTGGTTTTAGAATTGTCAAAAGAAACACAGAAAATCCAAAGTGACGTTTTTCTCCAATGCCTGATCTGGTTTCTATGTATCATATACATTTTCACTATCTTATATTTTATTAACCTTCTTTGTTATCTAAATTGCTCCAGTATTCTCCTACTGACTTGATTCAGTTTTGACATTTTATGTTCTAGCTGTTGGCAAATCAGTACCATAAGTTTGTTCCTGTACAGTGAACTACTTCATTTCAGACAGAGTTCTGTGACTGCTATCACGGTTTTTGTCATCAGTGGGAAACGGAGTATGAAGGAAATGTAATGTTAGAGAAAAGGTCTCATTTCAATCTGACAATTTTAAATATACATGAATATAGAATGTAAGATGTATTTGCTTCATAATTGTTCTAATCACAGGTTTCCTGATCTCAGGGCTTTTTTGCATTTTGTACATAGTTGGTCAGATAAGCTTCTTCTGGTAAGGCCACAGCAGGAGACTGAAACAGAACTGATAGCTTTAATTAAGTACTACCCAAACTTTGAATTTTTCACCGTTTTACTTTCTGTCACACACGCATGGATGCAGCCCCTCCTGGTCTTCAATTTTGTCATGTTCTACTCCTATAGGAGCAACAGAAGTACAAACAAACACAAAAGCAGATTTTGTCTTTGAAAACACTGACAGGTGAAAACAATGGTGCTGTTGTTTTTTCCTTCCCCTAGAAAAATTGTCAGGCTGTGTATTCCTACTTTCTAACTTTACATGTTAAAAATTCTTTGCCTTCTACCAAGAAGTTAAAAAAAATAGCCTGATCTGTTGGGAATCAGCATGAGATTTAGCACATCTAGCAGTCACAGCCTCAAAAGAAATTGGTTTATGTCCAAATACTGTATTTGGTATTTGAGTAGTAGGATCTAACTTTTCTCTTCACTCCCTTTATGCTCTCCCACCCTCAACATGCTGCAGTCTGTATTTGTGCATAAAAAAAGATGACAGCATTAAAGATAAAACACATACGGTATAGAGCTGTGTTATATTAAAACATTTTGTTCATTTTTCTATTTACTGTTGTGCTTTATATGAGACAGACTCTTCAAAGGGGGAATTTATAATACTGATAAAACAGCAAGTCTATTGTGTAGGCTTTAAGTGCTATAATACTAAGTTGAGTTGGGAAGGAAATAAACTTAAAAGATAAATGCAGTTGTTTCAAATGGTTAAGATCTAGAAAATGAAACTGCACACTCTCAAAAGCTGTAATCATTTTTTTCTGAGAGCTGGCAGTAACCAAAAGGGATTGTATACTTCCTGGCATTAAATGCAGATATGGATCCTGTCTATTTTACTGTCTGCATCTGGGTCAAGGAGATCGGCTGATGGGTGCATGGCATGGCATTGATTTCCCTGCTGCTCTGTAGAGTTTCAGTGTGAGGACAAAGCAATGGTCTTGTGATGTGCTTGCCAGCATTTAAGTGGGAGATAAGCCTGACATGTGGATTTAAGGATGGATGATGAAAGTACAGAAACTGGTGGCATGTGTGAGTGAAAGTGTTAACAAATTTAGTAGTTGTGAGGGTTTTTTCCCCAAGGAGAAGCTTTTGATTACAGAAAGGGTGGAGATGGCTGATATTCACAACATGTTGAATACAAGGTACAAATGTGTGTCCAAGGATAACTACTCAGAAAGGTAAAACAGAGGTTGTATGCCTTTCACTTGGTATTTTCCATTTTGCAAGTTTTGTTGTTGGCATATTTATTTAAATTTTTTCAGTTTTCCTGAACTTCATGTCCTAGAAGGGGGACAACTACCATGGAACTCCCACTCTCCTGCACTAGTAAAGCTTTGTGCTATTGAACTTCCTACAAAATTTTTATTAGCACTGTATTTCTTCTTCATAGCACCTTAATGATTGGTTGTACATTTGCAGTTATTGCGGCTAGCTGGAAAATAATATGTGGTTTCCAAGCACCTGTCATGATTTCTACCTTGTGGGAATGGATCTCATGATCCCATTTAAAAATATTTGGACTGTGTGGGGAAAAAAGTTGGCAGACCATTCCTAACTGCAGATGGCTTTGCTGTGCAGTGGTCACAGAAAATACTGTGCCTACACTACTCTATGATAGTTCCCTTCTTGCCCTGTGGAGCCTGTCGGACAGTGGGAGCACATGTGAACTATTGTAGCAGGGTGTGTGTCACGGGCAGGGTCACACACATGGCTCATTGTGCAGCACACTCTCTACTGGCCCCACCATCCATGCCATCCAGGTAGGTTGCCTTTCTCTTCTGTCAGGCTGCCTTAGGCAGGCTCCGCATCCTCCCTAGCCAGTCCCACATGAACTAGAGTATTTTCTTACTATAGTCAACTTTCCACCATGAAGATGCATTATCTGTGCCTTAATTTTGTCTTTCCAAGGCTTAAGAGATTTTAATTTAATGATCCCAGTGTTTAACTGCCTTGGTATTAACGACCCCCCCCCAAAGAGAGAGATCTTCCATGCAGCTTGTCTGCACTGGGAAACATGGGGCATGGTAAGAGAGGAGTTCCCCAGACATTCAGGATCCCTTCAGGCTCCAGATGACTTAAGAGGAGATGAGAATAAGATTTTGGTACTCCTAAGGGGTGTTTGCTATCCACAAAAGAGGGAAAATGAGGGACTGGCATGCACCCCATCTCAGATTCTTTCTGCCAAGTAAACTGTTTCCATCCTTGCACTGGTCCTCACGTCCGTTCTCTTCATCCCTCTGATCACTGCAAACTCTCTTCTTCCCCAATTCTTTCTCAGGCCCCCTTTCCCATTTCTGCTTCTCCATTTCCTCACAGAAAAAAAATATTTTCATAAGTATTTGGAACACATCATTATCTTATACATTCCATTTTAAGGTAAAGTTAAGAAGAAAAAAATCTCTGAGAGTGACTCCTGCAAAGCTCCAATTCAGACTGATGTTGTCAAGTTGAGTAGCTACAGAAAGGTCTCCAGGACTGCTCAGGCCCTCTGCACTGGGGTGGCTGGGCACCAGCCTCGCAGTTCTCAGAGGAGGTTTTGAAGGCACATGTGAAGTGTAGCTCAAGCAACTGATGAATTGAGTGAAGTGTTTGGTAGCACTTCTCCAACAGTGGAGAATGGCAGGCAAAAAGGGATAAATTGAGAGCCGTTGTTTCATTCTCAAATGGGATGCTGAAATGCCGGTCACCTTTCAAAATGGATTTTGGAAGACTCTGGTTTGACTATACCTAATCTGAATTACTGAAGTCTCATAAACTGTACACCAAGTGAAGAAAAAAAAGAGTCCTAAGATTACCAAAAGCCTAGAAGACCCAGCATTTAACACTGCAGCAAGGCTGGTAATCCCTACAGCTCTCTTAAGTAATTTAAAAATACACCTTGAAGTATCGTTAGTGAAAATAGTGATTGCCAGTATGACAGTTTGTAACAAGGCTGCAAGAATTTTGTATATCTTCTTGATTTTTCTTAAAAGAGTTTTTCTACAGAGTATAATGAAAGTCCTTAGAAAAAGCTGCTGGAAGAAACGTGCATAATAGGATCTTAGGAGTAATGGGTTGTAAAACATTCTAGAATAGTTAATGAACTTCCACATTTGAAAAGTCACATTCTTTACAACCATATTACGGAGGCCTCTAGAAGTCCTGAAGCTTGGTGTTCTAGGTCAAGCAAGTGAAATTAAATTAGTGCAGATGAGCTGCTCACCTTTTCTAAAGTACTGAGAGAGTAGTGACTGACTGACAGTTCAGTATATTGCTGAAAATGAGCATTATGCAGGGGTTTGGGGTTTTTTTTTCAGTTGTGGTTTTTTGATTTTGGTTGAGTTTTTTTCTCCCCTACTAATACTCCCTACTGGCAGAAGAAAATGAGTAATTTGACCACCATGCCACTTCATATATATTCTTGTAGATATTCTTAGTTGGCTATGAATTCCTTTCCAAAGTAAATACATATGCATACATTTGTGCCTTTTCCACAAAGGCTGACATGCTGCACAAATGCTGCTCAGTTTGTTTGAGATGGGAAGCCATTTTTATGCAGTGCTGAGATTGCATCTGTCTGTCAGTCAGTGCGACCTTGATTTTTCAGGTATTGAAGATCAATTTCTCTGGCTTGAAGTAAGATTC
This sequence comes from Platysteira castanea, assembly GCA_013397175.1. Classification (NCBI taxonomy): domain Eukaryota; kingdom Metazoa; phylum Chordata; class Aves; order Passeriformes; genus Platysteira; species Platysteira castanea. The sequence goes on from VYXC01002062.1 coordinate 44,798, forward strand.
AGCATAGTACAAAAATACATTCCTGGGATGTTTTGAGTTACTCATCAAGTACAAAAAATTTTTTTTTTCATATGCTAAAATATTTCCAATCACAGTTTTTCCTGAGGAGTTATGTGCAGTTTTAGAAAATTAATGTTAATCATGGTCATGTAGGTTAAGCTGTACTGTTCAGATATGTATTTTATATTATTCTTGTGTTCCTGAACACCCACCAGTTTCTATAGATCAAGCAAATAACACTCTTAATTGTGAACAATTGGACTGCAAAGTAACAGGCTCACTAGTACTTCAGTATCTTCATCCATTTTTGATCCATTTGTCACATTTTTTTAACAGAGTAGTGGAGAGAAGCAAGTAAGAAAAACAAGGTTTAAGTGAGATGAGCTCAGCAGCACAGAGGAGTTGTTATTTCCATTGCAGAGGTTGGGATGTTGCTTTTGTTTGTTTGCTATATATTTTTTGTGATCTTAGGCTCTTTTCTCTGTCTCTTGTCCTTTTCATTTTGTCTGTCATTTTTTGTTGTTCTTACAAGTGGTGTTCTGAGACTGGATTTTAATAGGTCTTTTATATTACCATGCTTTTTTGTTCAGTGATATGAAAAAGGTTGTAATTTTGGTCACTGCTTCCAGCCATTATAATAGTGCTAATAAATAAGGCATAGCCTACTGTTGGTAATGCAGCAGGTATTTTATCGTGTTTCTTTTAAACCTGCAGCTGGATGCAGAAGGTTAATATGTTCTTTTTACCCATTGTTGTCTTCAGCTTCTAGCAGCCAAGTGTATATGGGCTCATCTGAGAGGGTTGGCGGGGGGGGAAGAGGCATAGAACATTCCTTTCTTTTTTTTTAGTACACTTTCTAGCATATGAATTATATTGGTTATGGAAACTGATACTTCCTTAAATTTTGGGAGAGACCATTGATCTGATCATGGAAACTGATATTTCCTTAAATTTTGGGAGAGACCATTGATCTGATCACTGGATCTCAGTTTTCTTTTTTTTGTAAATGCCTGGAGACAAAGGATAAAAAAAGTGGGCTTTGCTAGCTGACTTACAGTTCTCCTTTTGTTTTATCTTAAAATGGCTTTATTACAGCATGACATGAAATTTGCCTTATTTCTGTTTTTTAAATAACGTCATTTCCAGGTGAGAGTCACAGAATCACAGAATGGTTGAGATGGGAAGGCACCTCTGGAGGTCGTCTGGTCCAAACACCCCTGCTCAATCAGGGCCACCTAGAGCTGGTTGCCCAAGATTGTGTCCAGATTCCCCTGCATTTCTCTGTAACTGAAATAGTTTCTGAATAGAGAGCACAGTGAATGTGTTCTGTGCCTTTTTAGAAAGGTATGTTGTTGATAGAAGCCTAACATGAAGGTCATTTCCAGAAAGAAGAGAAATTTTTGTGATGAATATTTAAGAAGAGTTCATGGCAAATACTCCATGAATTTTACCTTACACCTTGGGGAAGGAAATCAGTAGTTGTAGTTGAAGAGTTCTCATTGTCCTGGTTTTTTTGACACAAAGATCATGAAACAGAGGCATTGCATTTAAGAACATATCTAGTTTGCATTCATGGTAATTAGCAAAATAGCATCCATTTCCTTTCTATCTGCTGAAAGCAGTGAGGCTAAAAATAGTCACTCTGGAGTATGTTCAGGCTTCAGTCGTAGCCAGCTTATTCAGGCTGGAAGAAAGCCTCACTCAGTACCAGTGCTCAGCACCAGAAGTTCTGGATATTTATAATTCTAGTAAACCATAATGTCAGTGGCACAGATTCCTTCTCTTGAAACCAGAGTCCTTGGTGTCGTATAATGCTGGAGGTCTTTTAACCTTACTGTTTACCAGGGCAACAATAATTACAAAGATGTCTCTGCTGCAAACGTGCTTTCCAGATTTCCATGAGGGACTTGTTTAGTACGTAGGAACATCCTTCCTGTTCCCAGGGTAGCACATTCCTTTTCATCCTCTTTTCCATCTGTAATATGAAAGTCACACTATAGTGGGTGAAAATCTGAGAGCTCAGTTTTAACTACCATGACTGATCTGGTGTTACTGATTTAAATAAAAAAGGTCATTTCCACATCGGTGTCATCATTTTCTCCATCACAGAGCAGAGCTCACTGAAGCTCGTGGATCTCTTCCTGGTCACCATTCCAAATGCTGTAGTCATGTTGAGTACTGCCAGTGTTCTGGGTTCTGCAAAACTGCTTTGGCAATAGCACGCTGACAAGCTCAAATTTCCACAATATGTAGAATGTCAGCACCATGCCACATCTTCTATTTTTAAGCCACTTTGTTCACATACTACTGATGATATTTGGAGTTTGTAACAGATCAGTAGACTGGTATCGTCCAACAGTTCCCTGCTGCCAAGGAGCTCCAAAAATTCTGTATCATTGAGTACTAAAAGTTACCCGGCGGAGAATCAAAGATTAGAATCCTCAGGTGGCAAGTTCTGTTGCTGATGTATTGATTTCCTGGCTTATCGAAACATTTCTAAAATTCATGAAGCTACAGGAAGGCACTGAAACAATGGTCTGAAAGGTGGCAGGGTACATATGTGTCCCTCCAAATAGCCCCTGTTACTTGGGATGCCACCAAGTTCAAGGAAATTCATAGATGACAAACCATCCATCCTCTGTTTCTGGTTATTTTTTGAAGGAATGTCTGTCTGTAGGACTCCAGTGCTTCTCAAACTGGATTTCCCTGTGGTCAGTGAGTGATTTAATTCCTGAAGACATGGCAGAATTCCAGTGGGAGCTTAACTCTTAGAGTGCCATAGGACCAGCTACACCATGGGAGAAGGCAGTGGAGGTATCTCCTGTGCTTCTGAAAGCCTCTGTGGGTGGAAAGGATGCCAGCTTTAGAAATTAATCACAGCATTGCATTTTATGGAAGACTCATTTTCTAAATGCCTCAGATATTAATACAAGATACTGAAGCACTGCAACAATCAGTTAGTACTCAGGCACAATCCTGAAATGTATTCCAGAAGAGAGAGTATTTTGCAGCCACCTGCTAATGCTTGAATCTGGGATGTTTTTAAAAAGGCCTAGGAGTTGAATTCAAATTAATGCCATAAAATGGAAAAGAATAGTAAATCACTTTCTTTTGCTTTAAACAAGAGATATAAAATTCTTTGAAATTCACTCATCTAGTCTTATTTAAACTCACATTTTTTTTCTCTTGAAACATCTGGATAGAAAAAACGGGATTGCCAGTATCAGAGGCCAACAAATTATATATAAGTTGCAAACAGAGTGAAGGAACTTAAAAATCACAGGGGGCTTACTTACATTTCAAATCAAGTGCGAATCATTTTCAGTAATATTTTTTACAAAAGCTCTTATACAGACTGTTACTTCCCACAGCTTGAAAGAAGCAGAAATTAATACAAAGGACCACTGACTGAAATATTTCTTATTTACATTCATGTGCATGCATAAATTTAACAATTTCTTATAAAAACAATGGCTCTCAAATTCTTTGTTCTTTCCATGCCTTCATTTATATACAGATATGTTTGCTTATGACCTTAAGAAAAATATATGCTGCTATTTTAATTCTGTTACCATTGCAAGACTGACGTGACTTGCAGAGAGAATGAGGTGGCTTCTCTTTGAAATGGTATTTTATCAACAGAATGTGACTTAAATGTCAAGTCTAGTGATGTGTAAATTGTGAAAATATTCCTTCCTTTCAAATCTACATTGAGTTTGAAATTTGCAAGCTGCTTTGTGCTTTTAAATTTTTTAACTGAACCTTGTATACAATAACTGTGCAATTCCTGAAGTCTGTTATGATGTTTTTGCTAGACTGTTGCCTCCTTTGTTTGCCGTCAGTAGATTTGGCTGGGATTTAATCATTGTCATTTTGGTATCTGTGATACTTCACTGAAAATTTTGCACTGTACACTAAGCCAGTACCACTGTTAGGACTCAGCACAAATGCCTTTATACTAGTAGAAAGAGTATTACAAATCAAATCTGGCTGTATGTTTGTTGAATAGTACAGTGAAACTGTTGTAGGACTGATGTGTTTTATCCGTACTTGAGTTTGAAATGAGAAGTTTTTTCTGAGCTAACCTTGTACTTTGAATGCTGTGATCTACCCCAATAGGAAAGCACGAAAAATGCCTATGGACTCTGCTGCTCAGTTGCTTCCCTGCTGGCTCTGGCAGAAAGCTGGAACTGAGGCAGCTTTGTGACAACTACCTGTGATCATTAAGGTTTAGGATCGGTGTTACTTTAGTTTACAATTTTGTAGAAGTTTGTTCTGTAGTATGTCTTGTGTAGAACACATAGATGTATGATAATATGCAAGGTCCTGCACCTGGGGCAGGGAAATCTGTAGTATCAGTGCAAAGTAGGTGTTTGAGAGCAGTCTGGTAGAGAATGACTTGAGAATATTGGTAGGTGAAAAATTGGGCATGAGCTGGCAATGTGGGCTCACAGCCCAGAGAGCTTCTTACACAGGAGTTGTAAAGATCTGTTTTGCCTTGGAGTGCCGTGTCCCAAGTGACTGCTGTCTGCTTTGCCAGTGCCTCACAAGAAGCCTGAAATGTCCAAACACAAAGTTGAAATGGATAGTGCATCACCTGAGAGTTTTCAGCTTCTCCTGTTTCAGCTGCTTGCAAGCCACAAGTTTGAAAGCAAGGTATAGCATAAAATAGTGAGATTTAGAGAGATTCCAACAGAGTGTAATTAATATAGCAAAGCCACTAAATAGAAATTATTTTAAAGATGTGCTCATCTTCACCCAAGTTTCTTACACACCGCAAGGCTGATAATGTTCTGCACTGAAAGTGATTCTGCATGCCTGAATTAATATCCTATTGATACCCAAGTGTATCGTATTGGTAGGTATTGATATATGTTACCTGCTCTATCAAAATTCTTTAATTTTCTTCTCTTTGGGATCCATTGTTTCTGCTAGGGTGTTGTAACATAAGCTATCGAAAGCCATTTCTAGTTGAGTCATCTCTGAACCGTTTAGAAACTGCTGTGTGCACCAACCAGAATTTAGATTTAGAAGGTGGAGAAGGGCAATAGTGAAACCTGGAGCAGCAGACTGACTGGATTTGGGGTGTTTTGGAGGATAGACTGACTTTTTTTTTCAGTTGATCACTGTGTATGTCTTCTTCCACCCCCTACCTTTCCTTCCCTTCTCTCATCCAGGGTACTTTTCTCACTCAAACTTCTAAGTGTGCTGGATGCTTCTGGTGTTGTCAAGCACTGTCAAATATTTGCTGGTAGAAGTTAAAGGTGGCCCTTTCTGACACAAGTGAAGTTGCAAGTTTATCCAGGAGTTGTCTTCAGCAGCAGTTTTAAAATATAAAGAAATTTAAATCTGTACTCAACTCATACAGTGTATTCTATTGATAATTTATGTTTGATTTTCCAAATGCCAAAGATAGCAAACCTCCCGCTTTATTAATGTATTCGTCCATCCTGACAGACAATTCACAGAATTAATTCTGCAAGTCCAAAAAGACCTGCCAGAAATTAACAGGTACAGCACCGTCTTGCAGGTCTTGGACACACTGAAACAGTAACTGAGAAAAGTGTGAACAGACATTAACCAAAGTTAATGCCAATGAAGTGTCTGTGTTAGGTCTTTGAACGGGTCTGTATTTTTGCAGGAATATCTGACTTACCCCTTTCTTAATGATAGTGGCAGAATCAGGAGAAACTGTCCCCTGCGACTTGTAATTCAAATTTGAGTTACTACCCTGCTGTTCCCTCAGACTGTGTGTGTGTGCTTGAGTGCTGACTGAGACCTTGCCAAGGAGGAAGATAAAGAAGAAATAGTAATGAATTAGACAAAAAACCAACTCACCAAAGAGCTTTCCTCTGTTCCTTCTGCTCTTGGATTGTATTCAGTTCTGAGGTTTTGCGCTGCATTCCCAATAATAGGCATGGGGAAAATGGGGATTTTACAGGGCTTATTTCTGTTTATAACATAAGGTTCTGACTTCATGATTCCAGTCTACAGACAGTGGAGACACACAGGCCTCTGTCCTTCTTCAGAATTGGTTGAACAGTGTTAACTCAGGTTAGAGTCGGTCAGGAACATGACAACACCTTTAAGGTGAAGAATCTAAATGTAAAATAATAGCCTTGCACAAGTCCTTATCTTCCCGTGAACTCAGGCACTTGTTAATCCTTAGATAATCATGACTATGACAATGCAAACTCTTCAGATCTAAAACCAGAAGGAGGTGAAAAAAATCACTTTCAAAATGGTTCAGATTTAAGAAAAAAGGTGTTTAATTGGGCCTAGAAGTAATGTGACACATATTCTACCTGCTAAGCTCATTTTTAAAAGTTGCTGTGTCATATATGAAAAGATCCTACCTCTCCAGCAGTGTTAACTATAGCTGTTTCTGAGGTTAAAGAAAGCCCTGTGTTCAAAACCTGTTACAAGGTTGAACATTATCTGTATCATAGTTCACTCCATTTTTTTTCTAACTGGAAAACAGACAGGAGAAACAGGAGCACAAAAACATCCATGGCCAGATATCTTTATGTAAAAAAAGAGAAGAAAATCCCAGCATTCTGGGATATATTCTGAGTTGTGAAGTCATCTTGAAAGAGAAATTTCACTGTATGTGAGTGTAGGCGGGAGTATAAAAATATGTGATAAAAATAGCAGACTGTGTGGAAATCAACACTGATATGTGGATGCATACCTGAAGATGTTAAATGGTAATATCTGAGAGAGAATTATGCTTTAGATCTGTATTTATATAGTACATTTCAAACTGAAATTAAAAAGCCCAAACCAAACCACCCATATATAATTTTCAAATTAAATTTCAAATAATTTATTTATTTTGAATTCTAATTTCAACTCAGACATTGGCTTCTGTTTTGACTTTGGGAACTGCTTAGAAAAATCAAGATCATTTTAACTATTCTGCAGTTGGTGGCTCACGTTGACAAAGAACTTTTCAACAAAGTCCGTGAAAAGTAAGTATTCTTTTTCTGAAGTAAAATTCACGGAATAAGTACTACATCTTGGAAGTATGAAACTATGATCAAAATGCTTAGAGCATTAAGAAATGACTGTATTGCAGAAAAGACTCAGTTAATAAGAGGTTAATTGATCAAAACGATGATTTTCAAAACAAGAGAATGTTTTTGTAGGCTCTCATGAAGCACAGCTATGGGTACAGCAAACAGAAGTTTTTCATACGCTGTGTTTATGGTATTGGAAGCAAAAGATGTATTTGGTAGATTGACAAAACATAGAACTTCATGGGGTTAATTTGTACTGTATAAAATGAACTGCCTTCTAAGTCAGTGTGGTAGAGCAACTGGGAAAACCACTGATACTTATATTGAGCACTGGTTTTTTATTCTCTTACTGTACCTAAAGTCGTCAGAAAACCACACTTCAGATGTGCTCTTAAGTGTCAGTTGGTCTTTGTTATTATCAGCAGGAAGCGGGAGCAGCATATGTCTATGGGAATGCAATTTATGATAAAATACACCTAATTAGATCTCTTGAGGACTTATATTCACGCATGCTGTGAAACTGAATCATATGAATATTTCCTAATAAATTGTAGCAGAATTAAAGCATCTGTTTTAAATTTCTAACTGTGCACCTAAACTTCATTTCCCTGTCTTTATACCACAAATTTAAACTAACAGGAAATGCACTTTATTACTGCAATATCGACCATGAGAGGCACTCAGGGCAACTTGGAGAGAAACACCTACAGCGTAGTTATGCTGCCAGATATTACAGTAGGAGTAATATGTAGGTTTTATAAACTGGTGCCTAAATCGCCCAACCGGAGTAGATTATTAAAGCTGTTTTTATTGCTATTTCTTCTTTTAACTCTTTTTATCCCATTTTCATATTAGAAGATAAATATCTGATGTAGTATCCACTCTAGGGGTAAAAAGTGCTTTCCACAATTTGTGGTATCTTAGCAAAGACAAAGCTAGCAAATAGATCTACTAGATTTAAGACATTTCATTGCAGTCGTACACAGTATTTTTTCCCTCTTCTCTATCCCGAACTCTTAGATTTGTGTGGTCTGGTACAGAAAGAATTACCAATTAATACATCCCTTTGCTGCTTTAAAAAATAAAAAACTTACTTTGAATGTCACTTAGATATTAGTTTGCACTCTGTGGAGGTGGCTTATTATATAACATTTAGATTTTTTTTATTATTATTATTTCATTAAGCTGTATGTAAGTGAAATGCTAGGTGAGTAAATGATACGTTAGCCACAGTGAGCATATAGATTTTTGTTCCTGACATGCCTGAGAGCCAGTACTTATGGAAACTGAGCTATTGTTTTGTGTATTCAATGAAGGATATCAGCTGCTGCATAGTCTGTACTTATGTTATGAAATTTGGCAGAACATAGATTGGAATATGGCAGTTATTTGGTTTAATTGCCTTGTAGGCTCTTAAAAATATAGGAAGTTGTTTTCTATTAAACTCTACTTCATGTTTATAAGTGTGCATAGTATAGCTGAAAGAAATATTTCACATGCTTCAATTACCTAAGTATAGCATTTGTGGAAGTCTAGAAACTGTCTAAATGGAGGATAATAAATAGTATTGTACTTTTGTCTTCTGTGTGTATAATTAGACTTCAGCTGTATGAAGGAAAGCCTTGTGAAAGCTGCTTGAAAAGCAGCTGCTTGGTCTAAACAGGCACAGTCATTCATCTAAATTGATGAGAAAAGAGCAAACAAATCATAAGCTGATCTATTGTTACTGTTTTCCAACAAAGGTTTCAAACTGTCATTTCTTCTAATATAATTTAAAAAAAAAAACTTTAAAATGGTATGTAAGGAATTAGGTAAAGCATTAGCAGCTTTAGTGAATCCAAGCTGTCATATTTTAGCTGTAGATACACAAGTTAGGAAATAAAATGGCAGACATGCTTTATTTGTGGTTTTATTTCTCCGAAAGGGTCAGTAAATTCAAATGAGTTTATACACCTCAGGGACTTTCTCATCCCTGAACATCTGGGTGATGAGCCTGGAACATGGCCCTTGAAAAGCATAACCTCAGTTTTAGCGGAATAGAACCAAATGAAACGTATGTAATTAGTGATGTGTTCCAATCTGTACATGGGCAGCTGTATGATTGGTGCTGTGAAAATACTGCAGCGATAAACATGAATAATGAAAATCAGGAATTGCCTAATTATGCTCGAAGTAATTTGAAGATTATGGGCAGATCCATATCAGAAGCTAATGAGTTGAAGCACAAATATCCTATGTATCATCCAGAGAAGATGAGGAGGAGTTATAAGCATATTTGCCCACATATCACGTGTGCCATGATTTTAATAAAAGAATGAGCACAGAATTCAAGTCTAGGATTTAGGAAATCTGGTGAGTGCAAAATGGAAGTAATACTTGGCACAGATATCTGAAACTTGCTAAAAAGCAAGTGCACAGCCTCTTACTAAGTTCAGAAAGACCAGTGTCCTTTTTGGAAGCAATGGAAGCATCATGTTACATGGTCAGCTTTGATGTTGACAGGGGCCTTTGGATGTATTTGTGTCTATGTAAGAAGTGACTGATGCACAAGGCATTCATTTAGCAAAATTTAAAAGGCAGAAATCAAACAATGTTGTGAATTCACATCATGCTGCACCAACCAAGTAGTCACTAGGAGCTTTTGGGGCCTGATCCCTAAATCCTGTCAAATCAAGGAAGAGTTCCATCAGGTGCAGCAGTTTTTGAATCATCCCATTAATGGTGGTGTGGAATCCCAGGTGTTAGCTATATTTTGTGATCATATAGTACTTGGTTTGCTCTTTAATTCTTTTTTCTTTTTCTCACGAGTCTGATTCTTCTATGTAAGCAAAGATGATACTGCCATAATAGTGAGGGTTTTCTCCCTGAAATAAAATGCAACGTGGAGGCCACCCATTCTGCAGCACTGCCTTCACAATGATTAAGTGTTGTTCTGTCTCCCAGGTGCTCTTCAGATAACCTGGCTTCTCACACTGGCTTGACAGTTACATCTCTTCTCTTCATTAATCACTGTGAGCACAAGCAAGTGCCCTGGACTAAGTTAATGTCAGAATAAAATAAATTGAACCTGGCTTTTGCTTCAGTTTTGTGTGTGAATTGAAAGTCCCCTGTGAAAGGAATTCAGGCTAAAAAGAGTTCTCTGCTCTGCGCTCTCAGGGAGCAGGCAATTAGTGCACCCTGCCTTTTTGCCTTCTATTAAAAAAATCAGTAGCTTCATTCAGAGTATAGACATCTTCCTTACTTTTTAAAAAGTAATGTTTTGCTTTGATTTTGTTCAGAATTTTTCTGAAGTTAAAGAAAAAAGTTGTTGAAGTTTTGGCAAAATGCAGAAGTACTTCCAGTTCACTGCAATATTAATAAAGAACGGAAAGAAACATTGGTTTTAGAGGATTTAAAAGCTAGATGACAAAATGATTCTTGTTCAGATACAGCTTCTTGCTGCAGCAAATAGGAGCTTTTTAGAAACAACTCTGTCAAAGTAAGTGACTCAAACCAAGCAGCTAGTAGCCCGTCTTCAAGGAAGATGAAGCTCTAGACATTAAATAAAAAAAACCAAAAACCCCACAAAATACCCCTCAAGATTACAAGAAAGAGATACTTGAATCCATCCACAGTTTCTATTTCTCACTGAAATATCCTTGAGGATGCCCTATTTAGACTTCTGGATGGAGATTAGAGTACAGTAGTAGCTTCACTATGTCCACCTACAAATGAATGTGTTTATCTAAGAACCCCAGGAAGAGAAAATTTTATCTGATGTCCCTCTCCTAAGTGAAATACAGAAAATTAATATTTTAGGAAGGCTGTTCATGGGCCTCTCTTTTTTATTTGTTGGTTTTTTTTTTTCGTCCCTGTTGTGCCTTTATTCCTTTTTGAAGAAATCCTTTTTTATTTATATAATTGTGACTTCTTGATTATTCAAAAAACTCTTCCAAAACCCTTCCAATTTCCTTCTGTCATGTGTTTCTGTCTATATTTTCATTCTTAATTTTCTCCAGCTTTAGGAGGTAGGCCTGTCTGAATGTCTGTATGGATGCATAGGGTTCCCTGCTTGAGACTGTCCTCATAAGTCATGACTATGTTACTTCATTCTAAATAATACACTAACTCACAATTTTTTTTTACTCTATTTTTATTCGTGTAGTTCTTTTCTATCATGAGTGTAAATATCCAGCTTTGTCATGTATGTCCATCTTGAAGAAGTAATTTAATTTCTCTGCAGTTTCATTGACCAGCCGGAATAAATGTTGCACTTTTTTCCTCTTCTGTCTGGTTTTGGCTTACCTGTTTAGCTTGCATATTATTCCAAAGTGGTACTTCTGTGTTTATTCACATGGTCATGGCACGGCCCACTGGTGTTTGTTAACACTCTGTGTAATGTGCCTGTACCCAAGGGTCATAAAAGGCTTTGCATTTTGGGTGGTCAGTTCTATGCTGTGACTTAGCGTGGGGAAATAGAGCTGTGAAGAAGACGACTAGTCCTGCTTTGGAGAGTGAACTGATGGTGCTCTTCTGCATGTCCTGACAGAAATTCTGTGCCGTGGTCACTTCCCAGTTTCAGGCAAAGACCAGGTTCATCTTATTTTTGTTTCTGTATAAGTCATATGAGATGCTTCTTCCCCTGCAGGACTCTGAAGTCAAAAGCCTTGGTTTTGAAATAATACTTACTCAACTCAGAAAGTCTCCCTTTCAGTTTTCTTCTGTACCTTAAACTTTCTTCCACCAATGGGATTGCAGCAATATATGCCTTTGTGTCCTTGTATTGGATCCCATCCTTCTCTTGAGCAGAAGCTAATTAAATCTACACACATTTAGCATGACATTAATTTTTTTTTTATCTGCAGTAGCTGTTTATGAAACATGATTACTGTCCCAGTAATTAATATTTCACAGGACTGTCATTTCAAGTGAGTGAGAAAAAATCACAGCAGAGTCTGATGTGTTTTTCTTTCTGGAGTCTCAATTTTATGGAGCTGGAGTGAGTGCTTGGCACATCCAGGTCTTCAGACCTGCATGGAGCTGTGCTTAGTGACACAGAGGAGACTGCGGCTGCTCCTTTGGATGCTGGCAGGAGGGCATGGCTCAGTGCTTCACTCTGCTCAAGGGAAGGAGGGAATGCTTGTCTCCTCAGTTTTCCTGCTAAATCCAGCACACTGTGCTTGTCCTGTGATAGGCATTTGATGCATGTAACATGTTTAGTGCCTGAATTTAAGATTGTCTGCCAGGACAGACAATCCTGCTGATTGTCACAGGGTGTTACCAGTAATGGCTTAGAGAAGAGTTTAGGAACAGGGCAGGCGCCTGATGACTCTTTCTCAGCACAATCCCCGAGTCTCCAGCAAGTCATATCTCAAGGACTGTTGGGTTGTCCTGGTGTTTAGTTAGCACTCATCAATAAAGTTACCTTTTGGGAACCCATATACACTTTTAGCATTCATAATACTTTGCATCAAGAAGGTCCACCATTTATTTACAAGTTGTATGAAGAACTGCTTTCCTCAGTTTGCTGTGGATTTTCGTATGATTTAATGCTACTTCTGGTATTCACATCATATAGTTGTTCCCTACTTGTCTTCCTGGACCAAATGAATTCATACACCTCTGTCATATCTTCATATCTCATTTTTTTCTGTTTTGGCCCTGAAGAGTTCTACTCTTTTTTTTCTTAGAACATAACTTGTTGCATACCTCTGTGCTTTTTTACTGGGGAAAATTAGTGCCCCAATAATTCTTGTTACTTTTATTGTCCTTTCAAAGAGAACACCACAATTTCTAATGAAATACTGTTTCATTAATTTCAATTGGTATCTTATTCTCCTGGAAATAATCATCCTCACTACTGAGGATACATAGAATAATAATGGTGAAATCTCACCCTGGCTTCTTAAGGATTTTCCTTAGGTTCATTTTTGCGATGCCGTTATTTCAGTGTGCCACAAAATGTCCCACCAGTGTCAGCCTGACTTTCCAGGTGTTTGTAAGAAGGGGTCTTGTGTGTGAGATGTCAGTGGCTCTAAGGTCACCTGGCTGGCTGTACTGACCATGGGTGGTGTGGAGAGACAGCTGGCCTGGGAGTGCAGGGCTCTGGCACTCTGAGCAACTCACATGGCTGCATTGTCAGAGAGAAGGTCCTGCAGGTGCTTCAGCAGCCCCTGAGCTGGAGTCTAAGGTAGATTTTGTCATTTTTGTCACTACAACTGCCATAAAAATGGCAGTTGTGAAATGAAAGGAGTTGCATTAATTTCAGTCAGCAGCTGCTGAGGATACTGGGAAAGCATATTTTGTTTTGGGAACATCATGTTTGGATTTCCAAAACAAAATTTGAAGGATTTCTGTTCCATGAAAACTTCAAATGTTGGCTTACCTCCTAATTCAAATTTGGGTTTCTTTCTTGAAAGCACAAAAAAACATGTAATAAAAATTCAGATTTCCAGGCAGCTCTACTTAGGTTTCAGTTCAAAGATGATTTTTTTTTCTACATGTTATTAGTAAGAAACTTTATTACATCTATGCTTTTTGCATTTGTATTTCTCTCATCACTGTCATTGGACTGTTAGCGTCCCAGTCTGCTGCTTAAATTTTCTTTTGCCTAATTTCATTTCCTTACTTCATTGCACAGCCTTCAATAACCTAAGTGCTTTTTTGTTTACACCCTTGACATTCACAAATGACGATGCTTGTCAGCCATTCTGTGGCTAAGCTATACCTATTTGTCTTGTAGCCTTCTGATTGCAGAGTAAATATGCAGCTATGGAAAATACACATTCTCTAATGTATATTAGTAGAAGCAGATGGTGCAATCTGTTCATTGATGGAATTCAGTTTCTAAAACTGATTTAATCTGGTTTGCGGCAAATACCATTCCAGTACCGTCTGTCATGGAACATGTGCAAAGGGAGATGTCCCATTTCAGGTTGTTTGTATTTCATTGCAATGAAGTTTTTATTTCATGTGTTACATGGGATATGGCATGACAGAATACCTTTTGTATGGGCACATTGTTTCAATGTACAATACTACATTGTGGGTTTTTTTGTATTTTTATATACTATTATTTTTCATTACCCCTTTGGCATTACAAAGCAGTGTGCTGCCAGTCCCCTTTGTAAACCTAGTTTTCATGCAGCCATTAATAGAATTTGCGCTTGAGAAGAAGGGATGGAGAATTATTTTCTTCATTTGTCAAGTAGAGAGGAATTTTAAATTAATTATAACCGCGTTTTGCATAATTTGGCATTTTTCCCATTGTGAAAAAGAAGTTTCCTTGTTTCTTCAGAACGGAGGATTTTCCAAAATTATGAAAGTCAGATAAACTGTTTGTGTTCTGCTTCTGCTAAGCCAAATGCAGAAGAGTTTACAGTGCGTAATATCTGTCTTCTTTAGCTCAGAGGTCCTGTAGTCCCTAAGGCAGGAAGTACCTGGCCTGAAGTGCTGAATTGCTATAGAAGTCTTGAGGCTCTGTATAGCTGGAGAAACAGGCTTGCAGAGGCAGTTTTCTTCTCCCCACTTATCACAAAATGGTTGTAACTCTAGCAATAAAGAAAGTGGTAGGTAATTTATGTTTCATTTCCTGCTGCAGTGAAGGATGTATGAATCCTCCAAAATCTTGTGGAGTTATTAAATTAAAGGATGTGGTGGGGTAGAGCAAGTAGTCCAAAAATTATTGCAGAAATAACGTGGTTTAAAAGCATCTGTTTGGAAAAAAACCTGTTAGGCTTCTTACCTTTCTGAGTAATTGCTTGACTGTTCTCTACATTTTAAAAATTAAATATTTGCTACAGCTGGTTTTTTGGGGGCTTTTAAAGTGATTCTGTTTTCCAGTTCTTTTCTCTAGAGTGTCTTCATGTCCTCTAGACTTAGAGCTAGAATTTAAAAATTGAACTCCCATGGAATTTAAACCAGCTCCAAAGCTGTCAAATGTCACAACTTTCACAAAAGATGGTTTGTTTCTCTCTTCCCCTAGAGATGCTTGTAACTTTATTTTTGTACAAAGCCAGTAAATAATAACAACAAAAATTAATATGTGTCTTTCAAGGTGATTATGTAAACCAAGAGGAACTTACTATGTCAGTGGGGAAAAGAACACTTCCTTTTTCATCTAATCAAAAGATGGTTTGGGTTGGAAGGGACCTGAAGGATCGTGTGGTTCCAAACCCCTGCCATAAGCAGGGACATGTTCCACTAGAAGGTGTAGTAAAATATTAAGTATATGTGATATCCCATGATTGTTTCTAGAAGTATACCATGTATGCCACTGAAGAAAGAGCAGATATCCAGCAGTTCACATCATTCTGAGCTGACCTATATTGACTGATGTGTATTCTCTGCCAACAGCAGTATGTGTGTTATTGAGTCCAGAGAACCTCTCCCATTGATGTTAAGTGTTTTTTAAACATTTACAGCTCTAAATATCTCTAATACTAAGGTAACTTTTTATAAAGTTACACATTTTTTAGCATTTTTAAGTGTGGTGGGTTAACCTTGGCTGGCTGCCAGATGCCCACCCAGCTGCTGTTTCACTCTCCCTCCTCATCAGGGCAATGGAAAAAAATAATATGGAAAATATAATGGGTTGCGTTAAAGGCAGTTTAATGAAAGAAAGCAAAGATTGTATGGGGAAGCAAAGCAAAAATATAGATCTAATCTCTACTTCCCATCAGCAGGCAATGTCCAGCCACTTTATGGGAAGCTGGGCCCCAGTACCCAGAGCAGCTGCTTCAGAAGAGAATGCCTTAGTAAGGAATGTCATCCTCCTCCTTTCTCTTAACTTTTATTGCGGAGTATGACACCTTATGGTACAGGATATCCCTTTGGTCAGCTGGGGTCAGCTGTCCTGGCTGTGTCCCCCTCCCAATCTCTTGCTCACTCCCAGCCTCCTGGCCCATGGGGATGTTGGAGAGACAGACTTGGTGCTGGGTGGGTGCTGCCCAGGCACTTCAGGAGCTGCTGTGGGGAAGTCTCAGCCCATCCCAGTCAGATTCAGTGCACTTACACACACTGTTTTACACTGCCATGTGAGAAATATATGCACACTGAATTAAAGGCTATAGAAGTTTTTGGAAAACTGATACTTTTCTTGGTAACAATGGTTTCACAGTATATTAGGATAGTAATAATTATATTTCATGTTTGGATTACTGACTAACAAATTCAGTTCATGACAGACCAATGAAATTTGTGTGGAGCATTTCTTCTTGTATATATGTATTTTTTTAAAATTGCAGCTCTAAGTGTAATTAAGAAGAACTATGCAAAGCAAGCTTTAAAATACAGTGGTCCTGAAACTTCTTTCGAGACTTTTTTTTTTTTGTGTTTCTTTTTGTTTTGTTTTGGGGTTTTTTTTTTTTGTTTTTGTTGTTGTTGTTGTTCCCTGTGGAAGACAACCAAATCACACATGAATGGAGTCTGCTTTCACACAGATCTTATGGAAAACCCAATTATCCAGCTTCCTGTTCGGGAAGCTAGACAATGTTTGTGCTTCAGCCACTAACTGTTTTTGGAATTTGTCATGCCAGACAAATCTATAATTATATCTTTGGGGTTTTTTATTTAATAACAGAATAGGTATGGCTTCACAAAGTCTGGGTGAGTTTCTCTGTGTTCACAAATAAGAGGCAGTCTTCGGAAAAAAGAGGCAGTCTTCTGAAAATCTCTAATTAAGGGAATACTAATGTAGCAGAGCTCAAATCGCATGGACCTGAGTTTATTCTTAACAAGTAAGCTCTCTAGGGAATGTTCTGAAAATGTTCTGAACTGCTAAGCTTATCTTGTTTTTTTTCTTCGAAACAAAGTTACATTTTTCAAATGCAAAATGAAATCTTACACTTTCTGGACTCAGTTGCCTTAAAACCTAGCCATGTCCTTGTTGTGCTGTGTCTGGGAAGACACAATAAAGAGGCTCTCACACCTGCCAGGTTCAGCAGAAAGGAGGGAATAACCTTTATTATTGACATTTCTCACATTCTTATACACGTCCCAACTCCACAAGGGATTGGAGGGCATGTCACTTCCTTCTCAATCCCACTGGAGAAGAAAGATGCTCATCAAAGTTCTCTTATCACAAAAGGAATGAAAACCAGCAAATACTGTTAAGTAAACATTGGCTATTATTTACATGAAACTGTGTGAAAGAATCTGACTCCAAGGTTAAAAACAGAAGGCTTAACAAAAACCAGGGCAACATTGTGCCTTGTGGTTATCAGTGTGCTTTTTAAAGAAAGATATTTTGAAATAACTTTGAGAATTGTTGGTTTAAAGCTGTAGCAGAGCTTGAAACTGAGTCTTGAGTCACAGTCTCCTGATCCTGAAGATATTTTCACTTTACTGAGAGCTTTTATCAGGGCTAATGGTGATACAGCTGTGGCTTTGATAAGCACCACCCTAAAGATGATGCACAGTAGCCAAGTTCTAGCTTTTTAAGAAAATAACACTCGGGTTTGCCCTTTGCATCAATATTTCAAAGACCAGACCTTGAGGAAGGTGACTCGAACCAAATTGAATGATGCAGGGCTGCTATAAAACCTTCTTTCACAACTTGGCAAGTAGGAGCAGAGTCCTGTGGCAGGTGGCCCTTTGGTGGCTCTTCTTCCCCATTGCCATCCCCTCCCAGCTGCAGAGCAGCCCTGCAGCTCCCAGCCCAATTCCTGCTTGCTGGGCTCCTTCCACACCGCTTGTTTCTGCCTCTGGCTTTGCTGCAGCTGTGTATCCTCTTGTTTTGCTTGTGGGAGCACAGTTCCCGCTTGAACAGGTGGGGGATGTCCAGCAGTGATTTTCCAGTGTAGGTGGGCAAGTGTGTAATGTATTGGGAGAGGGAGATGGGGGAGCACTTGTTTTGCAAAATAGGAGGAGGTAAAATGTAATTAAACTATTTGAGCAAATATGGCAGAGCAGTAGTTCTGTACTATTTGCAAAGGAAATACAATTGGCTGAAAGAATGATGATAAAAGTTTTAAAAAATCACCAGTTCTCTGGTTTAACTAATATATCTTTCAGTCTGCTCTGTGTTACCTTTTTTCCCTGTGGCTTGCAGGAGAAACTGGTAAATTTTCTTGGCGGATGAACAAGACTGCTTTTTTGCATGGACTGAGGAGAACGACAGGTTTCTTTCCTGCATTTGCTTTGGGTTTTATAGCAATAGTAGGATTTCTAGGATTGCTGAACCTACACAGCTCTTCTTTTTAACTTAATGCTGATTTTGTTTGGATTATGCATGATTTCAGAGTTCAGTTAAAACTAATTTCATTCTCTTTGCTTGCAGGAAAGAGTGTTCGGTAGGTTAATTCAGCAGTTCAGTGTGAGCTTGTTATGAACAACTCAGAAATTCCAAAAATTAGATTAATAGGTTTATTACAATANCTAATTCTGCAGTTTAGTGCAACCGTATGTTTCAACTATTGAACAGCAGCTGAACTATGCAAGATTCCCCTCTAAGCCACCCAAGGTAGTACATAGTCATTAACACATGGGCATGTGCAGTACATTCTCCCAGCAGCTGCCTGTCAGTGCCCTTTGCAGCAGTGCCTTGAGGGTTGTTTCCAAATGTATTTTAACTGAAGGGAGGGGCAGATCCTCTAAAAGGTGTTCTGCTATCCCGCATTTTAGGGTCTGCACACTAAGGAAGGAAGAGACAAAGAAAAAACTTGAAGATTTGAGCCAGCTAGGTTTTCTAGGGAAGCAGTCCAAATGTTTTCCAGATTGCCACAAACTGTTAAATTGTTTACAGTAAATTTTAACTGGAAGATCCCCAATTGAGCCAGATGCCGTGGCTGTTTGCAGAGCAATCAGCAGAGTGGTGAAGTATCTGGGAATTGGAGTTTTAGAGATGGCAGCATGTAGTTGGAGGCAGAGTGCTGGCAGCAGTAACTTGATAAAGACATTTTGCGGAAGAGGAGGAGAGGTTCAGATTGAAGAGGTGTAGCTGAGGTGCTGTAGGGATTTTTATTTTTCATTTGAGGACTTGTAGCCAAGTGTCTGTCTTTTTCTTTCCACCTCCTTAGCTGTGAGCAGTTTCATTTTGGAGTGAATTGGCTGAGCTTGTAAATCATCCACCCTTTTACCAGTAATTCAAGACCTAGGCCTTTCAGGGTATGGTAAAGACATACCTTTTCTGTCTAACAAATGACTTCTTAAAATTCTCTCTTGTCCCCATTAGCAAAGTGTATACGATTTCTGCATCTGCAGACTGACAAGAACTATTTGGCTTCGTGTTGCCTGGCCCTAAAAATCCCTGTTACTTCTGCCATTGGTTTCAAAACGGCTTCAAGCACACCAGATTAGTTTTGGCAGGAAAACGAAGATGATGTAATTTTGAGACAAGTCTACTTGTTTTACTTTCAAAATTAATAGTTCAGAATTTAGAATTCCTCTTCAAAGATCTAAATTGAAATAGTATCTAGCAAATAAATCCATTTGTTGAGGAGAAATTTGAGGACTGAGGAAAATAGGAGCAGGAAAGGAAATTGCATCTTTGAAAATGGAAGTGAGAAAGGAGCCTTTATCTGGCTTTAATTCAGGAGATAATATTCATGTTAAAAATAAAGGGCTGGGCTTTTTCTGTCTTGCTTCGTTTGCTAATGAGTCACTTTTCCTAGATCGCCTTCTCTGGTATTAGTAATGGGCTTGTGAGGCTGCTGGTGCTTCTCCCGAAGCCAGGAACCGCTCCGTGGTTACTCATCCCTACTGGTATTTCAGATGCTGGCATCTGTCTGTGCTGTATAGACTGCGATGTCGAAGGGTTGGCTCAGAGGCAGAGGCCTGTGGATTGACACCTGTGTGTCTTGGCTGAACAGACCCAAAGAGTTTTCAACCTGCTTTTTCCCCTTCCTTGCTGTTTTTCAGGAGTATGTCCACCAGACTCCTGCCTATCCAGCTGTTCCTATTGTGTAGTCCTTCTCTTGCAGACTCTGTATTGCCTCCCTCTCTTTTCCATGTGGGACTGATGTGTGTCACTTATATTTGCATGGTTCTTACAGCTCTCCCTCCAAAATCTCACCTGCATTCCCATTTCTCCTGGCATGTTGCCTAATTTTTTGTTTGGTGTACCTTATCACTCTTCCAGTCTCAAACCTTGGCTCATGCCTGTGGTCAAGGTGCCCTTACATGCTCCGGGCAACACGAAAGGACATCCAGGTTTTACTTCAGTAGTTTTAGACCTTTCTGTCACTGGAATAAGCCACAAGTATAAGCACCCTGATATAAAAATCTATTGTGTTTTATCCACCTAAAAATTAAGTGCCTCACGTAGAGCTGCAGCATGTAACTGAGCATGCATGGTTGCACTTTTACCCTGACTTAGTCCTCAGGGAAGACCGTCCCCTTTAGCTTTGCTTTTGCTTGTTCTCGAACTTGATCTTATCACTTGTGTTGGGCAGAAGCTGGGCAGAACAGAGATATTCGTGGTATGTGTATTAAGAAAATATTGTAAATACGGTAGGAACGAATAAGAGAGGGTTTTTTCCCTTCTGGGTGCTAATTGATTGGATATGATGACCATAGATTGGAAAGGACTGCAAAATCCTGACATTTGTAAAAACTGCAAAGCTGCAAACTTTGCTGCTCTTCCAGAGTATATGAATTGTAATAAGGAAGTGTTCATTTCTTTGCAATAAATGGTAGGACAAGAGAAAACAACCTCAAGCTATACCGGGGGAGGTTTAGGTTGGATTTTAGGAACAATTTTTTCACTAAAGTGATGTCAAGCATTGGAACAGGCTGCCAAGGGTACTGATTGAGTCACCATCCCTGGAGGCATTTAAAAGACCTATAGGGACACTTTGGGATGTGGTTTAGTGGTGGATTTGGCAGTGCTGGGTTAATGGTTGAAATTGATGACCTTTTCCAGCCAAAATGTTTCTGTGATTCTGTGGTTGGTTGTATGATTTTCTATCAATCAGCAGCCTAAACAGTGCTGAAAGGGCCTTTTCACCTGGCAAGGGGGTGATGCTGTGACCCAAGTCCTCGTGAGAGGACAAGGAGGGTGCAAGGCTGCCTTGCTCACAAGGGTGAATGGGAATCTCTGCATTTAAGGATATCTGGTTGTGGACCCTTTTCACCACAAAAGGGGGTGCTGAGTAAAAGGGGGAAGCAACAAACAAAACATATAGAGACCCAGACCTGGACAGACAAACCTAATGGAGGCAGGGACAAGAAACAAAACTTTGTCAGCCACACTAATGGATAGGCTACTTACAACCTCATTTAACAGTCACAGGAGATACCTGAGGTGTGATTCCTTTTTGAGCTTAGCCTCAGATAAAACTCTTCTACCTTGTCCCCAGTGTAGACCAGGCACTGTCAGAGCCCGACTTCTTCAGTGTCAGAATGCTTCGAGCGGAAATATCTGTAGACACATGTGAGCTTCATTAAAAATATTTGTGATGTCAAGCAGATGTTACAATTTTCTTCATGCTAATTGCATTAGGGTTTCACTTAATATGTTTAAAGTTGTGCATCAAATAAATAGAGAAAATAATTCAATTATATCACTCCTAGAATGCTAAAATAGGTCTTATTTTATCTTTACATTATTTGTTCTCACAAGCTTAGCCGAGAAGGTTTTAGTCATTTGCAATACTAAACTCAGAGAGGAAAACTTGGATTGGTTTTAATCAATTATTCACTTTTTGTCAATCCAGAAAATAAAATGCATAGGAAATTGTTACTTACTGTTGAATTGCCATTTGTATCATCTGATATTCTGTCTGGAGGAAGATACGTAGAATTGGAGTCTTCAGTTGTGGCTGTGGTGCCTAAGTATTAGATATGAAATTATCATATATTCATTTGATTCATTGCTTATCCTTCAACATACATAGTTGAAGATGTCCACTTCAGAAAAATCTAATATCTGTACACATAATAATTGCAGCACTTTTCTTGAAATGCCAGGATTTCAGGATTTAAAATTAGTTATAAATCATATTCTGTATTAATAATCTGAAACATCTCGTTATTTAATGCCAGCAAATGCACTTCTTAATGCCATTTCCATTCAGCTCATGCTTTTCTCTGTCTGCCTGTCTAGTCTTTATAAATGGGGACAGACTCACTTTGCTTTGGCTGCACTGGAGTAACACTGAGTGTCTGAAGAACAGTGAATTCATCCGTGCAGTGGAGGCTGTCATCCGCCTCCATGGAACGTGAGACAGTAGGGCTCCTGCAATGAAACAAAATGTGCAGAATTTGCATGTTGTTCTTATCTTTGAGAATATATGACAGATTGTTTTGTGTAGCAACAGATTTTCATTTTTATTTTTAGGTAGTGTGTGTTTTACTGATGTGGCCATTCTGGTAATTTCCTATGTTGTTTGTGCTTGAGCACTGCCATGGGGTTGTTTTAGCAGGATGTGCACCACAGAGTGCTGAATTCCCTTAGTTCTGACAGAATTACAAAAGCTTTTTAAGTTTCAGTATCTTATAAGAATGTTCATCTCTTTTTGATCATCTGCTTGCTTCTTCCATTACTGATATTCCTGCTTGGAAGGAAGGTTAAAAGAGATGCTATCTGAACCTCAGCAAGGTCCAGGAGTCCAAATGAACACAAGAGGAGTAAGTGTGAGGCTATATTGTTACATATATTTTATTAGTTTGTTTTGGATGAGATTTTTCAGGATGTACCTACTTCTGTCATGTTTGGGATGCTTAGCAAAATAAAGAGGCAAAGAAACAATTTTGTGGCCCGTACTAGGTATAATGAAACTTCATGTAATGCAGCTGTCAATGCCTGGTTCTAATACAGAATTACTGAGTAAGGGACTATGAGACCCTTAGTCCTTGGCTTTCAAATCCCTAATACTGGACTGGGAACTTCTGTGAGCAGTCAGAAAAAAGCTACAAAACTGTGCAGAGATGGAGAATTTGTGTTTCTTCCCCTCCAAAGCTTTGGGCAGTGGGCCTGCTCTCTTCCAGTGCATCTCTGCTGGATGATATTGCAGAGAGAGAAGCAACCCAACTTTTCCTTTTTTGCAACAGTAAGGCTGACTCCTTACTTACTGGTGCCCTGTGTACCTATAGCCAGGCACAAAAAGGAATTGAAACTTTCCTCTCTCAACTGTAAAATAATTTCTTTAGAAATGCAAAGAATTCAAGCCCTAGCAGTGTTTCTGATTAATACCTGCTTCAAATCTTTGAAACATTTGTTTTGTGACAAAAGATTAATCACAGTAGATTATCAGTTCTAAATGTCTTTGGTTTATTTTTTATCGCTGAAAATTACATGTATTTAAAAAACAATGAATATCTCTTCCTAGGAATGTACGTACTGTCTTTATCTGTCTCCCTGTATAAGCTTGCCACATGTTGACAAGGCCTATGGAATTATTTCCAGTCTGTTTGAATGTTTTTTTCCCCTTATTCAACTGTAAGCACAATGTCAAATCAAAGCTGCAGTATGAAATGTGTTTTGCTGGGAAATGACCATGATGAATTCGATGCCATGCTGGTTACTTGCTGTATTTCAAGGCAGAAGAGCTATATTTGATCTTGGGGGTGAAAGAGAAGACCACAGTGTGCAGGCTGGTGGCTGCCCTGTTCATTGGTAGTTTTGGGGAAAAAATATCTGCATTCTCTCTTTATTTTTTTAGGCCAGATATTAGCATGAATTATGGCTCTAGCTATTTCAACAAGAGTTCAGTGGAAAATTTAATTCCTTGGAGAGTTGTGTATGGTTCTGAGCCATAGCCAAGTCTTTTAACTCCTGCAAATCATAATAAAGAGTAGTAGGTAAAAAGCCACTGCTCCTTTAAATCAGTGTCACCAGTGACTCAGAATATCTATTGATTTTTTTCTTTATTCCTACCAGCAGTTTCAATTAAGATTCAGCAGGTCCACTCTGAGAAAACTGCATAAAGCACTGCCTGATATTCTTGGTTAATATTGCTTTTAAAATTCTCTTTAAGAAATGAACACTTTAAAGTAATTATATCTGTAACATGCTAAAACATCAATCTAAAAGGCTAGTATAAAGCCCAGTTTATTGCTTTTGTTCTGTGTTTTTGAGTGTATAATTACTGAAATATATAAATTTATATTTTTCATCAATTTTTTTCAGACAACAGCTATGCAAATTTAAAAAGTCAATTATATTCCCCCAGACATACTGCTTTCTGAATATGACAGAATTGCAGCATGATTTTGAAAAAAACCCAAATGCTGTATTTTCCCTGCAAATAGTGTCTGTATCAACAAATCATCTGGACAAAATGATTATGGGCTGTTTGTCTTTACCCTTTGTAATGTACTAAGCAAATTTCAGTGCTTCATACCCACGTGAACCATTTGCTAATTTGGTGTTTATACCATGTTTGTCAGTCCCTTTATCTGTATTCGTGTGTTTTTGGGAGGCCAACTCCAGATATGCAGCCGCTGTTGTTCCACATAGGATTGTGTGACAATATTCCACATGGAAGCCCGGTGGAAGGAAGGTAAAGGAAGGTAACCTGAGGCTCTCTCATTCTCTGTGAAATCATGAAAGCTGCAGAAGATAAAATGAGAAGGGCAGCCATTAGGGAGAAGAGCAAGATGCATGTGTAGAATAAATGCTATTAATAAAAAGGTTTGCCTCCTGAGTCACTGTGCTTCCCATATAAATTTCCATATTAGCATTTGGCCACTGCTGTAATTGTTTGCATTTAAAAGTAGTATCAGGAATGTAGTGTATTTTTAGCTCCCGCTACAGCAGTAGGAACAAAAAAAAAAAGTTAACATTTTACTGTAAGCCAGTTTTCTAAAGACCGCCTGAGATCTGTGGTTGTAATTTGGAAACCTGTGGCAAGAAGTCTGAAAGTACAACACAAATATCTCTGAAATTTCAGAGACATACATTTGTAGCTGATATATTTGTTACTTGCTTGATATTGATCTTTCTGAAATCTTCTGCCCTTTCACAAACAATCTTAGATGGTCCCTTTCCATTTTCACTTGGTAGGCTTCCTTTCTGTTTCCTAAGCAGGCAGTAAGTTTTTCTTTGCTTTCAAGATTGTGTACTGAAGAACTTTACTTGTTAAATGTCACTTAACTGCCATAAGCCTTTGGAGGGAGGCCTTCGAGAAGTGTATTAGCTCTCTTACACATTTGGTTTTCTACTGGTTTGGAAATTGGCAGGTTAACATAAAAGAGCTGAAATGCACATCCTGCATGGTGAGTGAAAGATGTTAAGAAATACATTGCTGGTGTAGTTCTGTGCAAAGAGTAATTAATTTAAGGAAGCTGCACTGAATGGGGGTGGAATTTCCTCTATTGTAATTTTAAAATGCCAGATCAGGGAGAGACCTTAAACATGAGTGGTGTCTAAAGTCCATGACTGATAATTCATCATTGAAGAGCTAATGTTCTTTGGCTGTTTACCTGAAGAAATGAAGGATATTGTAAATTTACATTGTAAAGAGTAATGAATATAATGCCCAGTGCTAGGAGGATTAATCATGAAGAAATGCCACTGTCGAATGCCTGACACTCCCTGAAAACGTGACACCATCTGATGTATTTAAGTATTGTTAGGACCCTGTGCTGTAGCTGTAATGAGAAGGACTCTGGAACAACATTGCGAGTCAAGTGACTAAATCTGGTGCACATAAAGTTGGTGCAGTGGCCTTGGAGGGGAAGACAGTGACAAGAATTCCCAGTTTGTCTCGAGGAGCCCCTGTCTCATGAACAGGAGCAGTATCAGTAAACAGGTTGAGCAGGAAATCTCTTTTATGTAAAGGAAAAATGGGGGGAGAAGTGAGATGAAAAATAGCTAGAATACAGGAGAGGGAAGACCGGAAAACTCCCCAAATCAAACCAATAGGAAACATGATGAACTGGAAAAAAAAAAATTTAAAAGTCATTGAGACCACAAAGAAAATTACTAAGCAATGGAGAAGCAGAGAAAACGACAGATTTGTAGAAAAGGTAGTGATTTAGTTTTGGCTTATGCCTCTTTGTGAAACATGAGTTTAGAAGACCTTTGGTAACCAGATCAAGAAAATCTTTAAAGTCATTTAATTAGATTGAAGGCCAAAAGATAAACTCCTGTGATAAGCAAAAAATGTTCACTGTTCATTTACCTTCTGATTGATTTTCCTTCAAGCTGAGAGAGAAACATGCTACATTTGGACAGAGGGCAGCAGTGATATAAAAATGTAGAATACAAGGCAATGGTTGCTTCAGAGTAGTTAAAACTATAGAACAAATGACAAGTCTGCGAAGATTCAGGAGGAAACAAGTATATGTCTCTGTATGAGAAAAAACTGCCCCCACCCACTGTCCAGCAATACCAGCTATGAAGAATGATTGGCTTTCTTTCCAGTTGCTACAACTAGAGAATTTATTTCTTAATTTAATACTCCCGTCAAGTGTAATTTATTTAGGTTGTTCAGGTGTTAAATCAGAAACATGCTGAATTTAAATTTTATCTTTTTGGGCATACATGGTATCTTTACAAAGATAAATCAGTGATCTCAAACATTTACAGTTGTTTTTAAGGAACTGCCAGTTTTATAATTTTTATTTTTTACACTAGTAAACATGCAGTTATTATTTGCATTAATGTCACCATATTAATTTTTGTTTGGAAAGATGCAAGCATCACTGTACATTTATTGGGCTATGTTAATGCTGTGTTTAAGGGAAATTGACTCCTCTGTCTATGAGATACACCTTTGGAAACAAAACAGCTTCACTGATAATTAACATATTAATTGTATGTGCCATAAAGGCGTTATTTCTGAAGGGTCATTGTCCTGTGCTTTTCTAGAGCTTGGTTTCTTGCATCTTCATTTCAAGTAGAAATTCTTGAGTGCTAAATCTGAAGTAAATGGAACACTCCCTCTACATCATCGTACAGAAGCTTTAAATTACATAGGGTTGAGCTTGACGAGATGTCCATAACCTCTGACCTTCTCAGAGTTTTTCCAAAAGAGAACTGAAAGTCACCTACTGTTGTCTATATGATAGAGACTTGATTGCACATTGATTTGAAGCTGGGTGGATTTTTCTGTCTTCATGTCTTTAAAAGTGCTCTTAAAACTGTTATTTGCACTCTCTTACTGTACTGTAACGCCAAAAGAAAGGTCACGGAATTTTATGTTTTTACATTTGAATATCTAAGAGAAGGTCATGGGGTCAGCAGAGGTGGATGAAAAGCTTTTTCACCCTCAGCTGAGTAAGGTGTGAGATTCTAGGTTCATTTGGGTTGTGTTTGATTTTTTTTTTAAGAGCAAGGGATTTTTTTCAACCTGAGCATTAGGTTTAGCAGTGAAATTTGTGTTCAGACTTTGTTTTTGTATCTTCTCTTCACAGTCGCTTTTTTTCCAGCAATTCAGTATCTTCTGTAGCATATAGCACCCTAATAATTTAGTGTCCTTAAGCAAAAATAGAGTAGGAAGAACTTAATCCAGAAGAGTGCATCTGTTTTGCCTTGTGGATTGTTTGCAGCTGACCTTTGGTAATGGCTGGTTCATACTTGCAGATTTTTAGAATTCACTTCGAGTGTGTGCATGTTTGAACGTTTTATTCTTGTTTTCTTTTTTGTAGATTACAGATAGAAGAATCTTCTAAACCTGTAAGGTTATCACAGCAGCTGGACAAAGCTGTAACCACGAACTATAAACCAGTGGCTAATCATCAATATAATGTAAGTAGCTTTTAATATTTTCCCTTCTTTTCTTCAGGAGGAATTTGGCTTAGAACTCCAGGACTGCTCTGCTGCTGTCCAGCAGCTCTTTCACTCACAGTTGGCCACTGTCTTTGGAAATGCTCTATGTCATCTGGTTTCTCCTTGATTTTGTCTTCTGAGGATCTTCTTTCTGTCTCAAGACCAGTATCGCCCTTGGGGCTAAGGTCTGCCAGTTGTTAACTGTCTTGTGTTATCTGATGGAGGGCAGACCACCTTCACCCAACCCTTGTTAGTGGCTTTATTACATTCTTCCTCTAATCTTTCTTTTAATGTAATTTACGTTTGTGGATGAAAGGCGGTTCTGGCTGTGTGCTATGAGATGTGGAAGCACTCTTTTGAGCCAAATAATTTATCATCTGCGGGAGGGTAAAGGACTTGAAAAGAATCATTAGTTTCCAGTCCTTTGGAGGAACTGGCAACAAGTAGAAAATAATAACAGCTGATAATTTTTCTCAGTTTCATACCTTCATAGTATGTGTTATTGGCATCATTGGCTTTGTCAATACTACACCCACACTGCTGTTCCAGATCGCTTGATGTACATGTAAACGATAACGTCCTTTTCCTTAAAGATCCTCTTGACTAGTTTGTATGTATGCATATAGAATTGCTATTACTGCTGAATGTGAGGTACATTAAGTCATACTGAAAATGAATCACTGTGTTAGTCATTTAAACTTTTACACTTTTTATTAAGATTTTATTTACATAAAACAAGTGACAATATGCTGGATGATATTTAAGCATTATTATGCAAGTCAGCCTATTGCCACAGAACCAGAAATAATAGTTTCTCTCTCATGGGACTGTTTTGTAGTAGTTAGTGTTCAAAGTCTGCTCTATACCTAGATGATCATACCAATATAATTATTGCAGCTGAGGGAATGACATTTAACCAAAATAATCACAGGATGTATCCTGCTATGCAGATGCAATTTTATATGAGTATATTGTTTTATGATGCTGCTGGTATTCTCCTTCTTCAATTCTGGAATAAGTCTTTTATTAAGGTTCAGGTTAGATGGCTGAAAGGATATGGTACTGGGAGGAAAAAGTCCATGAACTTCTAAAACCTCTTGGTTGAATTTTTCTGCTGTTTTCAAGCAGCAATTGCTTTCTTAGAACCTGCTGCCTTGCATGTAATCATATGGCTGCTGTGTTAGGGACAGGACTTTCACAAGAAAGAAATAAAAACGTACAAACTATCATATATTCTAATACATTCAGTCAACATCTGTGCAGTTTCTGAGAGAAGAATGAGTTTCTACTAAGTAAGACAGAAAGGTTTAACATCTCTTGAAGGAAAGAATATAAAATGGGGCTTAAGTGTGGCTGCTCCATGTACCTATAAATGAACATACAACAGGAAGGAGGAGGGAAATAAATTACATGTGAATGGGAAATAGCAATAGCTTGTTTGAATTCAAGGACTGGGAAAGTGATTAGGTTATTTTTGCAAGAAATTATATTAAACCTACATTTGTATTAGAAGAAATTACAATTCTATTGCAGTGTGTGCTAAGATTGTAACTTAGCTTTTTTCTCTGAGAAAGGGGCCTCCATTATATCTATAAATAGTAAATGTGTTTACAAAGTTGCAAGATTAATATTCTTGCAGCTGGAACCTTTCTGTGACTTAATTTTTTTCATAATGCAGTGGAAAAGTTCTTCAGTGGTTCTGGTTACCCATTCAGAGGCTTCTTTCAGTGGTTTCTTTGTGGTCCTCTCTTCCCACTGTCCTGTACTGTAGAGGTTGGTACCCATGCTCCAGGAGACAAGAAAACCTTTAAGACTACTTTCAAGCATCTTCAGATGAAACTTTGGATTTTTTCTCACTTCTGTATCACCTTTGTATTAGCTGTCTACCAAAGCAGTTATATCAGCTTCAGTATTAATGATGCCTTCAAGACGACAATTTTGGCAGCTTTTCAGCAAGCTTAGCAGCATCCTGGGAAGGTAAACAAAGAGAAATTGATTTCAGTATAAAGTCTTCTGGGGATAAACTCACAACTTGTATGCTAAACAGCTTGTTCTAAAATGGTCCTTCCTTGAAATCAAACAGCATTTGAATGCTTTTTAAATTAAAAAAACACACAACTTTAAAGAAATCTAATTAGTTTACAGTGTAGGTGCATTCTATTACACGACTATTAAAAAGTGCTTTAAGCCTACTCCATAAAAGATCCTGTTTGCAAAAAAAACAGGAAGGAAAAAAGTGAAAGGCTGCACTGAAACTTGCTATGAGCAGTGTATTCACAAGAACAAAAAGAAGAAAGCAGCAACAGAAGATACCAGGCTTTTTTTTTTTAGCACTTCACAATGTGCTCTGTTTTCAGACAACAGTGGAAGCTGTTGCTGAAGTTAGAGGGAAATGCTGGAGTGTTGCTAATTAGAGAGTGGGCAACTGGGACACCAGCTGCAAATAACTTTTCAATAAAGGGAGGGTTTGATATTCAGTTTTCTATGTGAGTTGATTTTATACATTAATGGATTAAGAATATTAGAATATTCACATGGAATTTTTATAATAATTGTCTGTTGGACTTTCAGAAGAAGCAGATGTTTTGACATGCTGTTGTTTATAGGAAGGTCGTACAGTGTCCTATGTTCCTACTCTTGCGTCTGTGGTGTAGCAGGTCTGCTGTAGATCATGGCAACCAAGAAGATGATGTACTGTCAAGTTGGTTTGCTTGATGTTACTGTTTGCTATGTTGCAAAGCTATTATTTTTTTTGAAGATTTATTCTTCTTTAAATGCAGTGGCTAAACAGTTAAATAATTACACTAAACTGTGTTAGTGGATAAAAATCAATTGCATGATGGGTTTGTGTGGTGAGATTGTAGCTTTTATAACACTACATGGAGTTAGAAAAGCAGGCAAGTATTTGGTTGCGCATGCCCATTTTAGGTTTAAAGCAGAAGCAAGAGACTTCAAGCTACAGGTTGGGAACAGTTGCTCTGCATCCAGTTTAATGATGTACATCCATTTCAGAATTTGAAAGAGGTAGATGGCTGGCTGGAGACCTGGGAGCTATGGCAAAGGTGGTAATAGTCTTTAGCCACTCTGGGACAGCTACCAAGAGACAGGCTATTTTCACTCCAAGAGTAGGAGGGAGTTAGCTGGCAAGGATACACAGGAAGAAATAAATCGTGCCATAAAACTCATCTTTCTTATTAAAAATAAGATCTTTAGTGTCCAGTAGAACTGTGCATTTTCATTTCTAGGCTTTTTATCTGAAGGTCTTCCTTTTGAGGGTCAGGTTTGAGCCATCAGAAGCAGAACAACTCCCATACAGAATTGTCCCACTTACAACCAGGCATGTGTCCCTTATTGATCACATGCGTCTTCTCTGCTGTACATTGTGCTGCTATGGCTTCACCCACGCAGTTTGCCTGAAAGCACTTGATGATTACATGACTTATATTACCTTCTGGATCACTTTTATTGGTTCCAAGGAGCTGGATGGTTTTCTGTTTGAGGGTGGTATTGGGGGTGGATGGGGTGATGTGCTGGCAGGTGTCATGGTTGGTACTCTGTGGTGATTGGGGTTTGTTTGGGGTGTGCTGGTCTGTGCAAATCTTGCTTCTGATGATGAATCAGAGGAAGTATTTTTGGAGGCGATAAAAGTTTCTGCAAAAATACATAGTCATCTGGTGCAGATTATAGTGGTTAAGTAATTTTAATGTGCAGTTTGAAGTAGAGTGATGTGTAGCAACAAGAGGCCTCTGCCTGCTTAGAACTTTTGGGTTTTTGCAACTAGNTTGCAAGATTAATATTCTTGCAGCTGGAACCTTTCTGTGACTTAATTTTTTTCATAATGCAGTGGAAAAGTTCTTCAGTGGTTCTGGTTACCCATTCAGAGGCTTCTTTCAGTGGTTTCTTTGTGGTCCTCTCTTCCCACTGTCCTGTACTGTAGAGGTTGGTACCCATGCTCCAGGAGACAAGAAAACCTTTAAGACTACTTTCAAGCATCTTCAGATGAAACTTTGGATTTTTTCTCACTTCTGTATCACCTTTGTATTAGCTGTCTACCAAAGCAGTTATATCAGCTTCAGTATTAATGATGCCTTCAAGACGACAATTTTGGCAGCTTTTCAGCAAGCTTAGCAGCATCCTGGGAAGGTAAACAAAGAGAAATTGATTTCAGTATAAAGTCTTCTGGGGATAAACTCACAACTTGTATGCTAAACAGCTTGTTCTAAAATGGTCCTTCCTTGAAATCAAACAGCATTTGAATGCTTTTTAAATTAAAAAAACACACAACTTTAAAGAAATCTAATTAGTTTACAGTGTAGGTGCATTCTATTACACGACTATTAAAAAGTGCTTTAAGCCTACTCCATAAAAGATCCTGTTTGCAAAAAAAACAGGAAGGAAAAAAGTGAAAGGCTGCATTGAAACTTGCTATGAGCAGTGTATTCACAAGAACAAAAAGAAGAAAGCAGCAACAGAAGATACCAGGCTTTTTTTTTTTAGCACTTCACAATGTGCTCTGTTTTCAGACAACAGTGGAAGCTGTTGCTGAAGTTAGAGGGAAATGCTGGAGTGTTGCTAATTAGAGAGTGGGCAACTGGGACACCAGCTGCAAATAACTTTTCAATAAAGGGAGGGTTTGATATTCAGTTTTCTATGTGAGTTGATTTTATACATTAATGGATTAAGAATATTAGAATATTCACATGGAATTTTTATAATAATTGTCTGTTGGACTTTCAGAAGAAGCAGATGTTTTGACATGCTGTTGTTTATAGGAAGGTCGTACAGTGTCCTATGTTCCTACTCTTGCGTCTGTGGTGTAGCAGGTCTGCTGTAGATCATGGCAACCAAGAAGATGATGTACTGTCAAGTTGGTTTGCTTGATGTTACTGTTTGCTATGTTGCAAAGCTATTATTTTTTTGAAGATTTATTCTTCTTTAAATGCAGTGGCTAAACAGTTAAATAATTACACTAAACTGTGTTAGTGGATAAAAATCAATTGCATGATGGGTTTGTGTGGTGAGATTGTAGCTTTTATAACACTACATGGAGTTAGAAAAGCAGGCAAGTATTTGGTTGCGCATGCCCATTTTAGGTTTAAAGCAGAAGCAAGAGACTTCAAGCTACAGGTTGGGAACAGTTGCTCTGCATCCAGTTTAATGATGTACATCCATTTCAGAATTTGAAAGAGGTAGATGGCTGGCTGGAGACCTGGGAGCTATGGCAAAGGTGGTAATAGTCTTTAGCCACTCTGGGACAGCTACCAAGAGACAGGCTATTTTCACTCCAAGAGTAGGAGGGAGTTAGCTGGCAAGGATACACAGGAAGAAATAAATCGTGCCATAAAACTCATCTTTCTTATTAAAAATAAGATCTTTAGTGTCCAGTAGAACTGTGCATTTTCATTTCTAGGCTTTTTATCTGAAGGTCTTCCTTTTGAGGGTCAGGTTTGAGCCATCAGAAGCAGAACAACTCCCATACAGAATTGTCCCACTTACAACCAGGCATGTGTCCCTTATTGATCACATGCGTCTTCTCTGCTGTACATTGTGCTGCTATGGCTTCACCCACGCAGTTTGCCTGAAAGCACTTGATGATTACATGACTTATATTACCTTCTGGATCACTTTTATTGGTTCCAAGGAGCTGGATGGTTTTCTGTTTGAGGGTGGTATTGGGGGTGGATGGGGTGATGTGCTGGCAGGTGTCATGGTTGGTACTCTGTGGTGATTGGGGTTTGTTTGGGGTGTGCTGGTCTGTGCAAATCTTGCTTCTGATGATGAATCAGAGGAAGTATTTTTGGAGGCGATAAAAGTTTCTGCAAAAATACATAGTCATCTGGTGCAGATTATAGTGGTTAAGTAATTTTAATGTGCAGTTTGAAGTAGAGTGATGTGTAGCAACAAGAGGCCTCTGCCTGCTTAGAACTTTTGGGTTTTTGCAACTAGTGTAACTTCATGTGTGCTACTCTGGTTTCTCCTGAAGAGAAATCATCCGCATCCTCAAAGTGTGTCTCTGAAGATTGGTTGTATATTTATGGAGTTGATGCCTTGAGTGCTGTTTCTGGAGAGAATGAGGCAGTGTCCAAGGGCCTTTGGGAGCATCCTTTGGGCAGGTGCTAGTTATGATTGCGGATGTAGCCATGTTGGTCTGTGGATTTTCCCAAGCATGGCAATTTGGAGGTTGTTTGACATTTGCCGTTGTACCTTAGAAGTTGGTATCAACAGAGCTAGAGTGAGAATACCATCTCAGTTTGGATTCCTGTACTTTTATTTAATAATTCTCTTCCCAGGTTTGGGCACTTGCAGGCTCTGTTTCTGCTTTTTTTTTTTCTGGTTGAAGCAGACACACACATCTGAGAAGCTCATTGTGCTGAGGACAAAGTGCTTAGTTTATGTTCATAAAAGAACATTTGAATGTTCAAAAGAAAATTTTCCAGATGAAAAGCACTGAGTCATTGAACAGTGTTTTATTAAATAGAAGAGGTTCTTTTGTAGCTTAATATTCAGCACTGAGTGTTATACAGCATTACATGCAAACGTCTTTAAAATGTGTTTTGTAACAGATTGAATATGAGAAGAAGAAGAAAGAAGATGGAAAACGAGCTCGAGCTGATAAACAACAAGTGTTGGACATGCTTTTTTCAGCCTTTGAGAAACATCAGTATTACAACATTAAAGACCTGGTGGACATAACCAAACAGCCTGTGGTATGTACTGGAAGTCTTGTAAATACAACTGTTTTCAGTAGTTACTATTGTGTGTATTTTACATATCCAAAAAATAGTTTAGCATATATTATATGCCTTAGAAACTCCTCTCTAAATATGTTTTACAACAAACTGAAATCACCAAGTTTTAAGTTCAGCATTGTAGGACAGGGTAGGATACCAAACATTGCAGTGAGTGTGCTTTTTCCTGACAGAGATGGTTCAAATAACCTAAATGGTCTCTTTTTTATTTAGGTTTGCTTTAATACTAGGAAACCACATTCTGTAATGCTCTTCTGTCTCCCCTGCTGCTTCTGTCCTCACAGAAGCCTGTTCTCTTGGCAGTAGAGAGCTTGTGTAAGTGTGTGGTCGGCCTTTCTCTCAGCTTCTGAACTTTATTTTGGCACAGCAACAGGGGTTGCTTTTTCTGTATTTCGTGGAATTAGTATTAAATGCAGGGATTATCCATGTTAGGAGTTCAGGCATCATGTCCATGCCTTCACAATCACTGGAGTTCCTTTACAAGTAGGATAATTTTTAGGTTAAGAGTTTGGGTAGTTGATATTTAGAATTTATTTGCATTTTTCTTTTAAACAGTGTTTTGATACACAAACAAGAAAAGCACCAGGACATCTGCATATATGATGGTTTTGACATCTTGCAGTGCCTGTCAGCCTCTTCATGTATGAACCATAACTTTGCAGTTCTTTCCTTTCTTCCCTGTTCAAGCTTTCCTTGAGCAGACCAGGCAAGAGTGGGAGGGAGACAGTGATATGTGAAGGACCTCCAGTGTTTTTGATGTTTTTCACTGCCAACTTCAATATCTGTCCTCAACCCAGCTGCAGATTTCATAAGACTTAATGGGACTTAATTATGTTTGAGTCTAAATGGAGCAACAATGTCAGAAGTTGTTAGAGCTAAGGCAGAAGAAAGAACAGTGACAGCTGGATTATGGAAAAAATACTCTAAAAAAGGTGGAGAAATGAAGATGCTTACTAGTTTTGCTCACTTCACATTTAGAATTAAGTATATCAGTGTCAGAGCATTTGTGTAAGTGAACAAGCTGTTTGGTTAGAAGCTGCATGAAGATGTTACCCAATTCAAATCCATGTAGGTTCACTGTGTTCTAGTGCCTTGAAAGAAACTTGAAAGTTGAGTAACATATTCGTGTCTTCCGTTCATTTATCTCATGAGTCAGCTCCTTATCTCTGTGGCAGAGAAGGTGTGTGGGTCATGGGAGCTGAGGAGGAGGAAGGAATAGGGGGAAGATATGGAGGAAGTGGCAAGAAAATTTTAAGTGGGGGTTTTTTTTGGTAAGAGAAGTGTGGCAGTCACTATCTCATCACTTTGCATGCAAGTCTGTACAGATTTATCTCATCTACCATGACATCAGAGTGCAGTAGTCACCCACAACTCCCACTTAAGCCACTGGAGAACTTGAAGTTAAAAATAAATAATGGTATTTTTCTTACATAATGGTAAATGTAAATAGTAAATTAAACGCTTGCTACAGAATATGTTGCATGTTACACAAGAAATTGCTGCCATCTTTATTTGTGTCATGAAATCACAAAACAAGTCTTCTCTGAATGTAAATTACTGCTGTATTAGGGAAACTTGGGTTTATTTGTTTTTTGTTCTAATGCAAAATAACAATTTGCAGTAGTAGGCAAATGTTTTGCCACCTACCCAGATGTAAGTACTTAATGCTCCCTGGAAATACTGCAGTAATTCTAGACTTGGGCTTCATGGCTGTAAACATAATACAACTCTCTGTGAGCAATCAAATATTTGTGAAGAATGTAACCAGTATGGAACCAGTGGTCTAAGATGAACTGTTATTTTTTAAAAATTGAGTGGATTGTTTGCATTTTTTCTTCTATTTTAGCTTTAAGTAATGGTTATCCTAAATACAGTGGAGTTTGTTTCCCCCTCAAAGTTTCAGAAGGATTTTCAGAGCTTGTAAGATAACTTCTCAGAATTTCTATCCTATAATTCCGTGATAACATTTCACTTTTTATGGAAAAAATCGTGAGGGAAGGTGGAACAGAGCAGAGGATGCTTTAAATATACAAACAGATCACCTACAGATGAGCTTCTGTGCTAAAATTATATGTTTATAAACATACTGGACCCCTTTCTGAGAAAAAATTGTGACCCCCTAATTAGCAATCACCAGACTCTAAAATTCCGAATTTGGCGTCACTGGGAGTAGTGTGGAGTTTCTCTCCGTGGTATGCTATCAGAGCACTATGCTTCAGGATATATAGGCCCAGTGCAGGTGGGAAGTCCTGGTTTCTAGAAGGAGAATTGATCCTGAAGGAAAAATCGTAGCATCCCCTGAACTCATCTCTTCAAGCCATTTGCTCTCAGGCACAGTACAGCACAGTGGGATTATCTGTGATTCATTGTCTAAAAACTCCAGCAGTTCAGTGTTGTCTGTGCTCACAGTGACGTTTTGGGGTTAATGCTCTCAGCTGCCCTCCCTAACACCTCTGCTGCCTGGTTGCCCCCTACAGCAGAGATGGGAAATAGGAATAAGCTGCAAATCCTCAGTTGCTGCAGTTCACGGTTCCAGCTTGAACTGTCCTTACCTGTGGCACAGACCTTGCCTTGCTATTGTTTGGGTTGGTTTTGTTCCATTTCATGATGCTCTTGGAAGTTTTGGCCTGGGAGAAGCAGAACTGCCTGGGTAATTAATTGAACTGTCTGAAAATTAATTGAAATTAAAAATAGCCTTTGTATAGCCTGGCTGGGTGGGTTTGGGTGGGTGCTGCGCAAAGTTCAACCACAGTGGTTTCACTCTGCCTGAGCTCAGCAGCAGCAGCATCACACCTTGTGACCCGGCTTCCCAGGTACAGACTAGATCTGCCAGCCCAGGAACTGCACATGAGTGTACCTCATGGCACCGAGTGCAGTTGTGAGGGTTTTTTTCCAATTCTCTGTCCATGTGGTCTAGAGCAGAATTTAACCTTGCAGCCAGGTGTTTCTCCCACCCACTCTGCCATGCTTTGAGGGGTCTGTCAGTGACACTGCTTCGTGTGCAGGGTTTGCAAACCAGGCAGTGGATATGCAGGTGTGCACATCTGCACACACCCATGCAGAAATGGCTTTCTCACCTGCTCCCAGCACCTTTTACACCGTGCGTGGTGCATCGCAGTGGTAGCGAGAGTGTGTGTCCCGGGTACCTGATTGAAATAAATAATGACGGCATCTCTGCAACAGACGAGGTGTGCGAGAGGATGTCGGTGATCTCCTGCTGCCACCTGCTGGGGTTTGCGTCCGGCGCCCCTGAAGGCTGAGGAATCATCCCTGCACAGGGAACTCCCTGCTCCTGTGCCCAGCCTCTGTGCTCGAAGGAAACTGGTTCATATACACATCTCTGACAGTCACCTCTCTTACTTGTTGGACTGCTTTGTATATTTTTGATGTGTAGCTGGAGAGGGAGAGTAAGGATAAATTTCTCTAAAAGAGACTTCTTTTACTGACTGAGAACATACTTTCTGTTTATGTATTTCCTAGCTTTCCATTTAGCAAAGGAGGGAAGAGTATAAGGAACAGACCTTCAGCCTTTCTTATTTTCCTGTGTCTTCAACACATATTTGCTGGTTTTAATGGCCTGGAGTATGTTGATATTTGCACTTAGTAGAACTGTAGATGCAGAAAATACAAGTGTTCCACCAACTCCACTTCAATATAAGCACTCCAACAGGATTAAATTGCTCAAACTAAAGCAATTACGAATTTAATGTGGGGATTCTTAAACTGTGGTCTGTGGTTGCCATGACAATCCACTCATATCAGTCCAAATTAATAATTAAACAAACAAGCAGGCTCTTGTGACTCTTAAGAAAATTACTGGTGTTTATTATAAAGAGGGAAGGAGGGGAATATCAGTAAGTTATGTTTTGTCAAAGATTATGCTAGTGGTATAATAGCTCTACTTGTTCTGGGTTTTTTATTTCTCTTCCAAGCCTTAATATTTTAATATATTAGAAAATTCTCAGACATATACTCAGCTCTCCTCTAAAAATGAGGCCATAATAAAATGCTTAAAGCTTTGCAAAGTGGTGTGAAAACCAACAGCTTGAGGCTTTGACAAAGTCTGAATAAGGCAAGGAGTTTCAAGATAATCCCAGCCCAAGCAAGAAGAAAGGTCAAGAGCTTTTAGCTCAATTGGAGGAATTCCAGCAGGAGGAAGATGTGTGAGATAACACTTCCCAAGAGGTGCTGGTAACTTCATTTCAGCAGCCCCTGGAGCATCCATCTCGCCATACTCGCCTCTCAGAGGGACTGCCTGGGAGCCGTCACCCCTGGGGCTAGGGTGCTCCCTTCTGCCTCTCTAGG
This sequence comes from Platysteira castanea, assembly GCA_013397175.1. Taxonomy (NCBI): domain Eukaryota; kingdom Metazoa; phylum Chordata; class Aves; order Passeriformes; genus Platysteira; species Platysteira castanea. The sequence goes on from VYXC01002062.1 coordinate 83,503, forward strand.
GCTTGCCCTAATCCCTGCTGGTGCCTGAGGGTTGAAGTCCATCCCAGAGTCCTTCCCACACCAGTTAGTGCCCATCAGCCAGCAGGGCTGTCTGCTCCCTAGGAACTGAGTCCATGCGATTGAGCAGGTGTGTAGGAACTGTGGCATTTGCCTGCCTGTTTAATTTGAATTTTTGTTTCCTTTCAGATATACCTGAAAGAAATTTTGAGAGAAATAGGCATCTACAATGTGAAGGGGACCCACAAGAACACATGGGAGCTGAAGCCAGAATACAGACATTACCAAGGAGAAGAAAAGAGTGATTAACAAAAACATTTATGAAGTAAGAGTGATTGCACTGAGGGAACTGGTGTTTACAGACAGGACTGAGCACAGTGCAATTCTGCAAGGATAAAGATAAATTAAAGCAGCTGATACTTTTTAATTTTCTGTAGCTTTTTCCCCCAAGGAATATTTCTTTTATGTTTCTATATATGTTTTGTCTTTTGACAGGAAAAGGAAAGTTTATAGAATAAACTTGTATTAGATCTTTATTAGAAATCGTTTGAGTTTTCCTCTTACCTTTTCTTGGTAGCTTTGTGGCTTTTCCAAGCCTGGATAACTGACAGAAAATGTGTCTTAGAGGAACCTATAACTTTGTGGGTTTGCATTCCAGTATCACCAGGTTAATGCCCTCGGTTCTGCTGGGATCTGTCGGGGCCTTGTCTGGAAGCCTGCAAAGGTGCACAACCCTTTGTGCAGTGTTTGGGTGGAATGGACATGATACTCCTCTTGGGATCAGGCTTTAGGAAAAACAGCCACAACCATGGTGCTCATCACAATCCTTAGTTCACAATCCCTTGTTCCCTGGGAACAAACCAATGCAGTTAAAAACCCATAAAGTCAGTGGGAAGATGTCAGTCCCCTCCATGTGATTAAGGAGGAAAAAAATGAAATGTCTCTTAGGTACAGCCAGGAATAGTTTTATCTTTTGTTTGGTTTTTATGCTGATACCTATGTTTTGTTTAAGCATATCAATAAAAGCATTATTTCAATTCGTACCACACAATGTTCTGCATTATTGACTGAACACATTGTGATTTAGGTGGCTTTGGTCTGAAGTGTTTTTTCGAAGCATGTTTTTATTGCTGGCTTTGCCACTGGGTTCCTCTGCAGTTAGGGAAAGATTGCTAAATGTTATCTGTGTCTCTGTTCCCCCATTTTTGAAATGCACACTGCAAGGATTGTCCCTTAAACATCCTTTTTAGGAGGGAGCAGGGAGGGGACTATTTAATTGTATTCTCAAATTTAATTATATTCATTTTATGTTAAAGAAACAGCTAAGAACACAGAGTAGGAAAACCTCATTAGTGTACCTGTAAATGAAGCAGAAGGTGAGGTTTGATAGCTCAGCTTTCACATTCCCTCATGTCCTTCAGGTGTGTGCATCGTTTCTGCTCCCCCTAATGAAACAGGTCTGTGTGAGAAGCAAACATTCCATTATTGGTCCACTTGGAAGCAATGAACAGCTTGGGGAGTGGTCAAATGCTTCCAGAGGTTTGTAAAACAACTCTTTAAGTCGCACAATTTTGCTCAGTTTTGTTCTAGAGTTGTTTGTGTAGGTAACTCGCTACAGCTACACTTTGGGCTGCTGCTCAGCATCCTGTGACATGAAGTGTCCAGTTCCCAGGAGATGGACTGCTGAGAGTTTTGAAGAGCAGATCCCATTCCAGGGGCGGAGTGCTTTCATAAATACTGCCACTGACTCGTGTGTCCTCAGGTTCTCCAAGCAGGACCCAGCTTGCAGATGACTGCAGGAACCATCTGAGGGTGCTGAGAGGAATGCAGCAAGTCAGCCTTTGTGTCTTGCTGTGGAACATAATGTGTTCCCAGGCAGTAGCCAGGGCCTGCTCACACTGCTGTCCTCATCGTGCTGCTCGAGTCCTCCGTTCACTTGTGTTGAGAGCCGTGTAGGATGAGAGCTCTTGCCTTGCATGAGCTGGGTTCCTCTGTGGGATCCATGTCCTGTTTCAGCAGCTGAAGCACCCTGCAAGTGTAGGTCAGTTTCTCCCTCGTGTTGCTCCTCACGTGGTCTTCTAAAATCCATGCAGGGGGATGCCATGCCAGCCTGATTGAGTAGTGGCGTAATTCCTTACCACAGGCAAAAATGCCATTTCCGAGGGAAATGGTTACTTTGAGTGGGATCCCCAGCAGGATTAGTTCAGCAGGAAAGCTTTGGATCTGCTTGTATTTCTGGTTTTATGTGAGCTGCTTCACAGTTTGTCTTCAGTTGAGAGGGACATTATCAGTCAGCAAGAAATGCCTGAACATCTAAGTAAAGGAGGTATTTTATTGATCTGAAGAGTGCCTTTGGACAGGGTGAATAAGCTCTACTCAGGAGTAATGGAAAATGTGCAGAGCACTCTAATTTTTATGGGGTTTATGGTCTCTACAAAGGGCTGATTTTTTATGGGTATCATTAAAAACATGTAGAATGCTAGAAGTAATCAAGCAGTGGAATTTTCAACCAGCAAGCAAGCAGAAAGGTTGAGGAATGCCAAGGTGTACTGGTTGGCTTGCAGCCTTCTGCAGAATAGCACCAGTTTAAAAAAATGAGGAGCAGGACAGTGAGGAAACACCATTTTAAAAATGGAACTAGGAAATGCTATATCAGAGTAAACTAAGAGAAGGTAACCAGTGGAGAGTCCAGAAGCCAGGCAGCTTGTGAAGTACTTTTTTACCTGCTTCCTGCATCATTTTGAAGGCTTTCTAGCACGTTAGGGTGCAATTGGAATTTTAGCCTCAAAAGCTGCCCCGAATTTCAAGTGGCACGAGAGAAGGGAACGACGAGCCCACAGAGATGCTGATCTAGAGCATGAAGGATGGTCTTCTGTGCTGTGCATTCAAGGGCTCTGCTGGCTTCTGCCTGGTGGGAGCACATGGCAAAGATGGAAGTTTTTATGTGCCCTTGGCAGGTCTTCATCTGGCCTGCAGCCAAGCCATGGGATCTTGCAGTACAAACCATCCTAGAAGCAGCAGGATGAACGCACTGCTGTGGGGCCCATATTCTCCCTTCTGCAGTAACCCAGGGCACTGCAGGCCTAGTCTAAATTCATGCAAGGCTGGGGTAATGACTGAGCATTTGGGAGAACCTCATTTGGATCTATCGCTCAATAACCAGCAAAACCTTTCCAGCTCTGCTGCACTTGTTCTGCACGAGGCCCTTACGCAAGTGCTGTTGGCAGGATTGCCATCTGCCAGAAGAGAGGAAGGAGGCTCAGAGGCGTTCAGGTCTGATTCCCTGGCCCCCACATTTGGATTAATTTAAACACTGGACTCGCAGCAGTTATGAACGATTCCCTGCCAGTCTTCCCATGTGCTGCTGTCTCTGCTCACTGCTGAACTCTGCTCATATGGATGTTCTTGAATATTAGTGGTCAAAACATTGCTTGGTGAGCGGGTCCCACAGGCAGCAGCAGAAGTTTCTGTGTGCTAAATGCCATTAAATGAGATTAAAAGTGCATCCACTCACCAGCATTGCTTCTCCCAAACGACCAGTTTGAGTCATTGGAAATTTCATACTCGGTAAGCTCAGGCAGTACCAGCATGGACCTGAGCAGACATGAGATGACAGCCGCCCCTTTAGAGATCTCCCCACTCACTCAACCCTCTTCTCTTCCCCCCCCCCACCCCAGGGGAATGGGGAGGAGAATCAAAGTAAAACTTGTATGTTGAGTAAGAACAGTTTAATAACCAAAAATTAGTAAAATATAGTAGTAATGGTAAAAAAATTATAAAAATGATAATAAAAATGGAAAAACAAGTGATGGACAATACCACCACCCTCTGACTGATGTCAGAGTCCCCTTCCTGAACCCAGGTCGGCCCCCCTTATGCGTAAGCCCCCCCCAGTTTACATACTGGGCATGGCATTCTGTGGTGTGGAATAACCCTGGTAAGCCCTGGTCACCTGTCCCAGCCGTGCTCCCTCCCAGTTTCTTTTGCATCCCTCCTCACTGGCAGAGCATGAGACAATGGAAAACGTCCTTGACTTAAGGTAAACACGACTTAGCAGAAAACCAAAACATCAGTGTGTTATCAACACCGCTCGGATTCCAAATCCAAAACACGGCACTGTAACAGCTACCGAGAAGAAATTAACCCAGAAATGAGCACGGCTGAAAATCAGGCCACAGGGGGGCCAGGATAGCTCGTGCCGCCGGGGGTGGCTGGCGGGCTGGGGCAGCTGCAGCCGGTGGGTGAAGGGCAGAGCTGACTCCCTGAAACACCTTTTTGTGGGCAGCGTGAAGAAGCACCGGCAGCTGCAGGCAGTTCTATGGCCGCAGGAACCACACAGCCGCAGGGACAGCGAAAACATCCCTCCCTGCTGCCACGGGGGGCGGGGCGAGGGCGCCCGGCTCGGGTGCAGACAGAGCTGTAGCTACAGCAGATAAAGCTCAGCCCTTGAACCAGGCTATTCCAGTAGCAATAGTCCCGTTTTGTTAGCTGAACATCCATTGTGAGGAGGGCGGGAGTACGTAGCTTTACATGGCCATTCTCGACTACTCTGTTACAAAGAATTTGGGAAGCTAATCTTTAAAAAACTGCCTGGACATCTACGTTCACGGTCATTCCCTATTATGAAAACAGCTGGACTGCTTTGTGCCAGCACACCTGCACCTTGCTGAGGATAGGAAGAGGTTTGCTCTCGGAAACGCCAGCCGTGTTTCCTTCCTGCTGCTGCGGATCACAGATGGGGAGGTGAATCCCAGCTGTTAGCTCTCAGGATAAAGGGTGGGCTGCAGAGAAACAAATGGTTCAGCATTTTTATCACTGTATTCAGCTGCTGCCACATTGGCAACATTGGCATCACACAACCAAAATGGTCCTAAAAAGGTCTCCAAGGGCGTTTGGCTCCTTTCAGTCTGAAGTGGAAGGTGATGAATGCAGCTCGAGTGGATTGAAATGCCCAGCAGCTACGTGCATCCCTAACATCCCACCCACTCCTGCAGAAGACGCTTGCAGGGTTTGCCAGCATTTGCTGGCACCCAAAAATGCTCCCTCAAGCCACCAGCCCTGGCCACAGGAACTTGGCTGTGATCTTTGCACAACGGCTTCCAGCTGCAGCTTCAACCAAAAGGCAGCCAAGGCACAGGGACTGCAAACAAGCACGATCGTGCTCTTGGGAGTGGATTTTGTACTGTTCAGGGCAAAAACTTCCAGGCTTGGCTACGGTTTTTTCCTCCTCCCAAGACGTTTATCCTGAGCTAATGAATACGGTGTTTAACTGCTGCTCTCCCACTGCGGGCTGCAGTGACACAGATTTTCCGGTCCGGAGCAAAACATCCCAGCTTAGAGTGGCAGTGACAGCCCAGGGAAGTGGCTATGGAGCTGAAGTGTAGATGGAGGCTCACAGGAGCAGAGGGGGGCATCTTATCTGCTCCAAGCGAGCAGCAGAGTGTGAGAAAGCCCAAGTATCTTGAGGCAGCTACTATTGCTCGTCAATGAAAACATCCTTCCTGAACGGCTGTCACTGAAAACACTGCCAGGATTGCAGTGGGCTGGCCTGTGCCATCTCAACAGCCAGACGTGCTTGAGGAAGAAAGCCGATTGCAGCTTTTAAATTATTTCCCATATTAAAAAAAAAAAAAAAGTCTCATTTTACTTATTGGACAACAACCATGTCCTAAGGTTATTGTAATTGTCTCCTGGCTGTTAGCTAAACTGAGTTTAAAAAATAAATTCACAAAAAAAAAGCCCGCAACACCAATCAAACCCAATTGTGTTTCCTACACACTTTAATTTAGAACTTTCCCTTTGCAGGTTCTCCCTCCTTGTGCCAAAGCTGAGAGCTGCACAAGGCTCCAGGACCATCACCCACTTGGGCTCTGGCATCCAGCCCCAGCCCATGCTCAGTGGGCAAAGCTAAGTGGGCTTTGCCCCCAGAGGGGCAGTGGGGACACCAGTGCCTCTCCCAGCACACCAGATGTTCCCTCCACTGCGTGAACACCCCCAGGTCTACACTCTTTCTCCTCAAAGCAGACGGCCAAGGAGCAAAACGCTGCTGTAGACGCATTCAGACATTAACATCAGTCACTGGCCCGTGGAAAGTATTTGGTGTTTTTTTGTGTGCTTCCAGAGGGCAAAAACAGTGGATTTGTAGATGGGGTAGCAAAACTGTAAGACAAAAATCAGACTTTGAGGGGGAACAGTGGGGTGGGAGAGCAAAAGGTCAAGGGGACCATGGGACATGTGCCCAGAACAGCAGCTGCTTCCTTCAGCCCCAAGGCATCACTCCTTTAACCACAGAAGCATGAAACTAAAAAGGCAGGTTCTTCTCTTCGTAAGTCAATCAGCCTTCCTTCCCCAGCAGGGAAGTGGGTGAGAGCCACCCACAAATCAGCATCCAGCTCTTAGTGGGTGCAGGAGTGGCCCGAGACCCAAGCCAGCAGAAGAAATGTTTCCACCCAGCTGCTTAACCTGCTCCACAATGCTCAGGGGAAATGCTGTTTGGATCCTCCCCAAATGCCTGGAAGTATCTTTCCAGGAATGTGAGATGCAAGCCTGATAAACGTATGTTTTAAAACAAGACAGGGCTAAGTTTTAAAGCTGTCCTTCAGTTTGGGCTGTGTTTTAAGCAGCACCAGGGTAATTTGCTATCATGGCAGATTTTATGAATTTAGTAACTCCAAACCTGTTGTCTGGAGTATGAAGACTTTCCTTTCTGAATCACTTCAGCTTTTCAGGCCCAGGAAAGAAACAGCTGCTTGAGATGAAAATGGGCTGGAAGAGGAGGAATTACATTACGAGGAAATACGCTGACTTCCTTCCCAATGCAGAGCTGTGTCATGGACTGCGGACAAAGTACATTTCCCAGCCACTCCACACACAGCAGAGTGACTCCCACCTCTCCCTCACCCTGGCTCCACAGCAGGCAGCTACCACAGCAGTGCAGCTGCGACAACCACTTGTCACTGCCGCAGTCCTTCCCTGCCACACCCTCCCTGGTGCATCTGACAGACAGACTTGATGCAGCAGAGCAGCTAGACTTGTCCTCTTCCCTAAGAAACTGAAGGCAGCAATGCATTTTTGGGAAGTGCAGTGAGTGCTGCAAGATGACTTCTCCTGCAGCTCACTGAAGAAACAAACAAAATCCTGCATCTCCAGAGCCTTTGCTCTTCCTTATAGCAGGCTGAAAGGACCCTTCCCACCAGAGGCTCTGCCATGCAGAAAAGCACACACCTGCTTGGAGCACAGAACCCCACAGTTAGGAATGTTGGCACCTAGCAATTAAATACCCCAATGAGCCTGGAGTACAGACAGCATGACACACAACTTGCCATTCAACCAAGCACTAAGGCTGGGCTCATCGTGCTTGGAAGCACCTGCTTTTCAAAGCAGCACCTCAGCCATACCAGGTGCCACGTGGCAATTTGCTCCAGGCTGGTGCCCAGGGCTCCCAGCCCCGGCAGAACCAGCCAGGCAGGGGGAGGAGCCATTTCCACTCCCAGGAAGGGGGAGCCAGGGCCGTGAGGGGCAGCACAGCCATACCAGCACTGCCCTGCCCACACTAACTTTACTCAACTGAGAAGCAGAAGTCTCAGCTAAGTGTTTCCCCTCCCTCTCTTTTAATGCTCCCATTTTTAATGAAGATGCAACAGGAAAGGGAAGATAACATCTTCACCTGGCCCAATTTACATCCTCTGCAAGGAAAGCAAGTCTTGCCTCAGTGACTTTATCTAACCTTTGAACCTGCTTCCCCTGCCTTTCAGCCCCATTGGGTGAAGTAGGTTACACCAAGATTGTACCCAGAAGCTTATCCAGAAGCTCAGCTGACCCAAAAATTCTGTCTTGGAAAAGCTTAAAAAAAATTTTTTTTATATATATATAAATGAAGTTCCCACAGAACTAGAAGAAGGTGTACTTAACCAGACAGGAACCTCAGAGATAACTAGGGCACACTCCACTCCCTCCTCCACAGTCTCTCACTCCTCCCACCCTGCTGCCACATCTATCTCACCCCAGCAGAACCCCCCTCCACCTCCACCCTCCAGCACCAAGGGCCAAAAATTGACACAAGAGAGCAAAGATGCAAAAACTCTGAAGGAGATACACAATCGGCAAGCGGGCCATGCCCTCCCCTTTCAGGCACCTTAACCTCCTATACCTCTGCCATCAGTGCAGCAGGAAAAAAGTTAATGATTAGCAGTCCAAGGCAACATCCCTGGTCAGGCACACGGTCAGCAACAAGAGACATCCTCATGGCTCCAGGTGGGGCTCTGAGGGAATTTGTGTTCCTTTATTCAATCCGAACTGCCACCAGGTCAGACAGGCAGAAAGCGCAAGGAACCCTTTACTGTTGCATCTCAGAGAGAACCAGAGAAGCAATGGTGTTTGCTCCAGGTCTGTCAAACAGATGCACTCCCTAACAAGGAACATGGCAGGGACAGTAAGTTATACTCACGCAGGTCTCAAGCACAGACATTCTGCTGGTTTGCAGGAAGTCTAGGGCATGGCTAGGCCATTCCAACATCTCTCTCCAAGAGGCCAAGTACAGAAAACCCCAAATCCTGCAACTTGACTAAATGCCAGTTAGTATGCTCCCCCAGCAGCTGTCAAACACAAAGTACCACAGCCAGGCTTTGTTGGACAACAGCCATTTCACCTTCTCTCCACAGTGTCCCTATTCAGCCTCCTGCCTTGATCTTGGAGACATACTACAGCTCAGAGAGACTCGAGTACTCTTGTCTGACAAAGCAGCTCAGCCAGCACGCAGCTTGAGTAGCACATATTCCATTCTGGGATGTTTTCATTAATCATTTCTTAGCTCTTCCAGAGATAACTCTACACAATCATGAAAGATGAAGGTGGTCCACTCCATTATGACACTTCTTGGACTTTGCCTTATTGACCTCAACCTGCTTTTGCACTCCAGTGCCACAGGCAAACTGTGAAATCTGTCTGGAAACAGTCCAGTTGCTGTGCACTAGCACCAGCTGTGCTACTGACAGCACCCAATCCTTGCTGCAACCTCTCCTTCGAGTCACCTTGAGAGACACATCAGACCACAAGACATCACCTAGAATGGGTTTAAATGAGTTTTATTTTAGACAACCTACATGATAGATGGTTTTTTCTTTTTTTTAAACAATGCCTCCACTCCAAATCAGGGTCAAAATAAGTGAATAAAGCTCAAGATGACATCAGTCCAGTTGTTAGACATTGCTGATTCCTGGTGTTGTGCCGATGAAGAAGAAACAGCAGCCAGCTATGAAGACAAGTGATCCAAAACCACACTGTTTGATTTGTTACTGAAACAAGAGTGGCAAGTGTTAGCTGAAGGTCATGACAGTCACAGTAAGTTTCTGTAACTTATCTGTGTATTCCCTAATTCAATCTGGGCTGCCACAGTCAGGCAGGCAGAAAGCGCAAGGAAGTTATTTTTGCATCTTAGTGCAAACCAGGGAGCAACAGGAGAAGTGCCCATGGTCTATCAGAGGATGCTGATCATTTTTACTGTTGTACAGAGCAACTGGCACCCACCAGCTGATGAGCAAGTGGAACACCCATTCACACCCTTCCTGCTTGACACACCAAGGTTCAGATTTCCCCTCAAGTAAGAGCACGTCCTAAGCAAGTACCAGAGCTTACAATGGACACACTGTCTCTGGAGACAGCTGCACCAAGAAGCTGAAGCAGGTTTTACTGCACATGGGAACACCCTGCTACTGTTCTTTCACTCCACCTTGAAGTAGATGGAGTTACCCAAATAACACATCCAAAAGGGGTGCCCCTGTAGAGGAGATGCATAGAAGCTTCTGCTCCCAGGAAGTACCTTTCAGGTGATCAGCTGTTCCAGGGCCAGGACAGACATCACCCCTCCATCAGGCTGTGGGAGGTGCTGTGTCTGTCTGCCAATGAAGTATTCCTTTAGTTGGGCTACTACTCCACATCAGAATCTGGCTCATCTTTACATGACTTGCATACCAGAAAGCCTGTAAGAGGCTTTACAGATAAATTTAGCTGTCTATAAACAGACTTCACAAGTCCACAATGACTGGGCAAAGCAACTGATGATCCCACACTGCAGTGAATTCCACAGGTCTCCAAACAAGCCAAAAAAACTTTAAGTTTGGTGGCAACCACATTCCAATACAGAATAGTTAAAGCAGACCACAAGACCAGTCCTGAGCTCAGGTAGTTGGAGATTCCAGAGAGAATAACGTTAAGTACTTGGTCATGTATTACTGTGTTCCCAAATTTAGGGCAATATTTAAACCGACAGTTCGTGTATAAGGGCATCAGAGTAAGTGAAAGAATATGGAACATGACCATGCAAGGTACTTCACATTTAACCCCCATAAAAGGGATCCAAAGTAGAAGTGCTCCATTTCAGAGGACCTTCTCTTCAAGGTAATAGTTTAAACCCATTCCCAATTACACACATCTCACCAGGGCAATCCCTTCTGCATTTCTTAGGCATTACATCCCCATGAATTACTGCAGTGACACTACATCCCCTTTCAGTACAACTGAATAGTACTCAAGGAAAGTTTCAGGCACTTTGTATAATATAAAGCACCCATCATGCTGTGCTTACACTAAGTTTTAAGTTTTTAAACTGGCAGCTACTGTTCAACTTTAACAGGGGTACAGGAGAACAAGTGATGAAGGAGCTCACCATGTACTTGGGCACATTCACCCAGGTCAGGTCAGTACTTACACATTTCTCGATTTCTAAGCCATCCTTAAAGAAAATCATATATGGGGTCACACCGTCCTCACGGAAATCCAGGAGAGCCACCATTCCATCTGGATTCATGTTCTCTCCTACAAAGAACTTCAGAGGAATGTGTTACTGAGACATTTAATCAGCAATTACCAGGAGAAAATTCTTTTTTATACACAAACAATGCAACATCACCAAGCTCAGTTTAAAAGTCTCCCTGACCAGCCACAAGGATTTTCCTTCTCTGCAGCTTGTCTATCTTAGTACCACCATGGCTGACATACCAGAAAAAAAGAATGCCATCCAGAGGAACCTTGACAGGCTGGAGAGGTGGGTCCAAGGGAACCTTGTGAAGTTCAAAAGGCCAAGTGCAAGGCCCTACACCTGGGTCAGGGCAATCCCAAGCACAAATACAGGCTGGGCTTGAGAACACTTGGGGTGTTGGTTGACAGACAACTCAGTGTAACCCAGCACTGTGAGCCTGCACCCCAGAAACCCAAACGTATTAAAGAGGAGTGACCAGCAGGCCACGGGAGGTGATTCTGTTCTGCTCAGACCTTACCTGGAGTGCTGCATCCAGCTCTGGAACTGGGACACAAGGACCAAGCCCAGGTAGGCCACTAAGATGGTCAGAGGCCTGGAGCACCTGTCCTATGAGGACAGGCTGACAGAGCTGGGGCTGTTCACCCCTGGAAACTCCAGGGAGACCGTACAGCACCTTCCAGTACCTAAAGGGGGCTACAAAAAGTCTGGAGAGGGACTTTTGACAGGCACATGTTGCAAAAGGAGAACAGGGAATGGCTTTGAAAGTCCAAAGAGGGCAGATTTAGATTATATACTAGGAAGAAATTATTTACTGTGAGGGTGGTGAGACACTGGCACAGGCTGACCAGAGAAGCTGTGGACGCCCCATATCTGGAAGTGTTTGAGGCCAGGTTGGATGGGGCTTTGGGCAACCTGTTCTACTGGAAGGTGCCCCTGCCCATGGCAGGGGATTGGAACCAGATGATGCTGTTCAACCCGAAGCACTCTGTCATTCTGTAATTTCGCCATGCTGCTATGAACAGAGTAAGACACAGCAAGGGCCAAAGTGATCCACCTTTCAAGTCTAACTCCACAGTCCCTAAATGGCCGTAACAACAAACATAGCTAGCTACAACCATTACCAGCTGAAATGAGATACCCAAACACCTAACAGTCTTTGGCTGTTTCTCCTCCCTGACTGTCAGGGCCCCTAATATTCTCAGAGAAGGTCAGGTTAGCATCCTCCCAATAGGAGCCCTCAAAATTATCCAAACCAGTTCAGCAGATGAACCAATCACAGCTTATCAATACTGCTGTAAGGAGACATAAGTTACCTGGTAGTTCTTGAAGTTGGCAAGGATGTGTTTGATTTGTTCTGCAGCCCCTGTCATGAAAGGCTTTACTCTCTCTGGCTTGTGTTCCTCAAGTCTGGCTTTGATTCTGGAAGTAGGAGAAAAAAAAAGATCTGAAAACATGTTCTAGAAAATAACTTTACTGTCTGGCAGGACACTGTAGCAGAAAGCGTTGCTACCTGTCAAACTTTGATTTTGCTGCCTTTCCCCCCACTCCCTCTCCAAGTCCCCAAATTTTAAATAAATTTTGCAAGTGAAATCACAGAACAGTGCCTGGCACTCCTACCAAGGTCATTATACTATTGGGTTAATAAAAAGAGGCAAAAAATAGGCAAAAATCAGCAAGCCTCTTCCACAGCACCAAGAGTATCACCCATCTGTGTCACAAAGCATTCTCAGCTCCAGTATTAACCCCACTGAACAGCGAGCAACAGAAATTACACCTTGAACTAGCAAAAAGTCCCATTCACACATGTTTTTTAGACGTTTACATTGTCACGCTAGAAAAGCTTCAGGAAGCTTTTCTCTACCACCTCAGCCCTTTCCACATGAAGGTTTGGCATGGAGAAATATGAAATAAAACAGCAAGGTTACAAAAATAAGACCCAAAGCACACAATCAAGTCCTCTACCTCAGCCAAGATAAACATAGATATTCCAGCACCCATGCTTTAGGGCTCCAGTTCTGCCAAGCATTAAGACATTCACATGCCAGGTCACACCTGTATCAGAACTAACACCTACTACAAATAAATCCAATGCTGTTTTTATAATCTCAAACACATAAAACCACTGCAATCCCACTGAAAGGAAAAGCCTACCAACACTTACGCTTTCATGTAATCCTTGATGTACTTCTTGTAGGATTCTTTTGTGAAGCTGGTCTCCTGAAGGTGGTGGTTAATTACTATGTCAACACCAGTTATGACCGTGGCTTCTGTTCCATCTCCCTCAGGACCTTCAGCAGAGGCATTGCCACCAATTAGAGAGTCATCAATTTGACCCTCTGTCCTGGTGACCATCTAGATTTAGAGACATCAAAAAACTTAACGGCTCTGCAAAAAACCTTAACGCTACCGCTCTTACACACCTATGACCTGACAGCAGGGCACAACTCCAGAGATACAGTTCAGTGCAAGGAACCTGGCTGCAGCTTGAGCACTGATTTCCCAGTAACAGGAGAAGGGGGAATGGGTTCAAATTGAAAGAAAGTAGATTTAGATTAGGTATTAGGAAGAAATTCTTAACGTGGGAGGCACTGGCAGAGGCTGACCAGAGAAGCCGTGGATGCCCCATCTCTGGAAGTGTTCAAGGCCAGGTTGGCTAGGGCTTCGAGCAACCTGGTCTAGTGGAAGGTGTCCCTGCCCAGGGCAGGGAGGTTGGAACTACAGGATCTTCAAAACCCAAAACATTCCATGATTCTATGACTCCCCAGCATGACTCCCCCTCCCGTGCCTATCCCAAGCTCCATTACACTCTACCCTAGCTGACCCGGGCTCTCTTAGGCACCACCTGCGGCAGGACCGGGCACTGGGCCGAGGTGGGTCTTCCCTTCTCTCCCTCCCTCCTCGGGCCCTTCGCAGGGACGCCGCCCCCCCTCCCCACCGGCCGTGAGTCACCGCGGCGTCTCCTCCTCCCTCCCTCGGGGCGGGCGGGCACTCACCTTCCCCTCCACTTCCAGGCACAGGCCGTCCGCCACCTCCCGGATCTTGTAGATGTCCGAGAACATCTCATCCTCTGCGAGGGACAGACACACACACATACACACACAGGCGCGTCAGCCTCCGCGCCCCGGCACCCACCACCTTCCCCCCNCGAGCGCAGCGCGGGCCGGGGTGGCGGCACAGCGGGCACCGGCGGCGGCAGCGACCCCGCCCCGCCCGAGGGAGCCGCGGCTGCACGGAGGCCTCCCCTCAGTCTCCTCTGCTCCAGGCTGAACGCACCAGGTGACCTCAGCCGCTCCTCGTACGCCTTCCCTCAAGGCCCGTCACCATCCTTGTGGCCCTCCTTCGGACACTGTAACAGCTCCATGTCTTTCTTATATTGTGGCACCCAAAACTGCCCCCAGCACTCGAGGTGAGGCCGCCCCAGTGCAGAGCAGAGCAGGACAATCCCCTCCCTTGCCTGGCTGGTGATGCTGTGCCTGATGCCCCCCAGGACAGGGTTGGCCCTCCTGGCTGCCAGGGCACTGCCGACTCAGATTCACCTTGCAAAATGGGGAGCAGGGTTTCATCCTTCCCAAGTCAGGAACCTCTGGAGAGCAACCAGTCCTGCCTCGTGCCAGAGCAGGACCTGTGCCTCTCCCTCATTGCCTGTGGTTGCATTTCGTGGGTTTCAACACCAATTTTCCTCTTTCTTCTAATCTTTTAAGCTCTCAGTAACACTTTTCTTTTTGTCTAACTTCTTATGAGGTATCTGGGATGTGTCATCACTGGCCCATTTCTCATTACTCAGAGTCACCAAGCTGGGACGATCGCATTTTCACTTTCTTTTTGCCAGTTGGTGCAAGATGGTACAGCTTTTGGGCATGATGCCTTAGGTCCTAAGGCATCAGGCACATCTATGCATCTTTTCTTTCCCCTCAATTTTTTTTCTAGGGAGGCAATTATGTATATCCACTCTCTTTCCCTTGTGTTGTATTATCTTTGCACCTACATTTTCCAAACTAGCTTCCCATTTAACACAGGCACCCTCGTAAATCCATACACTGGCTTTCTTTCAGAAGAGTGATAGGTTAATTCCCAAGCACCCCAGGGAAGCACTGCTGCAGGGCTCTGAACCTTGCAAGGGCTGTGACACGGGGCCACGGACTGGGTGTTGGACATTGGCCCTGCTGGGTGTACACGGACATACATTTGCTCTACTGGGTGCTGCACCTCCTCCAAATAAATGATGTTTTCAAAATAGGGAAATAATTAGGAAGCTGTTAGACTCTTCCTGTTATTACTCCCTCAGGGAAATTGAGTTGGGTATGTTCAGAGACACCACTTCTGCACTTGCGAAAGGGCTGGCTGCGGCAAGTATAGTTTTCTTATATTTCCAAGGATAAGTGAGATTTAGCCCAGCAGTCAGGGTCGAGATGAAAGACAGAAGGACAGTAACGCCTAGACCGCTTTTTCCCCCTTTGGATATACTTTTCTGCAACAGCCTGTCAGAGCTGAAACAAATCTAGACCTCACTTGAACTCTGATTCTTAAGAGACATTGATAAAATATCTTCAAAACACATCATGGGACCTGAAGCGCTTAATGCTGCTAATGATCCTGGACTTGGCAGAGACATCAGGGCACAGGACACAATTCCCTGTCCCTCACCTTCCTTAGGCAGTAAATTGCTCATTGCTTTCTTTGTGTGCCAGCGGAGCTCCCTTCTTATCTCCTCCTCCTCTCCTCTTCCTTCCTTTGCTCCAGATATCAGTGCCCTTTTTTTTTTTTCAGATGGTCTAGCTGCTTACATAATCTAATTAAATTTATAAGTCGTTCTCTGCTGGTTTTCACCTTCAAGACTACTGCTGCTATTTCAGGCCTGAAGAAGGGGCTTCTGCCCAAAAGCCTATCTGTTTTTTTTTTTTTCTCAGTGGCAGCGGGCCTGATAAAAGATAGCCCCTCATTTTACAAACCGCAGTAGAAAAAGAGCAACTTACATCTTTAGCAGTGTGTGTGTGTTGAGTGACAGGGGAACATTTGGCTCCTTCTACATGTAATATGCAGCTAAAACCATCCACTTAGTAGGTGTGCTTCAATTTGGTTTTATTTTTGAGAGGCTGTTCTAGAAAAATGGATATTTCTGCAGTAGTCTGGAAACCTCTTACAAATTCATCAGTTCGCTCAATTCACTGAAGTCAGGGTAGAAACCCTTTAGTAACAGTGAGAAGGTAGATGGACCTTCAGGTTGCTTTGCCTTGCCTGTAGGTCTGTAAAAAGACTTGCAGGTGTAAAATGTGAGATGTCATTTAAAAATGCATCGTTTAAATGGGTCAAGGCTCCTGTGTGAACACCAGTTTGATGTGGAGTTAAATCAGTATCAAGCTGAAGTTAGCACTGTTTCAATTGGTGTAGGCTTTACTGAGGTACCAGTGCTGAAATTTTCCTGTGATCCCATCTAAACAGAGAATTATGTCATGTGCTGATACTTTGTGATGAACTAGATTTGAAAATGCTTTTTTTCTTCTTTTTTTTTCAGAAACCAGTGACATTTGAAGAAAATCTTAGTGTTTCTCACCTGCTTTCTGTCCAGGCAGCCTCTTCAAGCACTTCTCACATCCAGCCAGAGCTGGATTCACATTTCAGAGTGATAGGTTAAAAACATGGTCCGTCCCTCCCTCCCTCCACCTTTATAGTTGCCAATTGACATCCAAAATTATGTAGGTTTTCCTGATGGTGCACCTCACCTTTGATGTTGTGTACATCCCGATGGAAATCCTGTGGTTTTATAGATGAGTCTTCTAATACTATTTGAGGAGGATTTTCTGGACAGGTGTCTGTGGAGTCTCACAAGAAGCTTTTCTCATGGAAGCCACACCTCAGATAGTTGTGAATAACTGCAGTGTTACTTCCATCAAGTGTTAGCATCTGGATATGGCTGTGCTCAACTAATTGTGTCTTGGATTAAAGTGCCAGATGACAGCTGATACTACACCATTCTTTCCCTAAATAAACTGTATTTTCAGCCCATTGTGGCAACTCCCACTGAGCTGTAACAAAAAGGAGGAGATCCTGCCTTCAGCTAAGTCTCCTGCAAGGTGCAATCAAAGGAAATAAAGCAGAGGTGAGGCTGGAGGAAGAGAGGTGATACCGGGCTGTGAGATAAGGGATGGCACCAATGTGTTCTTCTAACCTTTGTTAAAAGGCTGTGAAAGTCACATCATGGTGATGTTCTACATCATTTTCTGGGTGTGGGAGAGAGGATCCTAAGTATATATATATATACACACACATATCTATATCTCCTGGTAGAAAGGAAGTGGAAAAATTAAGATTGAAGGACTCAGCAAGCCCTGGAACTGCAGAAAGGCTGGCAGGACAGTCTGTGCCCAGTGTCCCCTTCCCCAGTACATTTCCCAGCACAAAGGGTCAAACAGAGAGGATGCATGATATGCCTGTGATCAGCTCAAATTTGTCTTCACAAATCTGTCTGGAATTTAGGACTGAAACAAAGAGCTGTGACTTTGTAGCCCCTCGTTCAACACACACAGATGGAAACGGTAGCTTTTAACTGGTTTCCTTCAAGTTTTTCTCCTGGGGCACTTTCAGGCAATAAAGATTTGATCATTATTTGCTACCCCTTCTTATTAATTGGGAATTGATCTCACAAAACCAGACCATCAGTTTGATTCTTTCAGGTGAGTTTATGTTACGAATATAGCCGTTCTTCCAGTGCTTGGCAATCCTTCAGCCGTTTTGGATCTTGAGCCAAAATTCATAATTTAGATTTACATTGGCAGTGTATTAAGCCAGAATCCCAGATCCCAAGATTAGTATTTGGAAGAGTTGAGCTTTGATCATCAGTGTAGCTTATCAGGTCAGATCTATGCACAAGTGATAGACCATGTTAGACTGGACTAGATAGATGACGATATCCGAGACAAAGGCATCACTTTCTAGAATACGAGGAAGTTCTTCGGTTCAGCAGCAACCCCTCTTGCACTCAGAACAAATGCAGGTGTTCTTACCTCGGCATTTTCCGTATTTACAGTTCCTCTCGCGGCAGCTGGGACCCTGAGAGCTCTGTTTCTCTCGCTGGCTGCTGCACTTCTCCGAACAGACACAGAGGTCACTGCGCAGCCACAAACCACTTTTACCTGTGGCACTGCTTGCACCAGGTCAGCTCACCCAAGCCCTGCCGTGCGGGGTGGGAGGCTGTCAGCCGGCACTGCAACTGATACGTTTTTAGGGAAAGCAGGACTGCGAGTCCCAAGTTAAGAACTGTGAAGCAAGGTGCTGCCCACCTGCGATTTTATACTTACTAACCTTATAAACATCCATGTGACTGGAAGGGCTGTGGTACAAAGGCCTGCAGCTGATCCTCGAGTCTGCTGCCAATGTGTCCCACTGATGTGCTGAATGATGGAATAGAGGGTGCATTCATTAAAGTGGCAGTAACATTAGGTTGGGAAGGACCACAAGTGTATTGGAGATTAAGACTGGAATTAAAAAGTCATATTGACACATTGGACAAGTGGCCTGAAGTGTTAGAAGGCATTTGGACAAGGCCAGCAGGTCAATGAGCAGTCAAACATTTACTAAAGGAAACTCTACCAAAGGCTTTTGAACACAAAGATGCAGCATACTATTCAAACAAGCTCTGAGCCACACACTATTAGAAACTGAAAGAGTGCATAGGGGAACTGCTGCCTTATCCTGGCCCTCGTCCTTTGCTCTGTTTTAGGCTTCTGCTGCTGGCAAATGCCAGGGAATGCTGAGGTGATTATGTGCTCCATATAGGTGCTCTGATGTCATGCTCACAAATGCAGAGCAGAAATGATCAGCCATGGACACAGAACAGAGAACTGGGCAGCAGTTCTGCAGAAAAGATCTGGAATACTGGTGGATCCAAAGCTGCACAAGAATCATAGAGTCATAGAAACATTTAATTTCAAAAAGCCCTCTAAGATCATTGAGTCCAATCATTAAACCAGCATTGCCAAGTCCACCACTAAACCATGTCCCTGAGTGCTACATCTAGATGTCTTTTAAATACTTCCAGGGATGGTGACTCAACTATGTCCCTGGCCAGCCTGTTCTGATGCTTGACCAGCCATTTAGTGGGAAAAAAAAATTTTTGATGTCTGTTTCACCTGTTCTGAAAAAAGCCCACACCATATTGGAATAGATAAGTGGTGATGTTATGTGTAAGGAACTTGTGCTGTCATAGATATGAGGGGCTGAGCTCTGGTGGTACTGGTTCTTCTAGCAGCACTGACTCCAGCTTTAGCAGCACACTTTGAAAAAGGTATGGACTGATCAGCAAGGGTTCACAAAAGCAGAGGGAATGAGTAGAAGGAATATGAGTTAGTTTGGTTTGCTGCGAGGAAGTTTTAGATTAGGCACTGGAAATGCTTTTCAGTACAGCCAATAGAGAAGCAAGGAATAGGCTGTCTACCTAGTTCTCTGTCCCTGCAGGTTTTTGAGAATAATCTGGAAACCTGCCCATGTGAGATCAGAAAGCATGTTAGATCTGTCAGTAATGACACAGATAATGGCTGATTCTGCCCCACGACAAAGGGAGAGGCTGCCTCTAGGTTGTTTTTAACACTATTCATCACTGAGTGATTCTTAGGTGAACTATGTGCTGTCATTTATACCTGTTTAGAGTTGGTTACACAATTAGGATAAAAATAATATCCTCATATCCCTATTCAGAATGAGCTAGAGGGTTTGGAAAAGGGATATTATGAGAGAGGAATGTTGTCCTGCATGGCAAGATGGGTCTGTGTGGAAATCACATGTGCACAGAGGGAAAAGCATTCAGATTCTGCAGTACCCAGAGCTTTAATCTTACTGAGTCCCTATTTTAGTCCTATTTAATACAATGTGGCAGAGTCTTTTGACTCAGATTAGAAGTATGCTGCAGAAAGGGCTCCTTCCATGCCAAAACTAAGGCAAAGGTGAGCAAGGATCTAATTTCTTGTGCTTGCTGGGACTCTGCTTAATCTGTGGGCAGTAAACCTGGATGTGTCTGCAGAGATCCACTTTTACAGCAGAGTGGAAGTTTTATAAAGTCATCCAGAAAAAAAAAATATATATTCAGTGCATGCCTGGCTGGTTCAATTGTTTTGCAAAGAATGGGAGTGGAATTTATCCTATTTAACCTTCACAGCAGAGAGAGCTCACCAGTAGATCCCTTTGTTAAGTGAGCTCAAGCTGACTTCTCATGGAGCAGCCGGGGCGGCTGCATAAGGGAAGGGGAGCTGGAACTGCAGGCAGGGGAAGTGTCCTCCCCAGCAAGGGCTCAGCCTCACGGTGCCCCAGCCGGCCCAGCGGTGTGGGACCAATGTCTAAAGCCACACCAGGGCTGGGATGAGCCAGACACGGGGCCGGACACAGCGTGGCTGCAGCACAGCACCGGCGGGGAGCGAGGGACAGGCCTGAGCACAAACAGCTGCTGAGCCCTGGGGAAGAGGATGCCAGCGGGGCAGCTCACAGCTCCATCCCACACCGCAGCCGGTTTTACTGCAACGCGAGCCAAGGTTACAACTTCTGTCCACAAGCACCACCTCAGAGTTAGCTAGTGTTTCTAAGGCCAAAGTTCTTCACTCCGAAGACATCTTAACTTAGAGATCTTTGAGTCGGGAAGACTCAAAGAAGACGTCCTCCCACGAGCTCTCTGTTTTCGTGCCAGACTTAAAGCTTTCTGAACGCCTGTGCCATGCGGAGACACCCCACTAGATGGCGGGACAGGAGACGGTGCATGGCAAGCGGGGCTCTGCTCACCTTGGTAGGAGGCCTGAGCTTTTTCCACTGCCGTTGGCACCGTTCCCATGTCACCTGAAATGTCCCAGGACCAGCGCAAGTAAAATTCGAGCTTCGCCTGTAACTGATACAGCTGCTCTGGGCTCCTGGCCAGCTGGATGCTGCACACACATACCATTCACTCCAGATAATTAGCATCCACGTGTGATGAGCCGGGGTCTGTTGAGTTCTTAACCATTACACGGGCTAATGCTGCCATGCTAAACTCACTCAGCTGTCATTTTTCAAAATGGCATTTGCTTCAGAAATGTTATGAAGCCTGAAATTGAGTTCTGCCATTTTAATCCATCTCTGTGTGCTTTTTAGGTCATTGTTACACAGTGTGAACTCTCAGTCTTGTCAACAGGGAAATAATCATCAGAGCATTCAGCATGTTAATGGTGTTATCACTAGAATTCTGACCCTACCAGCGGGTAACACAGTTGCTTTTAGACAGCAATCTTTGCTGCAGATGCTCCACGAAAATGGCAGTATTTAATACTCATTATAAGGAAATGGTAGATGAACCTTTTGGTCTCTCAGTTGTGCAAAGCTTCACTTTAAAATACTGTAGGGAACAGCAGGCAACAGGAGTAAAACATTCCATTTTGGAAAACAGCTTCTTAAATGGCAATCCAGTAACTTGAGGTCATAACATATATCACCTGGAAATACAAAGCTGCTGTCATTTTCAAAGATCTCAAAACCAATATTATTTTCTGATAAGAATTTTATGTCCACTACATTCCTCCCTATGGCAAAAATCAAAAAGGGACCTGAGTGACAAAGGATATGTTGGACACTTAGGAGGCATCTCCCAGCTTCTGAGTGATTTTGAGTCGCTCTGGTTTCTATTGCTTTAGAACGGAATGGCAGCACTGTAGGAGCCATTCCAAAATGGGGAATTGTAACAGAAAGATGAGAGAAGCAGCTGTTTGCAGATTCTCCCCACAAATATGCTCTGAGGAAATAAGGACTGATCTGTTTATCTATCTATGAGATGGCTGATAATCTGAGGAACTTCAAGATAAGGGTAGAAAAGGACCTTTAGAGTTCAGTCAGCCAGTCTTCTTTCATCAGGGGGATTAGTTAGACATGCACTTCTCTGGGGAGATGTTTGCTTACCTTGTTTTTCAGATTTTCTGATGCTGGAGATTTCCATCATCTTCTGCAGAACAAGTGTTTACTGAAAAGAGGGCTGGGCCCTACCATTCCTCGGTGAGTGCTGCAAATACAGGATTGATCATAACCTGTATTAATGTGGATTTAGAGGTTTGTCTGATGCTCCAATCCTGATGGAGCTCAGTGTGCCCCATTCTACATGGACACTTGGCTACACAATTTCTGTATTTATTTAAAAAACCCAACTATATTATTTGTCAGTACTTTCACATGGGATGTACTAGGGTGTTCCTCACTGGTTCCTCCACTGGGTCAGTGGGCACATGCAAATCTCTCTCCATGCCTGCGACACTGTAGGTTGAGAGGAAAAATGGAAGAACCAGCTCATCTCATGTATATCTTCAGGAGCTTTACATTAAAAAGCAGTTTAGCTAATGAATACAATTCAGGGCAAAGTTGCCTAAAGTGATAGTAGATACTTCTGTGAAAACATAAGAGCAGCTGATCACAAGACTAAGCTGTTAATAAAATTTTAAGAAGGAAATAGAGAATAAAATCAGAAACATCCCTGCCATATGTCTGTATACATACACACAGAGTGTGTATGTATACGTACACAAACACACACACATGCACACACACACAGTCCCCTCATTTACGTTTTGTATATAATTGCTGTATGCCCAAATGTCAAAAGCCATGTGCAGGCCCGGCCTCCCAGTGTCAAAAAGGTATGATAAAAGTAGGACCAGTACCAAGAAGAGAGGCAAGGAGCAAAATACTAATCTGGAATAGGACACACCAATGTTAAAAAGAGATATCTTTGGTGGTGGGTGTGATGGCAATCTTTGAAATCAGCAGCAGAGCTGAGAAAATTAGAAGAGACCAACTATTCACTGTCTATCAGCAGACAGGAAGTATGGGAACATCAAGAAAATTATGGGGTGACAAGTTCAGAAGAGTTAAAAGAAGGCTCCTTTTAACATCCTGTGTATAGTTACCCTGTGAAACTTATTGCTTTATGATGCTGTGGATGCCAAAAGTTTAGATTCTTGCAAAAGCAATTTTAAAAATTGAGTAAAGAGCTACTAAGGCCCAGGCTCAGGAAGAAGTCCTACAGCCAAGGACTGCTGGAGTTCAGGAAATTAAACACTGAAATGTTGTTGCCTTCCTGTGCATAGATCTGTATGTTTTTCAGGAAAGAGTTTGAAAGAAATCTCTGTAACCTCGAATGCCCTGTATTAACTTGTCAGTCATATGCAGCCTTAGGAGAGGACATTTCTAGAAACATTGATGGGGGAAAGAAAGTCATGAGGAGGCTGGGGAATCATCTCTGGCTGTTTCTCTGCCCTGAAATAACCCTTGGCAAACTGTGGGGCCATGCTGAGGCAAGGGAGGACTGCTGCCCATTCTGCTTCACTGGCTTCCAGCTATGCCAGTTACATTAGCTGCTGCCCTGAGGATTTCTCCTCATCTGATTCTGCTGTCTTACAGTTCTGACCTGGTTTTGACATTTGAAAGAGCAAGTAAAACCCTCCTTACATGTGACAGGTGTTTTAACTGCTACCAGCTTCCTGTTTAATGACTGCGCTGAAATGCCCAGCCAAGGCAGTGTTGGATATCCCTGAGTAAGCTAAGGATTACAGAGGTGCTGTGAGGTCAGGCTGCCTTGTTTCAGCAGTGCCAAGAAATCACATCCACCCTCCGCACTCCCTTGCACAGCCACAGGCCCCCTCTGTGTGTCTCATTTATAAGTTGTTCTGCAATGTGGTCCAGTCCTCCAGCTGTGGCTCATCAGGCACTAAATCACAGCAAATTTCCTGTCTGGGACATCCTGCCATACGTGGACACTTCAACTCACAAACATGTACATGTGTACAAGCAAAGTGCATCAGGACGTAGAAAGGACATTTATGCACATCTAAAGTGGAGCACACATATTTTTCTGCTGTAAATCACAACCACTGTGGCCATGGCACACACAGTGCCTGCTCAGTTTGGGCTTGTTTTTCCTAAAAAGTCATGCTGCCTTTCAGTTTTGAGAAGCTCAAGAGTGTGTGGGAACACAGTACACACCTGTGAGGCAAATATTAAATTCCTGTGTGCCAAAACTGGTGCTTACAGCCCCTCCTCTCTGCGATGGCAGTCCATGCATAACCCTCTTGTCTCAGATTCTCCATGTGTGAAATGAGGCTAGTAATGTTTGTCCACCGACTGCAAGGCTTGGTAGAACAAATCACTACTGCTCTGTGGGGATAGGAAACCAGGAAGAAATTGCACTGAAAAAATTAATACATATGGAAGCAAGTGAACGCGGAGGAATTAAGGAGGCGCGAGGGCGTAGCTCTTATAGCACAAAGCAAACAATTCTCCTCTGAGAACAGCATGAATATGGAAACCATGCAACAGATGCACTATGCTGAAGATAGATATATGCAAATTATTCTGCTCATCTTTTTGAAGCATTTTCTCACTATTCACTTATGGGTTTGTGCTGAACATCCTAGAGAGAAGCTGCTTTTGGGGAGAGTGGATGTTGCAGACACAGGGTGAGAGCCAGCAGGGTGTGATGTGCTGGTGGTGCCCAGAGCTGTGCTGGGCCCCTAAACAGCAGGGTAGAAATTGGCTTCTGCTCTCAAACTCCTCCAAGGCAAGACAAAGGGATGAGTTCCAGCCAGGCACATAAGAGCAATGCCATGGAAATGGGGATGGCTTTTCTTTCTTTCTGTTAATCTGAGTTTATTATCCACTGCTCTGGATTTCTGCTGGTGGCCGATGCTATTTAAAGACTTGGCTTTCATCCAAAGCCCTCACTCGCATGCTTCACACAAGAAACAGACAGAAAAATAGCAATTTCTCCATTAGTTCATTGAACAGGTCTGCCCCTGCTGAACACAAAAGGTACCATTTCAGTTTCTGCATGCAGTCCTGTTTATAAGCAAGCTGCTTCCCTGAGGGTCAGCTTTTCCAGAGGAACAACCTGATCATTTGTGGGTGTCTTTACTACCTGGAGTCTGACCTAGGCAGACAGAGGCTGAGGCATGATTTTTACTTGCAAATTTTTTTTCTTGAGCATTTCACATGAAAAATGCAAACATAAGGGCCAAGTCTTTTGCTTTTTGTAACCCACTGAAAATTAAGAACCAGGAAAATTCTTTGCATCATTTCTTTGATTTCTGATTATATTCTCCATTCCTGAACATAACCATGATGGTTGGTACATATATCGACCAAATGTGTCTATTCATTCATAGCTTCTCTTCTGGTGTAATCCAGTAGTAACATATTATTACTTATTTCCATAGGTAGGGAAACAAAACTGTGGACATCATGGATATTCAAGATGCATAGTGAGAACCTGAGATCTTGTCATGATAATATTTCAGTGGTGCTGATGTTGAAGTTTGCTCTATAGAGAGGTACAAGGTTTGTTTTCACAGTGTGGCATTTGGCCCAAGTTACCAAATGTTAACCTTGAAAGAGAAGCATGAAAAAGGGCTGGGTTTTGGACTGACAGTGGGGAAGTCCCATGTCCCAGCCCTGATGGAGCCATGTCGCTTTCTAGGGCGTTCAGGGCCAAGCCTGTAAGTATGTTTTTAGGAATCAAAGTACTTTTCTGTTTCCCAGCAGAGGCAAGAGCTTCCTCCAAGATGCTTAGGTCTTGTTTTTGGCACTCAATTTGGATTTCCATTTTTTGATTTCAGTCCCTTTATTCATAACATGTACATGTGGGCTGTAACAGACCGCAAAGAAATACCCTGAAGAGTCATTGCTAACAGCTCAGAAGTGCAGTCTATGGGATGAGAGCCCTTTAAGGCCTCTAGGAAGAAGGCTGAGTATTACAAAGCATGTAAGAATTGCATCCCCTTGTTCAAGCCCAGCTGCAGAGATGTGAACAGCATCAGGCACTGTTACAGACTTTTTTCATGGTCAGTGCAATTTCAGTCATATTCAGAGTTCTGAAGTCCTCTATTTGCTCTTCTATATTATTAATGTGAAGGACCTACTAGCTTAAAAACTGTAACTAGGAATAGCCATGAATTTACCAGAAAGACACAAAGAAGAGAAAGACAGACTTGTAATATCACCACAACATTTAAACAATATATTATCATCTATATATATATCTCAAAGATTAAAAATTATATAAAAACGCACACAATGTTAACTACTGTTAGCTAATACAATAAATGATTTTTATATGAAAAATATGAAAGCTACAGACTGTATATACTGCATACCTGGACTTGTATATTGAACTTGTGGAGAAAGTACTTTAGTCTTTTACTACAAATGTCCAGTAGACATCTGAGAGCTAAAGACTGTTGAAAACGTGTTCTGGTTTTGCCTGGTATGTGATACAGTAGTAATATTGAGATGGCTGTAGTTGTTACATTTTTTAATCATGTAGTTTGCAAGACAAGAGCTGTGATTTTCAATGCAGTGTTTTATTTTCCATGCTCTGGCAAGTGACATCATAGCTTTGTTCTGACTTAGTTCAAACACCAATTCTTATGTTAATAGTGTATAGTAAGAGGAAATGAAACATTAATGTAATTGCAGAAGTGAAAGGCAGAAAAGAAAATAATTATTTTTTAATACATGGGCGCAGAGTGACCCCACAGTAAGGTCACACTGCCTGCACTGGCTTGTGTCTGTGGTCAGGAAAGGTCTCTGCGAGCTGGTTTTGGAACTTGGCACAAACTGGCTCTGTCATGTGCTACTTGGGGGAAAGTTCAGACGTTCAAATCTGGGCTTAAAAACAGAGGCAGTGAGAACTAAGATGCAGTTCTGACAGAGGAGATTTATTATAATCTTTTTACCTGTCCCACAGAGTTCCTGACTGCCCTCTTGGCTGTACTTTTCAAGGTTCATGTTTGCAAGCACTTCTTCGAGTATGAAGTAAGGTTGAGAGTGGGGTGGAGAGTATCTATATTTGTGTGTGTGTGTTCTGTGATGGAAAACATTTCAGTCTATGCTCCAGAATATTTTAAAATTGAGACATATAGAAGCCAAGCTGGATCAAGTTTATGTATGAGTAAAACCAGCCAGTCTCAGTCATCAAAAATTCAGAGTGACTACAGCTTTGCCTTACACCACTGACTCCTCACCCCAATGGCCACAGTCAACTCGAATCAGCAGAGCAGAGCCTCTGTGAGCTCAGAGCACTGTTGGAACACACACCTCTGTATTTACAGTGCAAAACCAGCTGTCAGTGTCAGAGGATGTCTTTAGGTGCAATGTACACTAGAGAGGATTATCGCCTTCATAAATTCAGCCACATCCTTTGCAGCAGCACCTAAAGTGCCAGTGCACATGGAGTATTTTGACATTACTATGTGTAGCCTAATATTGGAAGACCAGACCCTTGGTTTAGGATGAGCAGTCAGTCTCCTTGCAAGAATATTTTGCTCTTGATCGTCATTCAAGGCTTTCCCCCCCATTTTTGCTACAAAAAAGTAGTGGCCTAACAACATTACAAAATAACAATTGGCCTCCTACTACCACCCTCTGAAACTGAACTTCTGGCTTTTCAAGAATTTTCATAGTACATTGCTCACAAGGCTAAGAGAGATCAGCTGAAACTTGGAGGCAAACTTAGGTCTGAATAATGAGCCTGTAATTCATTAACATTTATATGGCCATTTGTTTCAGTGCATTTGAAGTAAACAAAACAGGGAAAATAAAGAAGAAAGAACTGAATGTCAGTGAGAAACTCCAGGGCCTGATGCCATTGCCACTTGTCAGCAAATGGCAAATGCCTCCAAACCTTGCAAATGCACTCTGGGGTGGCTGGAACTGTTGAGAGAGGGGATGGGAGCAAGAATGCTGTGGCCTGTCTGAACAATTGTTTTCCAGAGTACTGATGTATTTTGCAGCGGATTTAGAAGACTTAATAAGAAAAAACCAAAAAGCTATTCTGTTGTCCTGTTTTCGCTAAAGCCTTCTGTTGTAACCTGGGAGTCAGAGAATTTTCACACCCTTTCATGTAAACAATAGCCAATGTTTACTTAACCGTCTTTTCTGTTTTTCATTCCTTTTGTGATAAGAGAAAGTTCGATGAGCATCCTTTTTCTCCAGTGGGATTGAAGAGGAAGTGACATGTCCTCCAATCCCTGGTGGAATTGAGAAACCTATAAAGTACGAGAAATGTAAATAAAGTTGTTTTCCTTTTCCTCTTTCTGCTAAACCTAGCAGGCATGAGAGCCTCCTTTCTTGTGTCTTCTACTGACACACTATTCAGTTGAGCTTTCTGGGTAAACTGATTTTTTGACCATGAATGTTAATAATGAAAATGCAAAAATGTTGCTCTTTGTTTCTAATGCAAAACAGCAAAACAAAAGATCTGTGGCACTGGCAGAACAGCTTTGATTTTAAGAGTCCTGATTCTGATTTTCCTGCTGCAAGAAGTCCTGCACTTCTGACAGCATGTCAGGGATTCATTCCTAATGCTGTCCTCCTACAACGTATTAAGGAAGTTTTGAAGGTCTCAGTGCTGCTGCAGCTCTGTCTCATATCACAATTGTTAATGTTACAGCACAATGCAGAGCTTAAGAAAATTCTTAGAACTGTTTCTGGGCTGGTATCCAGAAGCCTGTGTTTGGCTAAGTTTAGAGGGCTTTTGGGACACAACTAATCTGACACTTGAAACCCATGAAGTCAGGTTTGTTAACTTTTACATAGAAAAGACAGACACATAACTATGTGCTAACATGGTCAGGTGAACTCAGTTTGGGAGCTAATTCCTTCTGCACTGGTGACGTGGGCAGTGGTTAAACTAAGATCTTTTTTGCTGATTAGAGACTTGCTGAGCTAATTGAATGAGCTCTGTTCAGATAGACCAGATGGAGCTGCAGGAGTCTGCACACCACTGTTATTTTCCCCATCTAATCTTTAACCACACCATTTAAATGCCTCTACCTTGTGCTGGATTGTATGGAGTGAGTAAGATCATCTATACTGTACACTTCATTGCTCACTCTTTCACCTCTCCCATTGCTTTCAGATGCTGTATACTTACTGATCAAAAGCCATTTTCTGGGGTACCCCTATTTCTGGAACTGCTTTTGTACTTCAAGGTTTTAGAAATACAGAACAGCCTGTTTATAATCTCCAAAATTCAATGTTACAGTGGAGTCTGCAGTGAAAATCAACATCAGAAAAAGTGCTGTCATTCATATATTGCTGAGATACTTTTGGAAGAAAGCTGTGTAGCTTCTATAGTTACCTCATTTTCATACACATACAATTACGGCCATTATAGAAGCCTTTCAGGTAGGGACACTAATTTAAGATATAACAATAATAAAAACAGTGGATCTTTTGAAATCACATAAAATCCAGGATGTGTAAGAACTAAAAGAGGTGGGCTAGTTTCCTATAAAATTTACAGATACTACAAACCCACAAAGTTTAAATCCATCCAGGGGGAAGTATATAATCTATTGCTAAGTCCTGTGCTCCAAGCAGCCTGGAAGGATGGCCATGCTGGGTATCCTGAGGTATGGCTGCATAGCGCTGTGATCTTCCAGAATCCCTCAACACCTCCTCCAGGAAGTGGAGACAATCACTCAATCTCCAGACACCTTCCTTGGAACACTTCTCTCAGAATCCTGAAAGTGTCAGAAGTAGCTTTCACCTGGAGAGCTTTCCTCTGGAACAAGCCACCTAGATGTCTTAGTCCTCATGGCAACTATTACTGAAGCGGCAGCCTATCTGTTTTCAAATCATCACTTATTCTTTTCACTTACAAGAAACCCTTTTGTCATTTCAGACAGTCTAGCCCTAGTAAAGCCTTCTGCACAATTTATACAGGCCTGTTCTCTTCATGTCTCTTGTCTCAGCCTTCATTTGCACTATCTTCTCTTGTTCACCTTTGTTCCTCTTAACTGCTTTGTTGTGTCTCCCTGTCTTCTTTCTGGCTTTGCACCTGAAATGAAAAGCAAGGAAGTTTGTAGACTGGTTCTTTGATTAGGCAGGACTGGATTCCCCATGGCCTCAGAGCGGAAACAAGGCCAACCCGTCTTTGGCATGAATTAGACTCTGCATTTTTAGCTGTATTGTAGGAGTCCATCCAAAGTCTTCAATGAGTTTTTACACATGATCCAGCTGGCAGCCTGCAGGCTGCAAGGCGGCTCTGCCTTGCCTCTGTTCTCTGGCCTAGAAGGTCAGAAATAGTTGTTTGCACACTGTGTGAAGTCCAGGCATTAATGCCACCTCCTGCTCTTACTGCAAGCAAGACAGGAGGCTAGAGGAATTAGGATGGGGTGGATGTTAAAGGCAGGATGCATACTGCAACCCCTCAAGAGTTTTTGCTCTGCCAGCTACTTGCCGCTAAGTCCTCTGAGACGCTGAGACATTCTGATATTTCAATCCTTCCAACAGGATGAACCCACTTCAAGTCATGCACTCCTGCTGCTTCTGTTACATTGGTGCTGCTGTCAGTGTGAAGCCAGTTCAGCTCCATCAGCTGGCAGAAGCCTGGGGTTTGATGGGTGCATTCTGTAATTAGTGAGTTGAACCCACTCATGAGTCAGATGAGAGCAATCACCAGCCTGAGCAAAGGGCCAGAACTGTGTCTGGGAATGGGAGGGGAACGTGGGAAGGTAAGGGAGTATCTGTCTTTTTGGCAGTGAGCTGCTACGTCAGTGCTGCCTTGTTGCAGAAGAAAGCCCCTTGTTACAGCTGTGAGGCACATGGCCCTGCTCTCTGGTGCTGCCTCTTAAGGCACGAGCCATCCAAAAGCTGGCATCCACTGAACCAAGTGTAGGGAAGGATAACTGTGGGAAATGGAGGGACATGAACATGTCAGCTGCCGTGTTTCGTGGAAACCCAGGATGTCTGCCACTGCAGTGTGTGCTTCTTTAGCCCCTGGAAGACAGTTGTTTTCCCACTCTGCCAGGCTTCGTTATTAGGAGCCAGTGGAGATGTGTGTTCCTACCCATGACTTCTGCTTTGCAGCACCAGCAAGGAATCCCACTGCACATTAAAGGTCCTGAGTGACCTGTTCAGGATGTGGTTTTTGTGACAGACAACTACCACAAGGACAAAATCCTACACCTGTTTTCCTCTGCTGTGCAGAATAACCCGTTTTGCCCAACGTTAACAGCAGTCAGCTCATCTCAGCCAAACCAGTGTTAATTCTGGTGTTGTCATCCTGTGGATAAGCAGGCCTGCAAAGCAGCTGAATACTTCTCCAGAAAACATCATGCCTTTTCAGAACTTTAAATTAAAAAAAAAAAGTTAATTATATGCTTAATTTTACAAAATTATATAAAGTACATTTTTAAATTTAAAAGGAAGGAAATGGTATTCAAATGCTGATAGCAAAAGCTAGGTTACCCACAGCCAGACTGGGGTAACCGGAAGAAAAGCTGGATTATTTGGGTAACGATTTAATGCAAGGCATTCTGTAAACACTAGAGGAAAATCATCAAAACTTGAGAATCAGGAAAGAGAATAATGAGGCTCCTTTAAGAAGTAATAGCACTGAAAGCTTGAAATTTTCCTACATAGGCAGTTCTGTGTTCTGATCAGCCTGAATCCTGCACTGTGAAGGACATGGCTTGGGGTCTCCTGCCAGCACATCTCCCTGACTATTGTCTTGTTTGAGACACATTTCTGTTACTGTAGAACTACTTCAACTGCAACTCTGCTTTCACAGGATAGTCAAGTGCACATATGTATTTCCCCCAGCAGATGCTTCCACAAATATATGTTTCCCCCAACAGATACTCCCTAAAATCCCTGGATATTGAGTACTGCCAGTAAGTGGTATACTGAAAGTGGCAGAAAACATACCATATGTGAGATGCTATTTGCTGTCATGTCAACCTCTCTGTCATTCACTCAACAATGAATCATCTCTCTTGTGGGAAAGGTTAGGCTGTATCTTATACCATATTCTGTCTCATTTTTAGTAGGACATAGAAAAATGTTTGCTTTTCTTTGTGTTGCATTTACCAGCATTTAAACTGGCATTGTTTCTTCCAGTTGCTATTTGTTTAGTGCAGTGCCATGCTGGACAAAAGCCTCTGTGAAGCAACTGTGACTGATCTTTATTTAGCAAGGATCTGGAAGATCACCTGTTGAGGTTGGAAAGTATTTTGTAGTAGTGAAAAGCCTCCTATAGTGCCTTCCTACCTGAGCAACTTTAGCAGCTTTTCATTTGCTCGTTCAAATAACATCAAACCCAACACTGTGACGTCCGCAGGAGTTATTATCTCTGTATGGAGCCTCGGAAAAGGAGAGAAATCAATTTCCCAGGACCTGCTGCAAGATTGCAACACTTTCAGAAAATTTTGTTTGGTTTACAAGTTTACATTTACTAAAACTGCCTTGCTGGGACCTTACGCTGTGTGACTCTCATCCACTTGAAGCCTGCAACTGTCCTAAGTTCCTTCACCCTCAAAGCCTGGAACTGCCCTCTGTTCCTTCACCTTTTACCCATTAAAAACAAATAACATGACCCTTTTATATCCACAAAACAATGACACAGTAAAGACCTTTGGCTCCTGCCAATGCCAGAGCCCAAATCCAATTATAAAAAAAAAAATTATAAAAAAAAGGTTACAAAATAACATTTACTGTTACTCCTGATTTCACTTTCCTTTCTCCTTAACCTCTGCACAGCAGAGTCTGTTACTGAGTTAGAAACTTCAGTTGTTTTGTCATTGTACATGACATGTGCTAGCAGCTGGAAGAGGAAATGTTATTGAATAATTACAGAAGAAAAGGGTTGGAAAGATCCTTGAGAGTCCATCCCAGTGCTTGGGCTGGGTAATCCAGATGATAATTTTGTCTCAAAAACAGCTACTTAACAGTTTTTAAAAGTTTGTGGTGATGATGAAGGTACTGAAAACTCCATAGTCAGTCTCATCTAGTACTATCCACACCATTAGGTAGTCTGGTCTATGATTAATAGAAGTGGAGGAGAACAGATAATTAAATTCCTCTTTATGGATAACTTTCAGTCTTGAAGATTATGTTATCTTCATTTTTAAATTTTTTTGAAGTCTATTTCCTTCAATTTTTCCTTACAGATTTGTATTCCTAGCCTTATTTTCCTAACTCTTCTCTAGATCCCTCCTGACACACACCACACATAGCTGGATGCGGTGCTCCAGGCTGAGGCTTTGCCCCTGGCAAACACAAGGGAAGCACTATTTATTATGCCTTACCTTTTTACACATGCCAATAGTGCACTGAGTGTCTGTTTCTCCAGCAAAGTCATCTGCTGTGTGATTGAGGGTCAGATCAAATGCTCTTCAGAGAGAAAGTGCAAACACTAAAGGTGAGGAGGCTGTGCCAGGGCAGGGAGCTCTTGACTTCCATGTCCTAGACTTGCTTTCAGCACGCAGCCAATGGAACATGAAAAATGCAAATCAATTGTGTAACTAATAATTGTGAAAGTTTCCAAGGGAAAAAGGTAGCTCTCCAGTGGCTACAGCTAGTGACAAAACGACAAGGCAGTTTGAACAATACCTGTAGCCATCAGTGTCTCTTCACGAACCATTCATTTAAGTGGCAGGAGACTTGGCAAAACTGTCTTCACCACTGCAGAGACCAGAAGTGAAATGATTTTCCATTTCAAGGATCAGTGGAAATAGTGAAACCGGAATGAATGCACAAAAAGCAGAGCCCCCTGGTAAAATGGTTTGAGGGCAGTCTTCTTTTGCTGAAAAAAAGAGAAACAAAAAAAGTGTGAGGAAATTAAGGAGCAGTAAGTTTAGAGGTCTGGGAATTAATTAATTAAACTGTAGCCCTACACAGTCCATTGGGAAAGAACTGGCGCTTGGACAAAGCTGTTGTAAGACTGTGCAATCAGTAGCACATAGATTGTTCAGAGACACGAGGAAAGATGCTGAGCACCTAAGTCAATGCTGCTATGACGCAGATGCCAGGCTCGAGGCAGCTTGCCAGGAGTAGTCCACTGGCTGTTGGCAAAAGCATTACGTATCTCGTACGTAGTACAAATTGGGTTGAGAATACAACAGAAGACGTTATTCAGAGGACCCATGCAAAAGTCACCAGCGGTAACAAAAGTTAACCCGAATTCCTCTGTTTTCAGAAGTACACAGTTGAGAACCAGCAGGTACTTAAGAAACGTGATTGGGTGCAAGATATAACAAGTGAGCAGGAACTGATTTTCATCAGAGGTAATAAAACCCAGCTGCCTGCAGAAGGAGCTGGCCAACTCAAGGTCAGACTGGAACTAAAGTCCTTCTTAAAAGGTGGTAGAAATTCGAGAAGTCAGAAAACTGAAGTGGCTGCACCAAAGTGCAAAATCACTCAATGTTAGAATCAGTCCAAATGATCTCTGCAAAATGAAAGAAAGGAGCCATTCAAAGCTTATCTCAAGTACGCTCGTACTACTACTTGATGTAGATACAAAACCTGTGAGGTACTAGCCAGTTATTAGGAGTTGCAGAAGGGGGTCAGAACATGAATACCAGTTCTGAGGTGGGATTTTGTAGCTACTTTCTGTGGGGCCCACCTGAAAAGACAACTTTGCAACACTGTGATTAGAGCATGAGCTTTGTGGCCTGCCCACCCTTTAGCAACTAAAATGTCAAAATTTCTGGGAAGTCTGTAATGGACTTGGATTGCTTTAGAGAACTGTTTTCATTGTATGAAGCACTTACAACACACTGGAACCCAGATTTTGGATTCCTTATGCTTTATCGAGGGTTGTGTGCAAAGCCACATCCAGCTTATTAATGAGAGCTGAGTGGCTGTTACCGCCTTTCTCCACCATCCCGTAAGCTTAAATAAAGGCTCTCAGCCCCCAGCCTTGCCCTGGGATTAGCGAGGGGAGCAGTCCCGCAGGATGTTTTGCCCTTTCCGCCGTCAGGCACGCCATCCGCTTGCAAGGCAGCAGACTGACAGCGGCAGCAGGGCTGCGCCGTGGGGGTAGGTCCTTACAAGCACTCCTGGCAGCTCTTCAGTCAGAAACAGAAAGCACCGAGTTGCCAGAACACTCTGCCTTTAGGGGCAGCAAAAGAGCTGATTGCAACTATTTCACAGGGAGCCCTGGGCTCTGGACCAGACTAGTTCTGGTTCTCATGCAGTCTTCACGGACTGGTCACTGCCACCTGTACAGAGGCTGAGACCTGCCCTTTTGGATAGCCCCTTTCCTTCTGGACAGGCACTGGGTACGTGTTTACAAAGCAATGCAAAGCTTATGTGCTGAATCCATAATTTCTGCACTGGTAATGCAAAGAAACATAGAATGGCACAGAACTGTGTAATACTACTACTACTGAATCACCTGCGTAACCGTTCTGCCAAAAATATTCAAGAGGGTATTTTAAAGAGCAAAATAGCCATTTAAGCCCACCCTGCCCCTTTCTGTTCCTCCACACAGCAGGTAGCTAAAGGTTCCTGTGCCGCCTCAGGAGAGCTTAGCCCGGGTACTGCTGAGTTGTCGCTGGCAGCACAGGCGCCCATATGATCGCAAACCGAGGGGCAGAATCAGTGTCCTTATAGGTAATGATGAGGAGGAACCCTGCGAGGCGGGTGACCTGCTCGTAACTGGGGAGCGCTGAAGCACCCGACACAGCCGCTCCGTTCTCCTGGGGCAGGAATGCTAATGGAAAATGCCAGCCTGCCCCGCCAGCCCAGCAGCCTCCCAAGGCCAGCGGCGAGGGGAAACCTCTGCCTGCCAGGTCAGCGTGGTTAATCTTTTCCCCGATAATTACAGCCCGCTCGAAAGGCCCTCCAAACCAACTGCGGCTTTACACCCACCCCTCCCACCACCCGCTCCTGGCCCGGCCCCTGGCCCAGCCCGCCCCGGGGCGGAGCCTCGCGTGCCCCAAAAGCCGCCGCGGCCGCGGGGGGCGGCGCTGGGATTTGGGAGCGGCGGGAGCGGCACGGCGGGACGCGGGGCTCGGGGCTCGGGCAGGGCTCGGTGGTGAGTGGGGAGGTGGCGGCCACTGCTGCCCTCAGGTCTTGAGGGGTGGGAGCCCATCTTTCGTGTGTAGTTTATACAGTCGTTGTTGCCCCCCTAGACCCGAATCCATTTTAAATAGTTGAAACCACTATAAACTCGAGTATACTGTGTGCTTAATATGCTAGCGATGTTTTCAACCAATATATAATTCGATGTGTGACTTTTCAAGCCTCTTCTCCATCAGGGAATTATTCGAGCTATTTAAGTGATTCGATCTTTTATGGAACCCGAGCTTTTGGGTTTATTCCGGTCACGTTGTGGTTAAAAGAAAGAAGATTCTCTTGACCTCTGCAGAAAGTGCATGGATGAATCTCTGTAATAATTAAACCCAATGTCCTTTAGAGTCAAGTGTCCCCTCTGTCATCATTGATGTTCAGGGTATAGCAATGTATATTTCGTAAAGACAATATCTTTCTAGTAAAAGTGGAGACCTTAATTTTTTCTGTAATGATGGCTGGATTGTCTTTTTAATTAGTTTGCCACATACTCAGCTGCTACAGAATTCTTCTGAGAAGACACTAACTATTTTTATTCGTATAGGGAAGAAGTTCTGAGTAAGAAGCAAACCAAGAATTCCGAATATGAGTGGAAAATGAGACAGCTGAGATCATGGGGCGAAATTACTGGCTGGTGTGTCTTTTTTGATTGTTTTGGGTTTTTTCTGAGAAAAACTCTCCTTCTTTGCTCTAATATTTTCTTCTTCTTCATACTTCTTCCTAAAGTATGGAAATCTAGAAGGCGGGCTGGAGGTTAGAAATGGAAATATTCATATGGTTAGTTTGACATACTGGCAGGACATGAGACTTGAAAGCCTTTCAGATGTGCAGACCTTGATCTTCACCTTGGGATCTGTCAAAAGAAGAATGTGCTATAAAATTTTTGCATTAGGGTATCCTATGTATACATTGGAGCTTCAACTAATATTTGTAAATCCGTGTGCAAATTGAAAACTTTATTTGTCCTTGCTCAGAATTACATAGAAAAAGTGAGCAGCCTTCATTGCCTAGGCAGAGTGAAATATGAAACAAATAGATAAAGGATATATTTTAGTTTTATTACTGTTACGGTATTTATGATAGGTGAAAACTTGTTTTAATATGTTGGGGGGCTTAACTGAGTGTCTGCAACTCTGAAAATTCATTTAGGTGCTGGATTATTGGCATTTCTAGAGGAAGTGACTAAAGAAGGTTCAGCTGTACAAAAGGCAGGGCTAAGAAACTGGTGTATTTGTGATATTTTCCAGTTGGGCACTACAGGTGATTATGCACAGGAGAATGACAGGGAGTGTAACTGCCAAGGGAAGTACTTTCAAGTACAATTTTCCCATAAAATTGATTGGCAAAAATAACTGTAGAATGTAATGTTTAGGGGGACGTCATAGAAAATGGGGAAGGAAAAGTGTTTATATTGTGAGGAAAGGGAAAAATAAGCTGTGGAGAGACCTGCTTGGTTTTGGGAAGGGCAATCTTGTATTGGTTGAACTAGTTTGGTTTTGAAGTTCTTATCTCTTTTCTAATATAATTGGATTATTTTAACATCTTGCAAAGCATATGCCATAGTCTATTATGAATCGTGGTCACTTTGTCAAATTCACTTAAATGACACAATTTTCGTGTCACATTCACAAGAATGAGTATTGTGAACCCTGGTGGCAGAAATAGGTCTTTATGGAAGCAAAATGGTGTATGCACCCTTATTTTCTGTCCAAGTGTATCAGCTTAGCTCATGCTAATTATGTTGGTAACTGGGAAAAAAGCAAGTTTTGTAATGACTGTCTTAAAAGTTCCACTCAACTGCAGGATGTAGTCAAACTAGTTTAGCTTGGTAAAAATCTTTGGAGGCTATTCACTGCAGTGCTCCTTAACATTGTGCCTGGGAGACAAACTGCTTTAACCTTTCATGGTGAGGAGAATGGTGGCCAAAATACATAGTAGACACTGATTTGAACCCAGATGCTTTTCTATCTTTCTTCTGATTGTCAAAGGTATTAAATATTTTTTTTTACCCTTAGCATGTTTGAAAAGCCCTTTTTAAATGGACCAGGCACCAAGTTTTTACTAGGTGTTAGCATGTATATTTATGACATGTACTTACATAAGTGTTAAATATTCCTCTCTCACAGAAAGAGGAACCCATAATGCCAGCACTGAACTGGAAGCCCTTTATCTATGGAGGTTTAGCATCAATCACTGCAGAATGTGGTAAGAATTTGCTTTAACTGTTACGATGATTTTCTTGGCTTGGATAGCCTCTATGTAAAACAGGTTTGGTTCCATGCTGCCAGTGACTCTATGCAGTGGTCTGCTGCATAGAGTTTTTTGTTTAATGCTGAGTGAAGAGTTGCTCTGATCTCTGTTGCAATGTCAGAACACTTGTGTCTGTAAGCTCTCATCCCTGGTGAGTCTTTTCTTTATACATATTTTGCCTTTGTGTTTTATTATTTGATGTTTGTTTGATGTGTTCCTAGACAGTGGTTGTAAGTAGATACAGCTTCTACTTTGCTACAGTTAAGCTACAGACAAGTTATGCTCTTAACTTCTAAATTTTTCTCTTAGCTTTCCTGAGTATCTATGTTGCAGTTTAAATTACCTTTTCTTGACTATAAGTGGCTGCTTAGATTTAAACACTTAAATTTAACAGTGAGCAAGACAGAATAATTGCTCTAGTGAGACAGTGCATCTGATGTTCTAGGCCTACTCTAAAGGCAAACCTAAAATACCAACATCCATATAAAGTCGTATCTGAAATGCATGTACATGAAAATAAAGGAAATTTTCATTGAAGCAGAACATGGTTGGGCATGTGGTGGGCTTGCATGCGGAGTCTGTCTAGTAAAGTAGAAGCAGTATAAAATTACACTTAAAACTACTATTTTGTTTTCATAGAATAGTTTGGGTTGGAAGGTCATCTGGTCCAACCCCTCTGCTTTGAGCAGGGATATCTTTAGTTTAATCAGGTTGCTCAAAGCTTTGTCCAATCTGACTTTGAATGATTCCAGGGATGGGAAGGATTTCTAGATAGGAAACTTGTGCAAACTTGATTTTGAAACCTCTCTTATTTGACTTGACTGAATATGGCCAGTAATGCCAAAAGCTTTGTAAGGAAGACAGAAATTCATGAAAGCTTTGCTTGTCTGGTTAGCCTCCTTTGAACAGATGTAAGTTAATCCTGACTGCTGTTGACGCTTAGGTGAGTATGGAATGTTGAGGTGGTCCTTTTCCTGGATGGATATGCTTTCTGAATCCTTTCATAAGGGGAGCATGGAGAGTATGAACTGAACATAACATAGCAGTAGGCTACAGGAAAGCAGAAATAGGTACTGCTGCTATTACTTCTTCAGATACTAGGCCAGAATCTGTATAGCATGTCCTATGGAATTTATTTGCCTTCAGTGACGTCCTCCTCAAAGGTGTTGGTAGAATACACATGCAAACTCAGTACTTGAGTGGGTCTGCAGAGTCCTGTTCAGTGTGGCTGCTTACAACCAGGCAGTACCATGTTGCCTGAAAACATAATAGATGTGGAATGTAAACCCAGGAAGTAGGCAGGGCCTCTGACAGGCCTTCAGAAGAAAGAAGGTGGTAGAATGGGAATTGCTTCTTTAAAAGAAAGTCTTGGTAAGAAAGACTTCTTTCCCATGGGAGTACTTTTATGTATTACAATATATAGTCAATGTTGCTGTTGCTTGTTTGAGGTTCTCTGTTGTCTTGGTTAGGTAGGTACTTCATTAATTTTCTTGCTGATTTTCCTTTAAGGTACTTTCCCCATTGATCTGACCAAAACACGTCTCCAGGTTCAAGGTCAAGTTAATGATGCCAAATATAAAGAGATCCGCTAC
Source organism: Platysteira castanea (assembly GCA_013397175.1). NCBI lineage: Eukaryota > Metazoa > Chordata > Aves > Passeriformes > Platysteira > Platysteira castanea. Next base: position 122,947 of record VYXC01002062.1, read on the forward strand.
CGTGGAATGGTGCATGCGCTGGTCAGAATATGCAGAGAAGAAGGATTGAAAGCATTATATTCTGGGTAAGATGAACTGAGTTGCAGCAATGGCTTATGAACAGTCTATGGATAAGTATAAGCCCATTGTATGTGAATTTTCAGATTTCAGGATTACAAGGTATTTGATTAGCCTTAGTCTGGAAGTTGGAAGACCAAGCTTAGATACCTTCAGTGCTGCATACTGCAATAGCATTTCACATTAAAAAAAAAAACAACCTCAAACAACAAGACTTACTTGAAACAAAATAGCTAAGCATAAGGTTATTCTCTACGGTGCTGCTATGCTTGTTCTATCTCTCAGAATTAAAATTGAATTAACCTTTGTCTATAAATGAGCATGCTTTTCTTCAAAACATGTAGGATGGTGGAGGAATTATGTTTCAGACATGCCTGCCAGCTATTTTATAGGTCACGAGTTGAAGCATGGTCTAATAGTAATCCCTTCACAATTCATTCATGTTCTTGCAGGCTCTATTTAAAAAACAAAAACCAAAACCTAAGAAGCTCCGAAGCTTGCTTTGTTTATAGTGAGTTTAAATTGTTCATTTAAATGAACAAGCCTTTCTCTGTTAGATATCTCTGCCTCTCCTGCACCAAGAAGTATTTTCTGATCAGTTTTTGAGATCATGAGCATAAATGCTATTGCTTTTTGTTTTTACAGGATTGCACCTGCAATGCTACGGCAAGCTTCATATGGAACTATAAAAATAGGCACTTACCAGAGCTTAAAAAGAATGTTTGTTGAGCATCCGGAAGGTGAGTGTTATTTTCCATTTAATTGAGGACTGATTTGCTTGAAGCTGACTGTTTCCATTTGGTATCTTACTGTAGCATTTGAACAGGTCTGCTGAGAAGACATTCCTTATACCAGTTACAACAAAGTGAGTCAGCAAGGTTAACTCGTCAGAGCAGGTTTTATGGCTTCTGTAACTAGCACTCTCTGGTTAAATGAAGGGAGGCATCATCCTGTCCTAATGAATCTTAGGCTTTGTAAATCTGCATCTAAACTTTCTTTGTTTGTGAAACAGATGAAACCCTCATGATGAATGTTCTGTGTGGCATTCTTTCGGGAGTAATCTCGTCCTCTATTGCCAACCCTACAGATGTCTTAAAGGTAATTATGTAGAGCTTGTCTTTTTAGTTTTTGTTCTCTCCTGAAATAAAAACAGTCTCCTGATGAATATAGGATTTGTTTTGTAACTCTATTTATTCTCATCTCTTAACTTCTAAAAAATCAGTAACATCCTGAATTCTTGGAACCTCCTTCTGGTCCATACTAAGCTTTTGGAAGTACACGTGAGGAAAGTGAAGGTTAGGGAGGTATTTGGATCCACATTTTTCTGAGTGTGGGGCAAGAATAACTTTCCTGTTGTAGTGTTTGTGTGGAAGCCACACTGCATATTTCATCTGTACTTCTTGGTAAAACTATTACACTAGGATGTTTCTAGAGCTCAAAATGGGGGAAGATCAATTCAGAGGCAAGAGTTCCAGTGAATGCTACTTGTACTGTATGATTCCTTAACACTGTAGAGAGGCTTTACAAACCCGTGGTCCAAGGAAATGGTGTTCCAGCATCAGTCATTTAAAGTGAATTAGTGAAACAATCACTTCTTTAAGAATCTGTTAGCTTAATGATAGTAGGCTACTTGGAAGGGTTGATGGTATTTATCTTACAAAACTGGAGCTTGTGACTTAGACAGCTGCTCCTAATGAAAATGAAGTCAAGAAAACTTTTATTTTCTGAAACTACTAAAAAGCTTCATCCTTCATAGTGCTAGTGTGGTTATGTAGTGGAATTTCAAACATAAGCTTGTATTTCAAGTGTGGCTTCAATTAGCTACTTACTAAAATTATGTCCACTTACCAAGTTGCTTGTTGACGACTTGTATTTGGAAATTACCTTGGCAGGTTCCTAAGAATGTTCTCATAAATCTACAGGGTTGAAGACCATGGTTCTCAGTGGCTGAAACAGTAATCTTTTTAACCTTTCATTTCAACATGTTCCTGTGAGAACACTGTAAAGGACATCCTGCAGAACCCATCTGGGCAGGAGTGTACCCATAGAGAAATAGAAGTGACTTAATGCAGCTAAGAACTCTACCACATACTTGTTCAAAATTAGCAGCTGCATTTGGATTGTTAAGGCAAAAGATTGCACCATGGTTGTGATAATGTCAGCTCTTGCTTTATATTCGAAGAGAAATTGACTTTACTACTTGCAGTTGTAACTTAATAGTTTAATATAGTTTTATTATTTTTTGTTGTATTTATCTTTTAATTGTATCTTCAAATGAATGTCAGATCAGAATGCAAGCCCAAGGTAATATGATTCAAGGAGGAATGATGGGCAACTTCATACAGATCTACCAAAAGGAAGGCACTAAAGGATTATGGAAGGCAAGTAATTTTTGAACTTTATCTTACACTTCAACCACACTTCCATGCTCCATTGAATTTCATGTATTCCTACAGTGTTCTCAGCTGAAATATGGAGGATGTAAAGTCTGTCATGTCATCACTGCTTCACTGCTAGTGTCTCAGTGCTTTTTGTTGAAGGGTTACAGCCAGTCTTATGTGCATGGATGAGCTGCCACTTAGGAGAGGAAAGACAAATGTAGGCTTCAATTAGGGTGACTGGCTCTAGGAATAGTTCAACAACCCTTTGTTGAACCTCTCAGTGGCATGACACCTTTTTATCTGTATGCTCTGTCTGTTTTAAAAAATATGCTAGAGAACATTTGGAAGCAGAGGAGCTAAAGAGCATCCCCTCTAGCTCAGAAATTCTCATATTCAGTCTTACAGGTTGTCTTTTGGGCCAATTAGAGTCAATGACTATAACAGCTGAACAGCCAAGATGGGCACTTGTTTTGAAACAGCTGGAAAATAGGAGTGCTTTTCTATTAGTTTGCTTTTCTCACAAAGGTTCTTGATCTCAAGTTTTCTGTTCATCCTCCTTTGTCAGTTTTTCAGCTAGCAGCAAAGAACACTGGTTTTGAGGTTTTAGCTGACTGTTGATGAAAGAATTGAGATGTTTAGCAGAGACAGAAAATAACTTAAAGGATCTGAAGTTGCCATTCTGTGTGGAGAAGTGATTTATCTGTTATTTCAAATTTGTGTTTTTGGAGCACATACATCTAAGACTTATACTAATTAGCCTTACTTGAATTTGCAATGTTCTTAACATATTTGTGGTGTTTTGCTTTGTATTGTAAGAGCTTGGCTTTTCTAACAGTGCACAAAGGTTGACTTTAAACTTCAACTATATCCTTTATTTTGCCAGGGAGTATCATTGACAGCACAGAGAGCTGCTATTGTTGTTGGAGTGGAACTGCCAGTGTATGACCTTACCAAGAAGCACATAATTATGTCTGGATATATGGGAGATACAGTATATACTCACTTCCTGTAAGTTTGTGTAACTGGTTGTATAGCTCATGATTGGTTAGTTCTTGCTATAGGGGAGATGAGTATTTTGATTTTTCTATCATCTGTGTAGATGTAAATATACTTTTGATGTATTTATAATTTTTAAAGTAATAGCATCTCAAATGGTAGCATGTAAGCTACTTTTATTTAGGATTTGGATTTAACTTTCTTTTAAAAATGGAAATCTGTGGGTGGTCTGAATCATTCAACTGTGCAAATTGAGGTTAGAAGAAAGTTACAGTTAAATATTATTCCCAGGGGCACAAACATCTTTTCAAGCATGCTGTATATGAGGGCTGTATAGCAAATCTTCAAAATTACGCTTTTATAGTAAATGAAAAGTAACTTTTCACATCCATTAGCTGATTTAATTTTTTACTAAAAGCATTAAACAGACATTATTATTGTGTGTTTCCTGGGAAGGGGAAATTCTTGTGCATCTCTGTGTGGTAGATCAGATTTTCATTAGACCTTTCTTTTCTTAGTTCCAGTTTTCTTTGTGGGTTAGCTGGGGCCCTCGCATCCAACCCAGTTGATGTTGTACGAACACGCATGATGAATCAGAAAAGCCAGCAACATGGGGGACACTCGGCCTACAAGGGCACTTTGGATTGCTTGTTGCAGGTCAGTATTGCATGTATCATCATCAATAGAAACTGCTGCCACCAAGCGATGGTTTTGCTGTAGAGCTCAAAATTGTTCTGTTTTCCCTAATAACTCAAATATGCTTTTTGCTGTAAGCTCAAAAGGACTATGCTGTCAATAATGCACTCGATGTGAAAGGTATCAGTTGTCTTGACAGAAAGGCAGGAAGAAAGTTAGTGCCTACTGCAGAACCTTACTGCCTTTGGGGGCTTGGATGAGGAGAGGAAGGCTCTCAGCAGCACCCTCTCTTGCTCAGCTTTATACTATGTCAGGCTGACACGAAATTATCATTTCATAGGTCAGTCCTTGAAGAACAAGATCTTCTGGAATAGATGGTTTTCTATGTTGCTTACTGCATAATGGAAAGCCTAATGCAGCCAGAGGCAAGGTCAGCCTCTGATTTTGACTACTTTGATTTGGTTTCTTACGTCTCTAAATTTGGTATGAGGTGGGACCATGATGGCTTTTTACATGGAGAAGAATGGATAGTAAGCTATTGGTGTCCAGCTGTTAACTGAACAGTCCAAGTAATATTGTCCAGTGAAATTTTGAGGTCCATAAAGCAAACTGAAGTATTTCAACAGACTGCCTCATGTTAGCTACAGGCTTACATGTAGCAAATTCCAAGGGGCTGCCAAATGTGAACTGCAGGTTTACAGGCAGCACTTTGCAACTTTTTGGGGTTGTGTTTGTTTTTTTTGGCGTGGTGTTTTGTTTTGGTTTTGGGTGGGCGGGGGCAAGTCCAGGAATGCAATTTGGATCAATCTGTGTTGGGTACTGAGTGATAGAGACTGCAGCTTTACCTGCCAGGTAATGCTGCAGGCATTACTAATCCTGGTTTTATCTAGGGAAATGTGTTTTTGTCCTGTCAGACAATAAGTTTAATTTAAAGTTACAGGATTAAGCCACCCGCTTGTCTTGTTAGCTGAGATGCTGTCTGAATTTCTCACTAAAAAAGAATTACATAAGTGTGTTCTTATGTTTTTTTGTTTTTGTTTTTTTTTTTTCCTAGACATGGAAGAATGAAGGCTTTTTTGCTCTGTATAAAGGGTTTTGGCCGAACTGGTTAAGACTTGGTCCTTGGAATATCATTGTATCCTTTCCACAGGTGTGCAAAACTACTAAGTTAGCCATACACAGCAAGTATTGTTTTTTTACAGAATTTCTCAGTGTGGGAAGTGTCATACCAGCACAGATACTCTCTTTTTTTATGAATGGAAGATTGTGCAGTTGACAGGTTTTTTGTTTTTGTTTTTTAGTCAACTGCTTCCAGTCAGAGTGAATTTGGGATTCACACAGAGTGATAAAAAAGTATGACCTTGCAAAATAATTTTCTGGTTTTCCAATTTCATACCTGTCCATTTCCTTTGTTTTGAGCCTAGTTTTAAACAAACTTGGCCAGGTGAGCTAGGAACTGGGGCTATTTCAAGAACTGGGGAAACTGTAAGCAGTTACTGATACAATCTTTCTTGTTTATCTTAGTCTCACAATTTTGGCTTTGTTTAAAGAGCCAGCTGATCAGAGCCCTGGGAAGTGCTTGGTAGAAATTTTTTCACAACAAACATTCTTTAGCCCATCAAAGCTAAATGAGTAAAGACTCTTAAGGGCTTTTGCAGCATTGTCCTGCCTCCTCAGTCCTGGGTTTAAGATCCTGAGGAAAAGGGATAAGAAAGTAATTTGAATCACCAGCCTTAAAGCAAGTTTCATTGTTCTGCCTAGTATTGTATAAAAAAGGTGGCCAGCCTGCAGCATGGCACAGGAAGGAACAAGGAGTGGAAGAGTTTCACACAGATGTAGCTCACCTTCACTAGTGAAATGACCAGTTTTCACTGCTTGAACAGGAAGCAGTTTTCCTTAACAGCTGTGCCAGTTCTTTCTGACATATGAACAGCTGAAGAAATTGGATGCCTGACATGCTGCGCTGGGTGCAGAATTCTGTTAATGTACTGAGTTTAGAGCAATGTGCAAGTTGTCTTGAGTATTTGCTCATTATTGTCTGAACTGCTGGCCAAAGGAAGAGGTCACTGCAAGACTGAGAAGGACCTGGAAGTGATTTCAAGGCAAACTGGCTCCTGTAACCATGGCTTGTGCACATGATTCAGTGGATGATGTGCACTGTTTTTCAGAATGAACCAAACATGATGGAATACCTTCTGTCAACTGTTTTGATGTTCTTAAATGTAAAGATCTGTAATGCAACTTTGTGCATCTGAGTCTCGAAGCACAGTGTTATATAAGAGTCAAAAACAGGTTTTTTCTTCTGTATTTCCATAGATTTCCATAGAAGAAGGAAAGAAAAAAGATTTCTGTAAAGGAAAAAATATTTTTGTATGGGAAGATAAGCAGAACCAAGGAGCTGGGCTTTTCCTGCTTTCAGAAATGTATACAATTTGATTGTAATAGCTTAAAGCTTCCACTTAACTGGAAGTGGAAAAAGGACATCTTTGCTGGCTTTCAGGTTGGCAAAATAACTACTGCAGTATAAAATCTGCTTCTGGTTTTGAAGCTTTCCTGTGTTCTAAGTCCTGATATGTCTGCATAATTTGCTGGGAATAATCCAGCTTCATTAGCAAGTGTGGTTGCTACAGTTGACAGTTTTGCATGCTTAAAGAAAGTAGGTTTTTTTTCTTCCAATGTATAATTCTTGATTTCAGCATAAGTGATTCTTCAACATATTCATATGTAAATTGCAAGTAGGAATGAAGTACAAGCAAATGTGTGCCTATCTGCTGATTTTGCAGAGAAACTTTCATGCCTCTTCCAGCCTTGGGAAGAACTACTGGTTACTGGCTGTTAGCTGTCATTGGAAAGGTGCAAGTTTTACACTGAGCAGTCAGGCTCTGTCACGTAGGTGCCTATGTGACAAGAGCCAACCTCTCCAAAAGTGAATCTACTATAAATACTGCTTTCCTTCTCTAGAAAGACACCCAAATCCAGAACTTGTGAACACTTTCATATACCAAAGAGGCACAAGTTGCTGTTACATGCAAGGAAGCACTTGATGTAGAAATCAACTGCAGCTTCCACAAACATTACCTTTAGGCTTAAAGGTATATCAAAATGTCAGAGCCATTAACTAGTTACATCGAGATTCTTATTAAGTGCTGGAAAAAGGAATGTGTGAGATACAAGTCGTAGGCTGGATCTTCTGTGTTTACAGAAGGCAGCAAAGCAGGATGCATAGCTTTGGATTTTTGTGGCTGTATGTTAATCTTTTACACATTTTTTCATAGAATCATGCATTCCACTGTAAGAAGTTTCATTGTGATTTCAAAATTGCTATAATCACATTAAATTACTAATTTTTAGTTCACAAATGGATTTATTTAAATGCACAAGGCACTTTCTTTCCTAAGGTTCAACATTTTCTATATCTAGGGGTATGCTGATATGCAGTGTTTTCCCTTACAACTGTTTCTGTGCTTTGATAAAAAAACTTGTAAATATTTTTGTAAACTATGTAAGCAAAATATGTTTTACATTTTCAAGCCTATTAAAAGTATGAAAATGTAAAGTGTGATGACCCAGAACTGCTTTCAGTTTCTAAGTTTCAAACAGTGGTGGGAAGTTTCAGACACTTTAAGGTGATTAACAAAGGAAAGCTGTTTCTGGCATTGAACTGTTCTATGTTATTGGTTATTTAGCCAAGGCACACTAAAGTTGCTGTAGTTGAAAGCTTGTGTTCCTGCAACTTGTGGCTGAATAACATGCACTGGCCACAGGCTTTTGCTGTTCTTTGGCATATCTTAAACAGCAAGACCATTTCCCCCTCTGCTGCAGAAGCTGCTTGGTCTGAAGCAGATCAATCAGCTTAGTTTTGTGTAGCAACAGAGTAAGTTTATCCCACCTGTAACCAGAGTGGCTTTCTGGAGATCATGTGTGGTAGGACAGATTTGATGGACTAGCTCTGACGGGGATGAGGAATCTGCCAATTTGGAGTGACAGTAGCTGCACTGTACCAGTTAATCTGTGGGGAAGTTGGAGAGGGATAGCTGGACAAGATGGACTGAAATGAACTGCTAAGCCCCAAAGGCAACAAAATAGTGAAATAATAGTTCAGGACCTCAGCTGAGACTATTGCAATGAATACCTCCAGTTCTTTTCAACCTCTTTAATTCTGATGTGCTTTAGTTAGGATTTAGTGTGTAGTGATAAAAGATTTAAGTTTACAAAAACTAAAAACAAACAAAAGATAATGGCCTCTGCTGCCTCAGACAAGAGCACTCTGGGGAACGGAAGAAATGAGTCGGCTCCCAGACTGACTACTGCTGTTGCTGGGAGAGCTGTGGATGGGGTGGGCCTTGCCTGTGAGTGCAGTGGGGCTGCCTCTGCCTGGGGGTTCAGCCAGACCAAGCCTGGGTCCTACGCTTTGGCCACAACACTCCCCTGCAGTGCTACTGCCTGGGGGCAGGGCGGCTGGAAAGTGACCCAGCAGCAAAGGTGCTGGTCAGCAGTTGCTGACCATGAGCCAGCTGTGCCCAGGTGGCCAAGAAGCCAAATGACATCCTGGCCTGTGTCAGCAATAGCGTGGCCAGCAGGACCACGGCAAGGATTGTACCCCTGTACTCGGCACTGGTGAAGCTGCACTTCAAGTGCTATGTCCAGTTCTGGGCCCCACAATTCGGGAAGGATATTGAGGTGCTGGAGTGTGTCCAGGAAAGGGCAGTGGATCTGTGAAGGGAGCACAATTCCTATGAGGAGGGGCAGCTGAGGGAGCTGGGGTTGTTCAGCCTGGAGAGAAGGAGGCTTAGGGGGGGGTCCCTATTACTTCTAAACCTGCCTGAAAGGAGGGTGGGGCCAGGTGAGGTCAGTCTCTTCTCCCTGGAAACCAGCGACAGGATGAGAGGACAAAACCTCAAGCTGTACCAGGAGAGGTTTAGGTTGGATAGCAGGGGGAATTTCTTCTCAGAAAGGGTCACCAGACATTGGAATAGGCTGCCCAGGGAGGTGGAGTCACTGTCCCTGGAGGTGCTTAAGAAATGACTGGACGTGGCACTCAGTGCCATGGTCTAGTTGACGTGGTGGTGTTCGGTCCCAGATTGGACTCGATGATCCGAGGTCTTTTCCAGGTGAGTCAGTGACCTTGTGGATCCACCTGGGGACGCGGGGGTGCCGCAGCCGCCTCCGCTCCTCCCAGGCGCCAGGGGGCGCCATGCCAGCCGGCCGGCCGGCCCTCATGACGCACTTCTCTCCCCTGTGCCAGTGACGCCGCTGCCACGCGACGCGGCGCGGCGCGCTCCGAGCCTCCCCCGGANCCGCGGGGCCGCGGCTGCTCCCGGGCTGTAGGGGCTCAGTAGCGTTTTGCGTTCTGGGTCGCGCCCACCCTCGGGAGGGCTCGCTCTTCCTGCAGCCTTCCCGAGGAGCCTCATGCCGCCCGCCTGCCCTGGCTTGCAGGGGTTTGTGGGCAGCGCTGGGAGCTTTCCCCTGAGAATCCATGGGCTCTCTGTCTGCCCTCGCTGCTTCCCTCAGTCCACCAGCATTTGTCCTCGTGAAGTTGGGAGCTTTAGTCGCGGAGTTCATTTTTTTGGTCTTCTTAAGTTGATCCTTACCAATGCATAGCTGCTGGCGCCAATGTTATTTCCTGGTACGACTTGCAGACACGAGCCAACTGAAGAAAGCCAGGAATAGTGGTAAAAAGCTTAATAATTTGTCAAGACCATAGAGGACATGGTATAAGTATACAGTATTTCCACTGTATAAAATTCCAAACTCTGACAAGGTGATTATTAATGAGTGCTCCCTTGTCTACAAAGGGAGGTGGAACAGAATGTTTGCATTCATAACTGCACGTTTCCAGAGATGGTTTGTATTTAAGCAGGATGGTAGTGCAAGATACAGTGCCATAAAATTGACAAGAGTTTGCTCTCAGCAAGTGTCTGAAAGCTCAGAATTGCAAAAGGGAGAGTGTAAAGCAATTCCTTCCTCAAATGCACCTGTTTCATTTAATCCTTCTTGGTTTCTTTTTTTTTGTGTAAGCAATATGCAAAAAGTAAATATTGGCAGACATCCAAAGTGATTGTAGAAGGATGTCCTGCTATCAGAGGATGTTCTTAAGGATCTAAACCAGCTTTGCAGCAAGGCAGGTGGTGTATTTGCCAGTGAGGACAACAGCAAAGCCAAGACATTGAGTTCTTCAGGGAATTGGGGCAGTGGTGTCTCAGCTGTAGTGAAACAGCAGGCTCTGATGGACTCACCTTTCCCTCTGTATTAGACATGAGAGAAACCCTGGCTCCCCTGCTAGGGTCAGCCCTGTTTTTGGGGGCAGGGGGGAGAGGTGTGTGGAAGTTGGACGACATATGGCAATTTGTTTTTTCTCAAGTAGTTGAAATCCTGATGTTTCTTTCTTTGCTGGACTAATATTACGAGGCAGGGAATATTTTACTAAGTGAGCTGTTTTCTAGAGAGATACCAGTTTGTAGTTAAAACAGTGTTTTCTGGTTTTACCCTACTGTTGTTCTCAGAAAACATGCAATTCATCATCATGTAATTAAAGAGAGTATTATATTAGTTAAGTGTATATAACAGTATTATTTTTCTTGAATTAATTTTTTCCATATAGGCTAATTAATAGTCTCTGGTCATTCTTAAATACGATGTATCTCAAGTTAATTTTTCCTGTGTTTTTCTCACTTAAACAAAATAATTATGGCTAAAAAATTCCTGTTCAGCAAAGCTATTCCTCAACTTTTGAATAAATGATGCCAGTGTTAAATCTTGAATTTTTTTTGAATATCTGGCAAAAAAATCTGACAGTTCTTGTGTGGTGTTTCTAAATGTATAGATGTTGTAGTTGTTGGTGTAATGGTTGGACTCAGTGACCTTAGAGGTCTTTTCTAAACTCAGTGATCCTGTGAATATCATACTGATAGATAAAATGCCCATTGCATTTGTTTCTTCAAAAGTAGATGCCTGTAATTTTCTCACCTTATTGCTTTGGATTGCTTTATAGTTGAGCTGCACATACTAATTCTCAGTGAGTTATCTGACTAAACTTTGTGGTGTTTTGTGAGCAGCTTCCCATTGAGGACTTGTGCAGCCTGACGTCCCAGTCGCTGCCTGTTCTGCTGACAGCTGCGGTGCCAGAATCCACAGAGGATGTCCTTTTGAAGGGATTTGCAACACTAAGGATGGAGGATGAAAGAATTGAAACAGCACAGCAGGTAAGTGATGCCGAATGACCTCCAAGATGCAGGAATCTTGAGAGAATTCTGTTCATTTCTGTGTATCTCACCTAGCTTTTGATGGGTTTGCTAAATCTTTTGGGCTGTTTTCAAGATGCATAAGGGGGAACCTGGGGGGAAACACCACCAAAGTCTTAGCTCTTAGGTGACAGGTACTTTTTGCATTTGGAGTGGAGTCTAATGTGAGAATGAGGCACCCCTTCAGTAAAGTGGTGTTGCTCTTGAAGTAGAAGAACCCCCACTCTCTGATGTGATACCCTTGTTCTTGTGCAAATAAGGCCAGATGAATTTCAGTCTTTCCCATTTTAACTTAGTGAAGGAGTATAATGGAATATTTCAGTTGGAAGGGACCTACAGTGAGGAATTTGTTTCCTAGATTAATAATTGAATTCTGAAACAGCTCTGTTTTTAACAAAAGCTCATCTTCATTTCATAGATCATAGATTTGATTTTTTTTTTGAATTGATTGCATGTGATATCTGTATTGTTCACACCATAAAATCTCTTCTAGTTCTTCTCCTGGTTTGCTCAGGTGCAAACACAGATGGATCAAGATGAAGGTGCCAAGTATAGGTACGTGTTCTTCCTCAGTTCCTTTCGCTATAAGCAGTTCCACCCTTGAAGGACTTCATCTTGTCCGTTAATGTTAGCACGTGTTCCCACTCAGCTGTCGGGGAAAGGGGGAATGTGGTGGAGCAGCTGAAGCTTTCCAAGGCCATGTGCCTCACTCCCATCCCAAAGGCCCTTGCCCAGGTGGCAGAACAGTTAAAGGGGATGTAGATTTCCTTATGAAGTGCCCAGTATATTTAGAGAGATGGAAATTAGCTTTGGCTTATAGACAGGGCTGTAGACAAAGGCAGTCTAAGAGCTTTCCTATGCCTTTTCAATTGCTGCTGCTACTGGAATGGCATCCTCTGAGGGCGAGACTGTGTAAGCAGATGTGGCTGGTGGTCATTTCTGTTCTCACCCTTTGGCTCACCAGTGATTGTGGTTGTGATTCTGTATCTGCATTCCCTGCATTCCTTGACACTTTACTCAACTCCAGTTTTGAGTCTTGCCATTCTCATCTATTTTTGTCTGACTTTCCCATCAGGCTCAGAAGAACCCCTTCCCACTGACTTTGACAATTATTCCTTGAGAATCCGAAGTACAGCTGAGTGGCTTAGCTAGATCTGCTGGTCGCTTTTATGGAAACTGGCTTGTGTTTTGAGACTTGACAAACTTGCCCTTGGCCACAAAGAGATGCTGCTGTATTCCCTCTTCTGTTTTTCCTCTGCTTTGCTTTGGGCTGTTTCTTCCTCTTTTGCTCTGACATTTGAGGACATGTGACTTTTCTTAAAAGCAGAGGGTTAGGCATATACTGATCCCGTGATGTGATCATGAAGAACCTAAAAATAGTAGCAGGCTCGCACTTTTTCAGTTGACATGTTTGTGATAGTGCACACAGGTGCTCAGGTGTGCCGTAGATGCACAGTGGTTTGTAGGATGGCCAATATGCAACTGTCTGCAGGAGGCCAAAGGTGCAGGAGGAAAATAAGTAAGTTCTTTGCCTGTTGCACATGGATAGAGGGAATTGTTTTACTTGCAGCTTCGTAAGTGATAAAGTAGAACTCAGAAGTCTGAGCTGACATCCAAGAGTAATTAATTTTTAATGATGCTTTCGATAAGCCAAATGCTTGACATAACACTTAGTTATCATTTAGAGTTTTTGTCTGCATTGAGCCTTAGACAAAGTTGGTGACGTTAGACACCAGATCTATTTCATCTAAGCCTCTTTCAATCCTCACAGTAAGTTTTTAATCCTCTAGATAATTTCAGCTACTTTAGGAGAGAAAAAGTAATTTCCAAATGGAAACTGAAAATTGTATAGAAGAGACCCAAATTAACACCCCTGTTGGGAGCAAGGCAGGTAGAATTTGGCTGCTTGCAGTAGTCACTGTGCTGCCCATTTGGACAGTATTCACATACTCCAGATCAGCTGCGGTGCAAGCTGCTGCTTTCTAGGTAGGTTTGCTATAAGGAATATCAGGGAATAAAGTGGCTATTCCAGACCTTCAGCTCTGTTATTTCTCAGGTGATGAAACATCTGCTTATTGTCCACTCTTACTTGATGCAAGTGATCTCTTATTCCTAGAGAGAGAAAAGTGGTGGCAGTGTCCCTGCAGGTAGCTGGATTTGCAAATACAGAAAGGGAAATTTTACTTTTATTATCTGTTGATTCTCTTTTTCTAGACAGATGAGGGATTACTTGTCTGGCTTTCAGGAGCAGTGTGATGCTATCTTGAATGATGTGAATAGTGCCCTTCAGCACCTGGAGTCACTGCAAAAACAGTATCTTTTTGTGTCCACAAAGACAGGAACGCTGCATGAGGCCTGTGAACAGCTTTTGAAAGAGCAGGTAATCTTTGACGGGAGAATTACTGGGAACTGCTAAGACATCTTAAATGAAAGTTTATTTTTCTTGGGCTGGGAGAACAGTCCCTCCATTTGCTTTGGACCTAATTTTTTGGGTGTGTTTCACCTGCAACTGGGGTGTCAGGCTCTGCAATAAGATGTTCAGTATGTGTCAGTATATGCTTTAATGAAAAAGCTAACTGGAAGTAGCTTTTGTAACTGATGCCTGACAAGTGCAAACTGTATTGAAATTAATAATTCATATCACTTGCAGAAGTATTTTGAGCGAGATCCTTGAAGTGCAAGCTTATTTCCCAGAGACTTTTTTTTCCTCATGAACTGCGCAACAGTGATACAATGAACTTTTTTTTTTCAGTCAGACTGGATAAGGGAGAATTATTTAAGACTCCAATCCTGAAATCCAGGGTTTCTACAGTTCTCCATAATACTGATGGCAGCACTGCTGTTTGTATGCAGCATTTTCTGTGGGATACTGACAAACCTGCAGAATATATTATTTTAAATACACTACTGAAAGTAATGTGTCAGTCTCTGGTAAGAGAGAGCAAGAGACTGCTGTATTTTGCATCTTTTGTTGTGCTTAATTAGTTGCAAGTTACTTGGAGCTATTTAACAGTGATGTGTGCTGAGGGCTGAAAGGGAAGCTTAATCATTTTGTACACACATGTATATATATATTTAAGCTACTTGCTAGGTTGATGATTTTCTTTTATTTATTGTTTCTTTAATAGTCAGAACTTGTTGACCTGGCTGAAAACATCCAGCAGAAACTTTCTTACTTTAATGAGCTGGAAAACATCAACACTGTAAGTATCATTTTGTTGTTAATAGTCTTAGAAAATGAAAGTGTACTGATCTTTTGAACATAGTCACCAACAGTAGTGCACTTAGGTTCCTTACAATGATGCTTTGTCTTGTTTTCCAAAGAAATTGAATTCCCCTACGCTGTCTGTGAACAGTGAAGGATTCATTCCCATGCTGGCTAAGCTTGATGATTGTATTGCATATATTTCATCACATGTAAGTAATTCTTCATTAATTTTAGTTAAATTGTCAAAACTATGTGTTCATACATTTTTAATGGTTTTTTCCTATAAAAAGTTTTCTCTGCCAAATACAGGAAGAAGTTAAGGATGGTGCTTTATAAACTTAGGAAATTTTGATTGAATATACTTACTATTCTGCTTAATTTTTATAAAATACTGCTTTTAGTTTGTACAAGCCAGCTAGTTATATGAGTATTTTAAGTTTTGATAAATTTTTGACTTACTGTTTCTATTTAAAATGAACTTTTTTCCTTTATTTCAGCCAAATTTTAAAGACTATCCTGTATATTTGACTAAGTTTAAACAATGCCTTTCTAAAGCTATGCACCTTATCAAGACTTACACTGTGAATACACTGCAGAACCTCACAAGCCAGTTAATGAAAAGGGTAAGATGAATCAGTAAGTGGGAAGTAGAGCTGTACTGAAATGTCAATTATAACATCAAACAGTTCTCTTTTTATTTTTTTGAGGGTGGGATGTGTTAACAGTTTTTTGTGAAAATAGGTCAATGCTATGGTGTTTGTGTAGGTTGTCCCATACTCAGCCACTTATGACAGAGGCTTAGTGATCCAAAAGATTTAGAAGTAGTAATAATTAAAAAATCATGGAAATTGAAGAAGGTGAAGTCAGTGAATTGAAGTAGATGAGCAGTAAGCTAGTGAAGGCCAGGGATGGGTGAAGGACTGTGTTAGAGACACCAGATGGCCAGACAGTTTGCTTTCCTGAACCAGTGTGTGCACTGGAGCTCTGAATTGGCTGTTGGTCTGTTGCCAAATGGGGAGGGTACACAAGAGAAATAGAGGTACTATGGTGTGTTGTTTTGGGGGTGGATTGCTTCGGAGACAGAGAGAGATTGCAGGGAGTACTTGAAAAAAGTGTACAGGAGCTGGGTGTTATAGGATGGTAATTGTTAAAGCACAACTCTTCAGTTTATGCCATGACCATTTCAGTATTACATTCCAGTAAGTATTCTTGGGTACTCTTGGTCATGTAAATATTTCATTTATTCTGCAGTGTTTGTGTAGCTGCAGATAAAAATTGTGCCAGGTTTCCTATTAGTTTTGCCAGTAGTGTTTGTTTCATTTTAAAATGTTGACAGTGATGCTAGAGTGTCCCAGGAAAGAGTTAGGTGTTTTCTCCCACTCACTCCAGTGATATTTAGGCATAAATGTAAGCAGGGAGGTTTTTTGGTCTCACCAAAATGTTGATAGTCTCATCCTGTAATATTTTGGCAGAGCGGAAAGGAGAGGGGAATGCCTCTTTCTATGCACTTTGATTCTTTCTCCAAATAATTGTTGTGTACCTCGTGCTCAGTTCTATTACAGGCAAACTTGGTGTCCTGAGGGATAACCAGTGAAACTGAAAGATGCCAGAATTGAGAATTGGCACACCTAAAAGAAGGGAATTTTTAGACAGTGTTCATGAAAAGTTGTGAAAGGGTACTCCTGAAGTGAAGATCTTGGTTAAGTGGCATTGAAAAATTTTTGTGTTTGGTACAAAACTAGGTTTTATTTAAAAAAAGATATCATAGCTTGATTTGATGCCAGTGGATTGCCTGACTGAGCTGAATTTAAACAGAATTGAACATCTCTAATAATAAGCATGTATACAGAAAGAAGTGTGTAACCTAATTTCTGGATTTGAATTGCTGCTTAGGAGTTTTAAATCAGGAAGGATGACCTTTTCCTTCCCATGTACATGCAGGTTTTGTGGGTATTTTGTATACTTTAAAACATCAAATGGCTCCTTCAAGTACAAGTGCAGTACTGGACCAGTGTTTTTTAGTTGTGATCAAGTGTTGAGTTTTCCTATTGCAACAAAACAAGACTGTCAGGACTGGAAAGGGACTGAGATCTGAATGTTCTTTGGTGATGCACACATGTGAGTGGAGGTTTTGGTGTATGTTTGTAGAAGGATGATCAGGTTGCTTGCAGGGATGAAAGTAGGAGGTGGGCATGGTGGAGTTTTCCTGTCCTCATCATGTTTTTAAAGAAGGCCATCTCTTCTCTCTCTCTTTAGTAGGGGAAGAAAGCTTGGTACGTGAATTTGGGCTTTGTTCTGCTTTGTTGGTGCTAGAATTTGTCTCAGTTCCAGCTGTCTGCCCAGCTGGGCTGGGGAGCTGCCTCAAGGCTTGATTTTGTGGTTGGAGCTTGAATCTGAGATGAAACTTAGCTTCTCTGCCTTGGGACTGGCAGATAAAAGGGAAATTTGTTCAATTTTAGTACTACAGATTACAGACCAACAATTAGTACTGCTGTGGCAGGTCCAGAGAAAATTGTTGTGTCTAATTGAGAATGTCATAATTACTGAAGATGTTCCTTTTTCTGTAGAGGCTGTTCGATGAAACTTTTGTATTGGGTTTTGTTCTTCCATCTGATTTTTGAATTTTGAAACCAGCATGCCTTTCTTACTGGGAAGTGGCAAAGAGCTGTTCCACTGGAAACATAAGTATAAAGAACCAATCGCTTCTTTTAGAGTCTAATTATCTCAGCTATTATATACTAGAAGCCAAATATAGTATTTTGCTTTTTAACCAGTTACTCATCTCTTCTTTCAGGATCCTTCAGCTGTGCCAAATTCTGACAATGCCTTCACGCTGTTTTATGTGAAATTCAGAGCAGCTGCTCCCAAAGTCAGAGTAAGTAGGCTGGTAACTAACTTTTGGAAAGGAATTTAGGAAAATGAGACTTGAATTTATTAGTGTGAATGCAAGGATTGCATATTGTGCAAATGTGAATGTCCAAAGATTGCATATTGTGTCCATGGAAAAATACTACCAATTATTTTCCAATTATTACAAAAAAGTAATTTACTGATGATACTTTTTTCTCTGTTTTTTTTGAGTAGACTCTTATTGAACAAGTAGAGCAAAGATCTGAAAAAATGCCAGAGTGAGTATGCCTACATAATTTATCTTCAACAGTTTTAAGTTTTGAAAATATTTACTTTTGTTTAAGTACTGTTCAACACATTATTTGTTTAAAAGAAAGTTTTAAAAATTGAAATTACATAGACCTAGAGAGGGTATTAGAATGCATTTTATGTGTGCCAGAAAATGATCTTCAGGACACCGTTACTGTTTTAATTTCTTGGCTAGGTATCAGCAAGTTCTCAATGAAATCCATCAATGTTACCTCGACCAGCGGGAGCTTTTGCTTGGTCCAAGTATCGCTAGCACTGTTACAGAATTAACCAGTCAGAATAACAGAGATCATTGTGCTCTGGTAGGTAAAGCAGTCATGTGTTGTGTGGGTTCTGTTACGTTTTAATCCTCTCTCCCCCAGGTAAAATGAACTTATTTAATTCAGTCATTTACATGCAGAATTGTTACTGTTGTCTGTGGGTTTGAATCATTAACATTTTACTAATACTTTCAAGCCATACATGTTTTGTTTCTGTAAAAACTCCACCCTGTTACAAACCTCACAGAGGGAGGAGGATAAAAAAGCATAAAATGCGGTTACTTAAATTTCAGAAACAAAAAAGGGACATAAATTGTACAGTGAGCTTTTATTTGGCTAGTAACATCTTATCAGTCCATAGTCTTAGAGTTCATCTCATTAATTTTGAATTTTACAAAGCTTCAGTTTAATCATAGCTGTAATAATCACAACACAATATATAATATTTAGTAATAATACCTGTAATATCTCCTGTGATACTGATGCAAGGAAAATAATCTAATAATCAAATATTTGTATTTCTGTGAATACAGGTACGAAGTGGTTGTGCCTTTATGGTCCATGTATGTCAGGATGAACACCAGCTTTACAATGAGTTCTTCACAAAACCAACACCAAAACTGGAGTAGGTGGTACATGGTGGTTTTGTTTTACTGCATGTTGTATTCAGTGTGTTGTGATGTAGCAGATTATATAGCATATAGGGCTGTGTTCAAGTGGTTTAGTAAGAACTAGCAAGACAAAAAACCAACTTAATCACTTTAAGCATCAGAATTCCATATTCTTGTTTCCTTTTTCTTCAAGCAAAGCTGATAGCTCCCATTCTCCATAAGCAGTCTTTGCAAATGCTCTGTAGATAGGGTGAAAGAGATAAAGATACTCAGGTACTTTGAAAATAGCTATAGAAGTCTACAGGTCTCAGCTGTTTTTGTACAGCCTCTTTTGCACAGCCTGTTGCACAAGTGCTTTCATTTGCTTCAGTCTGAAATTAGGCTGATGAACTCCAGCTATTTTTCCTGAAGGATTTTAATGAGCTGCCCTTACTGTCAAGGAATATTTGCATGTTGCCTGTATTTGGGCTGAATAGATGGCAGGGTAGTGGATGCCTGCCACTGCCACAAAAAACAATGTCTTTTATCTCCTCTGCCTAAACCTAAAAGAGGGACAAGGTTGTTGCTTCACACAGTTGTTGCTTCACACAGTAATTGCATTGTAAAAGTATTGTTAAGTTTTTTACAACAGACTTGTAGTAGTAAAGCAGTTGAATAGATTATGCCCCTTCTCCAGTTTTCTGGTATGTTTTAGTAATGATACTTAATTTTTAAATTTTGGTAGTCATGTTCCCTTGCTATAAAGTTCCTAAGTAAAGCTTATTCCTATTAATATGACCAAGACATTGGTTTTGAGTGTTGTAGTGTCTTAAATCGAGTGCAGCTTGAGTCAAACAAGTATGTAACCTAAAAAAAAAGGCTGCCCACTACCTTCCACATCCTTCAAAGCTAAAGGAAAACTAAAACTGCATAAAGCCTCACTAGAGATAAGCCACAGTGCCAGAGTAGTCCCAGTCTTGTCTTAGAAATTTGCCTCTTGTGGGGCATGCTCAGAATTTGAGGTGACCTAACTAAATTTGTTTCAAGAATCAGTTCAGCTGTCTCAGTCTAAATCCTGGAGTAAACATCCCTAATTGAAATAAGTGTAAAATGTTGTTCAGCCAGAAATTTTGTCACTAGTGCTATTGACACCAAGAATGAGAATAGACTTCTGATTTTTTTTTTGAATTTTGATGGAATGTAGTTACCTCATTTCCTAAGAACTTTCTTACCTTTTTTTTTTTTGCCTACATTTAAATAAAATATTTTAAGAAAAATGTTTCAAATAGTGACTACTTTATTAGGTTTCTCTTAGCATAATACATAGCCTCATTTTCTTTCCTGCAGTGCTAAGGTGCTCTGAAGACATTACAGCCAGGTGTCTATGTATGGATGAAAGAGTTTACAAAAACTTTCCCAAGAGTAGAGACCTGAGATTAAGTATTGTATTTAGTAATAAGGCTGGTGAAACTTTCTCTTTTGTTTCTGCTTTTAATCTGGAGAGTTACTGTTTTATCAAGTTGCTTATAGTGCTGTAGGATGCAAAAGAAGAGGCATTCAAAATGTTTCTTCTGAGTATTCTTCCATGAACATTTTTGTTCCTTCTCTGAGGAACTGAAGTGTCCTTGTCCTATTGACAGACATTCTTTGTGAATTAGAAAAAAATATAGAGCAATAAACTCAACATCTTTATCACACTGTGATTACTTCAGTGGTCTTGGTGTTTATATTTCCAAGTCTAACTGAGGAATTACTTGAATTTTCAGCTACTGGCAATAGCAGTAGTGCCTAATCTGTGATTAGTGAAGGGAGCATTGAGAATGGCAAAAATGACTAGAGTGAGTGCTGTTGGTGTCTTAACCAAGATATGCATCACTTCGAACATGAAAGAAAAAATAAATTGAAGTGGGATTTCTGGTGTGTCACTGCATTGATATCATAACTTCAGTTAGATTGGAAAGTGTGCTCGGAGATGTTGGTAGCTGTTACAGAAAACATTACCAAACTTCTCCTCCTGTGTCCCTCTTTGTGTGCTCCTGGTCCTAATACACTGTTGAGTACTTGGAATCAGATGAGCGTTTTCTTGAGGGGAAATAGGGGTTATGATTCTGAGCTCAGCAGGAGCATTTTTTTACACAGAAGCCAAGCAAACAAGTTTGCAGCATTTTCCCTTTGTGACAGGTTGAGTTGTTGGTTGGCGTGTGTAGGTTTTTTGTTTGTTTATTTGGGTTTTTTAAATTTTATTTTGAAATGAGTTAAAAACTGTAACACCATTTTTAAGCAGTTGGTATGCCACATCTTTTAGAAGGAAAACTTTTCCTACTTTGTAGGAAGTAATGGGTTTATGTTTTAAGCAGTCTTGTCTAAAATCTCCTATGGCACTTGTTTTCTCACCCTCCTTTCAAAAATCTTTGACACAAAACAATCTCTGTTTGTGATAAAATTTTCTTTTGCTTTTGGGGGATCCTGAAAGTATTTTGCTTTGTTTTATTTTTACCTCACAGTGAACTCTTGGAGAAGTTGTGTCTTTCATTGTATGATGTCCTGAGGCCAATGATCATCCATGTCATTCACTTAGAGACGCTTTCTGAACTCTGTGGGATTCTCAAAAATGAGATGCTTGAGGATCATGTACAGAACAATGGTAACTTATAGATGAAAGATGATTGTTTTTAAGCGTCTTCTTAACTGATAAAATTATTTAATTACATAGTCAAAAATTCTAGATGCTTCTTTCTTTCTAGCGGATCTTAACCTCATCTTTGACATGTTTGTGTAAAATTAATTATACTTTTTCATTAATAGTGAAGGTCTGTATTTATGGGTCTGTGCATAGTTTCATTTAAAGTAATGTGCTGATATTAGTCATGTTTTCTCTAGATTGCACGGATGCAAGCAAGCATCCACCCAGTGCATATGCATGCACCAGGATTATTTAAATTACCTTTCAAATGAGTGAATTGCTTCACTTGGCCCTGCTAATGCATTATCCATGTAGAGCTTTCTGCAAGATGATGATAAAACAAAGGAATGCAAACTGATTTTTTTTTAATTGTCCTTAATGTCATGTTTCCCAGACTAGGAATTGTAAGGAGTGAAGTAGCAGTGTAGATTTTGGAGTTTTTAAGTATGCAGAGCTCAAAGTTTTTAGGGATGAGCTGACCTGGTGTCTCACTTCCTTAGTATGACAAATGCATAATGAAATCCTCTCACAGTCTTTACTGCACCAGGTGATAAACAGAAATCATACTTGGTAGCTGGTATATCACACAGTGTAGCTCTTAGTTGCTGAAGCTGTGCCAGTAATCATGAAGAATTGTTCACTTTCCTGGAAGTATAGTTGTAACACTGTTGGGAGTGAGCAAAAACTTGCTGACTTAATCTTTGGTTTATCATAAGAAGTGTCTTCCTACTACTTAAATTTGGGCTATTACAATAATTCTTAAGTTTGATGTGAGCTACTTTGGTTCATCTGTTTTTATCATCTCCCAACAGTCACACCATGGGTATTGGCTGCAATAAAACCAAAGCCACCTTGCTTTGTTGTTCCCACGGAAATTCCATTTAATGTACACAGGTCTGAAATAATTAGAACACTTAATTCTAACAAGGCATCTGATGTCATCAGTGTGAAGTTGCATTTTCATAGTCTAATGAAAATCTGGGGAGCCGAAGCAACTGCAGCATGGAGTTCAGTAATTCCTTGTTTGTCACAAATTTGTCTGCATGCTGCTGTTCCAAAAATAACCTGACTCCATCTGCAGCAAGCCAGGTTTTTATGGTTCTGTGTGATACTTCAAACTTATGTTTCTGTGAGCTTGTTTTGTAGTTAACAAGTTTGTGCCTTTCCTTACCTTTGTCAGCTGAACAACTGGGTGCATTTGCAGCTGGTGTCAAGCAGATGTTGGAAGATGTACAAGAGCGCCTTGTCTATAGGACGCATATTTACATTCAGACTGACATCACCGGCTACAAGCCTGCTCCAGGCGATCTCGCATATCCTGACAAGCTGGAAATGATGGAGGTACAGCCTCAGCTTTTTTATTGTGCTTGACTTCGTACATGCGGTGTATGCAGTTGTGCAGTACAGTGCTTTGCAGCTTGGGTTTTCCAGTTCTTGGGTGTATTTAGTGTTACTGGCATTTTCAAACTGACACCTGCTGATTAAATTGTGACCCTAAACCAGATGTCAAAGAACTCTTTATGTCAAACTTAGTGACACTGGCAATAGTTCTCACAGTTAACAGTTTTATCAAAACTTGGAGCTTCTGAATTTTTATTTACATTCATAAGTAGTAGGTATTACCCTGTATATTTTCTAGTTGAGCTGGAATTGAAGAGAAGCTTTAGACAGCCTCAGTTAGCTGCAAGTTTGTTTTCAGAATAACTGGTCAAGTAGCTGTTGGTAGGTATGTGTACCCTATGCTCAGGCAGTGTGAGAGAAGACTTGCTTTAGATAATTTAACAAGTTAATAATGGCTTCCAGTAGCCTTTTTCAAGTTCTTATCAGTATTAGCCATTTTTGTAGTCATTCCAAACCCTTTGAGTCAATATTCCTGTTGAAATGGATCAAACTAATTCTACTTATTTTAAAATGTTAATACTGAATTGATGAGAGTTTCAGAATGAAACAAAGAAATAAATAAATGGCCAATGAGAAACTTGAAATGAGTTTTTGATAAGAACAAGCTGTATTTGATACGCATTTGATATGCAACTGCATGAACACTGCATGGAAGTAGTAAAGCTTAGTAAAAGTCTCCCCTCCAAGTAACTTCTGCCATTCACTTTATAATGGGAGACCCAAGCTCTGAAAGGACTGAGGTGACTGAGAATGGCCTTTCCAACATGGGCTGACAAGATCCAGATTTTATTGCTGTATTCTGCTTTCCACCTAGCTGCCAGAATAGCTGGTGGTGCTTAGAAAATTGTAGGACTTCCAGCTGACCAGCTGGTAGACTTCCAGCTCTACCAGTTGGTAGAGAAGCTGCTATTTGACTTCAGAATCAGAACATTACTTATATAAACCACAGAGGCTCTCTCTTTCTCTCTCTCTCTCTCTCTATGTCTGTCTATCTGTCTGTCTACCTACCTGAAATAGATATACTTTGCTATGGTCTGAAAGAAATTAACATCGTAACTGTACCTTCTTGTGCTCAATTCTTGCCTGCAAACAGACAAAACACTGTAAGAAACTTACCACTAGTGAACTCATGTTGCTATGATACTGTCTTTATACACATCTAAAGCTTCTTTTGTGCTACAGTTTGTACTTCGGCAATTATGTGGGATATCCATGGGGTTTTAAACCCTGAAGCTAGTGAGTTTGTTGAGTACATGTTCTTTGTACTGAAAGTTTAAGGACTAAGAAGCATCTTTAGGCAAGCGATGCTGCTGCTTGGTCTGTATGAAGCCTTATTTTCCAACAAGAGTCCTGTGGCCCTTCAGTTAGGAAGAGAAATTTCATTCCAAATTGAGAAATTATGCTGCTCTTCACATGTCCTCATAAGACTCCAGTTTTTGCCTGGTGTGAGATTAATTTTGCTACTCGATTGCTTTTAAACCTCAAAACCTTGCTATTTAGAGAGACCTTCTGTCTTAGTAAATGAATTATTAAAATGCTAAAAGCACAGGGCAGAAATGTTTCTTGAGCTGTTCTGCTCAAATATTAATGCTGTTCTTTTCCCATTCTTGCTGCCTCTTGTTGCTTTGAAGCAGACTGAGTAGTGGAAAAGGTTGAAGTGTGGAAATGTTGAGTAATGTTAGGGGAAAGCCTGCAGTTGAACTCCTGCAGGGAATAAACTAGAGAGTACTTTCAGGCCATCTGCACATATCATTTATGGAAAAAAAGCCATCACAAAAATGATCTGTTTAAAATCCAAGTAAGTGTTGGACTGGGTGACCCTGTTTTGAGCTTTTCTTTCTAGGTGGCTTTATAGGTCGTTATTTAGAGATCAGTAAAAACAGGCAAAATGGAAAGAACAGTGTTTTACACAGATATGTATTTGTAAATCGTTATTGTATTGCAATATTTCTGCTACTGTTTTGGAAACATCTGCCTATTTCTTCTAAATGTCTTTGAAACACTGGGAGCTGAGTGCAGCTGATTCCTTTTGCAATTCAGCGTGCTTTTCTCTGTTGTAACCAAAGCAGTGTTATGTGATAATAAAATATTATTGTGTATCTTTCTTTGCAGCAAATTGCACAGAGTTTAAAAGAGGAACAGAAGAAGCTGCCATCTGAAGCTTCATTTTCAGATGTCCGACTAGAAGATCCCGAGGCCTGCAGCTTAGTTAAATCTGGTATGAAATACATCTCATATTGTCAGATTAATGTATAAAGGTCATGGAATGTGAGCATTAACTTGAACCATCTGTGAGAAACTTGCATGTATCTTAAAGGGTTATTTTCCTAGAGAAATGCATAAGCAATTTTGAGAGGTGAACTTTGTCTCAAAGTTCTTAGTTTGCTATTTTTTGTGAGAGACAGCCTAATCTTGTTCTTTTGGTGGCATTTCTTTGTGCTTCCAGTGCAGTCCGTTATGTGAAGCAACTGCTTTTGCAGCCAACAGCATCTATTGTATTTTGTATAAAGCTGAGCTTTTGTATTCTCCACTGAAAAGTAGCCCTGCCATCAATATATGTACTTGAGGATGCTTTTGTTTGTTAGCTGTGCTAAGATGAGAAAGGTGATTTAGTGTATCAGGCACATCTCTGAAATTGTAGGTATGTACAATAATTCATAATTTAGTCCTTGACATTTTAAACATGTGACCCATGTGTCTGTAAATTACAGCAAACTGGAATAAAACCTCATAAAATGTGGCTATCCTGATGCCAGTCATTTGAGTGTTACAAATTTTTAAATTATCGTCAAAGATCCATGAAGAATTTCTTCTTTTATTTTATCATTGTTAAGAATGGTACAGCATTATTTCCCCAGCAGCATCTTTCTCAGCTCTTTATCTGTTATTTCTCGTATTCTTTTTGATTACATGGTAGTTTCTTGCTTTTGGCTTGGAAGATCTGCAGAGTTGTTTCTAGCTGGACTCCACAAATCCCATTGAGAATAGGGTTCATTGTACTTTGCCCCAGGTGTATGGAATTTGCAAGTCCTGTAAGTCTCACCTGCACTCAGGAAATGGAAGGAACCTATATGGTATAATTTGAAGATATGTGTCTGAGATAATTGGGATTATTTGCCCTTCAGAGGTGCCTCTCTCCCGTTTCAGTACCTGCAGGAGTAGCTGAAGTGACTAATAAATGGCCTAGGAACCTCAAACTGATTGCTTAAGATTTTACAGGCTTTCTAATTGCTGTGACAATAAATTCATAGTTGCAAAAGGTAGAAAGATATTACCAGATTATTTCAGATGATTTCTGCATTGATCACATAAACACAAGGGCATTTTCCATCAGTAGGTGAAACAACAAAAATTTTACTTTTTTTAGATGATTGGTATTTGAAATCAGAGTTCTGATGCTATTGACACAGCTGTTTCAGACTTCTGTCTGTCAGGTGTTGCGAAAATACATTTTGAGCATACAGAATTATTATGAAGATTACCCAGGAGGAGCACATTTTATGTTTGCAACAACCTCATGACAAAATTGGTTTTGCTGTTATTTTTACAGTTATTAAAATTATGTTTAAACCCTATATTTTCTGCAACTGTTTAATCCATGTAGGATTATCCCCAGCAGAAAGGAAAGCATGAAGAAATAAAATTGAGTGTTTTTTTTCTTTTTTTTTCCTACACATGTCCTTGTAATTCCTTGATCTCTAACCATTTCTTTTTCCCCTTTTCTCCTGTGGGTTTTTTTTTTCAGTAACTGATCATTTCAGCTGTTTAGCTGAGTGGGAGGTGTGTGTCATTGGAGACATGCCTGTGAAACTAACTCATTACAAAGGTCGAGCTGGGCCACCCCTGAAAGCAAATTCATGTCTTTCACAGGCTTGTGCTCTGTTCACATCGAAATCTAGTACTGACCTGCTCAAAAGGAAAAAGAATTTAACCTGTTAGAGTAAAATACAATGTCTTCTTTCTGTGTAGAGAGTATAAAATGCAGTTGATATTACAGTCTCCTTTGATTGAAAGGACAGATGGTCAAGTTTTTCATGTGTGTATTTTGCTTCTAAACAGGTTCAGCTGAATCCCTTAATCCCAGGCATCAGACCATGATTTCACCAGCGGATCTGCATGGAATGTGGTATCCTACTGTCAGAAGGACCCTAGTGTGTCTCTCCAAACTGTACAGATGTATAGACGTATGCAAAAATTTCTTTATCTAATTTTTTAGGTGAAGTTATAAAGTGTGTATAGCACCATGTCTAAATATTTTAATACAAACTAGGAATGGACAATTACTGGCCTCTAATCTCTTAGTCTTTCTGTTGCTATCTTTATGTAAAACAAGTGAACTGACAAATTTAGGTCATCATTTCCAAGACAGTTTTATATTTGTAGAATTAGAAAAATGGCACTGATTTGTACATTTATTGCTTTTGCTGTTACAGAAATAATTTAGTGTCTGGCATTCAAGATACTGGTCTCACCAAAGTTGAGGAGTGAATAGGACAAGGGAAAAAAAAAAGAGTTCTGGGTCAATTACAGGGAATGATTGCTGCAATTACTGGTTGAATGTGTTTGTGTGAAGTCTCTGATCTTAAAAATGGTGACTCTACTGCTTCTACATTTTGGAAATGTTCTGAAAATGTTTTTGTGGCACAGTTCTTCATGTTTCAAAATGTAGGAGACATTTTCAAAGTTTAAGACAGTGGAAATCTTCGTGTCTAGCAGAAACAGAAGCAGTGTTTACTTAACACATATTTTAAGACTCTCCCATTAGAATCTGTTTTATGTTGCTCACTTGACAGCGTATCAGGCTGATAAATCTCTGAGGAAATTGATGCAAGTGTTTTTGCTTTTCTGCATGTGTTGTATCTTTATTAGATACATTTAATGGATCTCGAAATATCTTTGATGGGTGTATATGAAACTCCTTCCAAGATGCTATGGCAAAAAAAGAAGCTGGAAAATACTAATGCTTTATTGCTTAAAATATCAATCCCATTAAAGATGGATGAATATTTGCCCTTGTTTTCAGCTAGACCTGTGTAAATGAGGTGATTTCTGTGTTGTTTGCAAGGCTCGTTTACAGTGTATCTGCACAGAGGTTAATTTAGTTTTCCCCTGAGATACTGTAGCAGAACTGGTATCTGCACCCTGTAGATAGGGAAGATGTGAATGGAGTGATGCTGGCAAGTCTTGGGGCAGTCGAGGCTCTTGTGCTCTGTTGCAGTGCTGGTGTGAGTGAGCTGTGTTCCTGTGGCTGCCTCAGCCATAGGATCGTGTTGCTGCTACTTAAGGACTTGCTCCATGTCCCCTGGGCCATGGCAGTTGTCGTGTTTGTTTACTAAGCTGTCACAAATGTGAGGTAATTTGAGTCTGCCTAAGGTTAAGCTCACTCGAATGATCTCATGTCTGTTGCAGATGTAGCTTGCACGCACAGGTAGTTGCCCTGACACACGAAGAAGTGTCTGGTCAGGTTATGCAGCAAACACCATTCATGCTGTTGGCTCTGAATGTGTGAGGTGTCACTGACCGTGTCACTACCCAGGTGCCAGTTCAGAGCGGCAGGGTGAGCAGGGCATGCTTGTGTGGGTACCTGCATCCAGCCTGAGTGCTTGTAGCAAGCTTTTTTATGAATGCTTCCTCCTGTCTCACTGCATTTAGCCAACATGTTTGTAGCTAGTTAATCTGGAGTTTTGTAAACTGGTAAGCACATCGTTCACAAACTGCAACTCTTTAAAATTCTGCCTAAGCTTTGCTAACACCCTTTTTTGTTGGTCTGATTTCCTCTTCCCTGCAGAGGGCAGTGTTTCAGGGATTATCGCAAGAAGCCTTATCTGCCTGCATCCAGTCGCTGCTGGGAGCTGCTGATTCCATCAGCAAAAACAAGGTCAGAATCTGTGTTTTGAGTGTGATTTCCACAGCCCCCACCCCAAGCCCCTTGTATACCTAAAGTCATGAAGCAGCAGTTCAAAATTCTGTTAAAATCTTAGTCAAGGCATGTTGCTTTGCCTCTAGAGACTTGATGGATTTGCCAGTTCTTAGTTATGGTTAATATATTGCAGGACAAAGATAATGATTCACATGCTAGCCTGTCTCTGAAAAGGTGGGATACAGATTGTAGCAATTGTGTTTACAGGCTGTTCTAACTCATGGGAATTCAATGAAGTGATACCTAAAGAAAAGTTTCTAGTAGAGGACTTTGCTCCCTGCATTTATTTTCACTGCCTGTTACTCTTTTCTCTTTTTCTCTGCCTCTGTTATTTGAATTTTCAAAAATCTTTCTAACTGTTATAGTCACTGGGAAGAAATTTCAAGTATTCTCTGCTCAGAAATGTAATATCAAAACGTTTGATCTTATGTGTTGCTTAGAATTCAATGCAGATTCATCAAGTCATTTAAACTTTAACTGTTAATTTAAGTAGTTGGAGTAAACTTTCTTTTTTCCTGTCACAGTTCCTTTAAATCCTGTAGTAGTTTGCTAATTCCTAACAGCCAGTAAATGAACTAAAAAATAAAAAATGTATTAGTAGGCTAAAATTGTTGGATTTTTAGAAGCAGTAGATCTTTAGTAATGAAAAAAGTTTTAGTTCTGATTGGAAATGCTCTGTTTTGAAGTATTTCTTTTGAGTGTCCTTTGAAAAATATCTGTTATGCACAGTATCTTTAAAAAGAAATTCAAGCTACACTTCCCATTTAGCTTGAACAGATAACTATTTTTTGTGTAACCGATTCAGAATTCTGCAGTTAAATACCCATTCCAGCACTGTGTACCTGGCCAACACTGACTTAAAAATACTGCAGAGAGTGAAACTCATCCTGCAGTGACCCCTAAATAGGTTGGCTGAGAACTAGGATCTCTACCACTTTGTTCTTGATGCATGTTAATTTAACAATATCTGGTGAAATGATGCATAGAAGAATTAAAAAAAAAGCCAAACCCAAACAACTCAAGAAGCCCTTTCCACCACTCATTTTTAGTGAAATTTCTCTTTGTTGAAACTGCAGATTTAAATCTGATTTCTTCTTTTCTGTTTTATTTAACATTATATCAAGGAAGGTTCTCCAGCTTGCAAAAGCAAATTTGAATTCTGAGTCCTTCTCCTTTCACCTCAATGAGCCATGAACTTTAAAGATTAAAACCCGCAAGCAGTATAAAGCATGTGGCTAAAATAACAGGCAGTGCAAAACTGATCATCTCGGTGGTGTGAACTTGGCCTTCTTCTTTTCTTTGTATCTTTGCTGTACTGTTTAGAAATTAACTAAGCTTTGTGTTTAATGACATGAGAAAAATGCGCTGTAAGACCTTTGCAGAACAGCACAATTAATCAAGGTTATTACAGGAACATTAACTTTTTTTAGTCATTGTAATGATGAAAATAAATTTAGAACCTCAAACTTATGTTTTTCAACTATAAATTTTATGAATTACATGAAATAATTCCTCTCTCTTAAGAAGAAGAAATTTGTATCTTTCAAATAGTGGATACCTGTATTTAATGAGGACATTTAGTAATATGGCTGTGTAATCTAATTCTTCTAAGAAATGGGAATAAAGTCTGCTTCTGTAGTGCAGTGTGTTAGGAATAGTACAGAAGTGGGATTTGTTGATCCCAGAGCGTAGTTAATGGCACTGCAAACTAATGGAAAAAGCTTGTTAACTAATAAAAGTGGAAATGTTGAAACTTTGCTCTTCATTTAATTGTTTGGGTTTTTGTGTTTTTTTACATGTAATGGCTGTTCTTTCTCTTGTGCTGTAGACCCAGGTTGATGGACAGCTTTTCTTAATAAAACACCTTTTGATTCTTCGTGAACAAATTGCTCCTTTCCACACTGATTTCACCATTAAGGAAATTTCCCTGGACCTTAAGAAAACTAGAGGTACTAAACAGTTGCTGGCTACAGAATGGGATGGGATTGTCCTCCTTTAATGTGCCAGCAAAAATTTTGGGTTTATTTTATGTTCACTTGCAATGACCTGTATGCTTTTTCTAATCTCTTGCTTTGTTCCTAGCTTCTCTGAAAAAAACCAAAACCATTCTCCTACTCAGGGCAATTCAAGATATATCTAACAAGTTCTTTATTTTTGTATGAAATGCGTTTGCCTGCTTTTGCTGCTGACCTAACTTATTTATCCAGTCTTTTTTAAGAACAGCTAACTAATTTACATTTCTATTGCACAGAGATGTCTTTCCCCTTTTCTGACCCATTAAAGTAATATCTTTTCTTACTGCTGCTTAGCAGGTGAATTTAACAATACATAGTCAACTTACTTAGAGCAAATTATGATTTCCTGGACCTTCCTGTAAGGTTTTTGTTTTGGGAAGGATTTCTTATTTTGCAAGTTCAATAAATAGTATTGTTGGATGGTATTATGTAGCAAGCATGTCTCTTGTAGGAAATGAAAATAGAAGTAGTGGCCATGGCCATGGTTTTTGAAATTATACTATTATTTCCTTGTAAAATTCAGGAAAAAAGCTCTCAATACAAAACTAAACTGTCATGCACTTTCCATGCATTAAGGATAATGGGAAAAACTATTGAAAACATGTCAAGTTTCTCTCCTTCCATTCCAGAAGAGAAAGCTGAAGAAATAAGTTCTCTTTCCTGCTGTCTAATATGCTGCAGTCTTAACTCTGAAGCAAGCATTTCTTACACTAACCATTTTACTTGTTGCATTTGAACATCAATGAAACCTCCTACCTGTTGAGTGGTTTCTAGTTGACTGGAGGTTAAAGGGCAAATACATCCTTTTGGTGTCTTGTCCTGGCTGACACACCAGTTTGTTCTCCATCTTCATTTAATGGAATAAATTTTTGTGCCAGCCAGTACTTTGCAGGTGGTAGTGGTAAGTAATGGAAAACACTTTCTTTATACTGAATTGTGGAGGCAGTGGTTTTGAAAAGATGTATGT
Organism: Platysteira castanea; assembly: GCA_013397175.1. NCBI lineage: Eukaryota > Metazoa > Chordata > Aves > Passeriformes > Platysteira > Platysteira castanea. The sequence goes on from VYXC01002062.1 coordinate 154,461, forward strand.
TGTGCTTAATTCTTTCTGTGGTGTAGCATAGGCCAGTAGGGCTTTTATATTTGGGATGAATTGTAGAAGAAAAATAACATGGCAAATAATTTTACTGTGTTCTAGTCAAACTTCCTGCACACAGATTTAAGATTTAATTTGGTATTTACAGACAAAGGGATACTGCTTACTGTAAAAGTCATGCTTTTGCCCAGTTTTTTTTAAGTAGTATAATGTTAAGGTTCATGTCACTGAAATATGCAGTAGGATAAAGGACTAGCTCATAGGCTTTTAATCAAGAATTTGGGAAGTCTATGGAACTTCTGAAATTTCTGATAAAAAATTCAGAGAACAAAAATGAGCTTTCTCTGTGATCACCTTTCTTTGCATAGGAGTGCAGATTCTTAGTTCAGTGCAAAACCTACACACCTTTGTATTTGGTATTCCCTCTTTATTTAATGCCTCAGAAAGCACTTCTTTTACTCTTATGTCTTGTTTCCCTCCCCTGTTTTATGCAGCAAGACAGAGTGCAGGATTCCTTTTGAAATGAAAAAAAAAGCAGATGAATGTGTAGGATGATAAATGGCTGACAGTGGGGGAATAAGCTATACTGCAACTATTGATAATTTTCTTTTTCCCAAATGGACTAGATTTCAGCTTGGCAACATCCCGCTAAGACTATAGGTGTAATTTCAGTATCTTGTGTTAATTACAGACATTGTTGGTTTTCCTTCTTGGGACTTCTGTAGAGAACATAAACATGAATGTTTATCAACCTTGATGTTTTGTTGTTTAGTCCTAACTAAAACAGTTAAGCACAGAGGGAAAAATTCTTAGTTATTTCATGCAACTTGGTTTTCCCAGGCAATGTGTGCAAAATTTTGTATATTGTTTGTAAATACTTAAATAGCTAATGTAAAAGTCTTCCACTTGGAGATACACTAACAAGAAGAGGAAAGCTGACACAATTTTCATGCTCACAGCACTGCAGTTAATACCAGTAGCTTGTTAGTTTCTTGTAATGTATTTATCTGTTCAGACTGTGCAACTGTCAGGTTCAGGTGTACCATAGATGCCATTGAAAAGTAGTGAATTAAGCTCTGTGTGCTTCTGTGTATGTGCACTTGTGCATCCGCTCCAAGCAGTGCTAGAATCATTAATGTTACAGTCATAAGCATTCATGCTGGACCATTTTTTATGCATAAATGAGTGATTAGGGTTTGTAGTTCCTGGAGCTGAATGGCATTGACTTACAGTGTGAGTGACTTTCTGATTCACAGATGCAGCATTTAAAATCCTGAATCCTAAGACAGTTTCAAGATTTTTCAGACTAAACAGCAACAACGCCTTGATACAGTTCTTACTGGAGGTAATGCAGAGTCTTATTGCATTAAGAAAAATTGGGTCATTTAAGTGTGTGGTGATTTCTGGCAAATAAAAAGAAGAGAATTGTTGTTCTGTGTTCAAGGGTACTCCAGAAATCAGGGAACATTATATCGACTCCAAGAAAGACGTAGATCGTCATCTGAAATCAGCTTGTGAGCAGTTTATTCAGCAGCAAACCAGACAGTTTATAGAACAGCTGGAGGAGTTCATGACAAAGGTACAAATGTGTTGTATGTTTGTTAACCTAACTGAAGTACTGGCAGAACAAGGGAATTGATATTTAAATTGGGTATAGGACAAGCTGCTAGTGCTGGGTGATTAGCTGAAGATAATGTGCTTTGCTTTAAGTTCCAACAGCAATTTTCCAGGCATTTTTGAGATTAGTGGGTTAAAGAGATTAATGGGTTAAAGGAACATGACATAGTTTGTTTTTAAAAGCAACCCTAACCCCTGTGTTCTTTGATCAAGAAGCTTTAATTTTTCATTGAATTGGAACAGGTGTGTGAAGGTTGGCAGGAGCTTTTCTTTTTGCAGGAACTACTTCGACTGGATTTGTAAGCCTTGAAAAACAGCCTTGGGTCATGTGTGTTCTTGAGGGAGATCTTAGAGTATTAGATGTCTTATTACAATACATTTCTTTCTAGAACCTGCTCTAGAGGTCAGGATTTCTAGGTATCATGAGAAAACCTCGCAACAGGATCTGTTCTGAACCTTAGGTGCTGAGAATTAAGTGACATGACCTCTCAGAACCTGGGGCTACAGCATTGCATGGGCTGCAAATATCCCAGCTGCTGATTTTTGAGAATTTAGAAGATTACAGTATTAAATTTACTCATGCCTGCCATGCTGGGGTAGGGGTCAGTGGCATGCCTAAAATATAGATGGGTAACTGGTGAGATTGATAGATTGTCTGAGTGATCTCAGTGATGCATTGGGAATCTGGGGAGTTTGACTAAGCTGCTTATGGATAAATCTCTTTTGAGGTTTTGTATCCTTAGGTGCCTAAGCATCTTTGTAAATTTAGTCCCATTTTGAATTTTACTTTCAAGAATTGATCAAGAATTGATGTAATTTTGAATTGCATTTCTGTCAAGCTGCTTTCCCTGTGTGTTGTTAAGTCTGGTCATAGAAGAGAGAGAGCAGTGGAGATTCCGTACATTGTGGTATCTAAGATGTATCTAAAAAAAATTGCACAACTAATCTAAGTTGTGCAGTTTTTACTTGGTCACTTTGTTGTGAACTCAACTGAAAGAAACATCATCTTGTTGATTATACTCGTTTTAGGTAGCTGCTTTAAAAACAATGGCCACTCAAGGAGGTCCCAATTACAGCCTTTCACAGCAACCTTGGGCACAACCAGGTATTTACTTTGGTTTATATTCATGTTACTATTAGGAATCTGAAGAGGTGGTCAGAATAACTTGGACTGAGAGACTGTGATTGATTCTGAAAAATTCTACATGTAAGAACTGTCTGCCTTTTTCTTGCAAATCCTGGCTTCCATTTTTGCTTGCGTGCTACTTGAAATGTCTTAAGCCAGCTCTAAAAACCTGACAAACTTCAGAATATGTATTTAATCGGTGCAGTAGATGAATGCCTTGAGTATTTCTCAAGCTGTGACTGTTCTTGCATGTAAACAGCATTTCTGCAACTGCATACAGAATGTGCTTAAGGAATTAATTGATTATGTTATGATAAACCTTTTGCTTTTGTAGGAAAGAATGAATCCTCATTGAAGCCCTTATTGTCTGTACATTTGGTATTTACTTTCTTTTCAGTTTTCCTGTCATTATGCAGAAATGGAATCTGGGTTTGTTTCCCTCTTTTTAAAAATTCAAATGTCAATGCTTCATAGGAACATTTGGAGCAGTTTTAGATGTTCCTAGGTTGTTTTGCTCTTCACATTACAAAGTTGTGCTTCTGGGTGAAAAAAGCTGATTATTCCAATTCATACATTGGAACCTTCTGTTGCATCATATTCTTAAGATGTAAAGCCAGCCATGTTCATACATAATTCAGTGCTGCTCTATGGGTCAGACACTCTCAAGGGCTTACTTGAGCTTCTACTTAACATCTCCTGCTTCTTCAGGAGTATATTTAGTGTTTGTTTGGAGATAACTATGTGTGTAGAGGCAGATCGAAGTAGAGCTTCTGCTGTTTCTTGGAGTCATTTGTCTGGGAAGCAGGACTAGGCAGAAAATTTAGATGTGGCAGGAATTGAGGGGGGGAAAAACCCACATACAATATTAACTTCAGTACTTTAAAACTACAGAATGTATTTTTCCCCTGGCCTTAAAGCAATGATCTTGTAAAATCATTAAAATTCCTAGCAATAAAGAAAGAAGGTCTTGTCTGACAGAGGATTCCAGTCTGATTGATTCAAAATCCAGATTTCTGTGCAGCCTTTCCTCTCACAGATGTGGTCTGTGATCAGTAAGGAGAATTTGTGATATTCTGTTCTCTTTACTAGCACTGTTTATTTCCCAGCAGTTTCTTTTCCAGATAAGTTTTCTGGGAGGTAGCCTGTGTAGAACTTCATTGCTATTGGACGGCTGTGATTTCAGAAACCTCAGGAGGATGTGGTAGCTTTCAGAAGTGGAGTAGATGCATTTTCTGCAGGGAGAGGAAGCTGTGTCTGGCACACTGTGGTCCTGTGATGGGTTTGCTACTGCACAGCCCAGCCGCCCCCTCTCTCCCTTCCACTCAAACCTGTGCTAATGATCCGCCCCAGAGCAGTGGAGGTGATTTTCTGGAGTGTAGGTTTCAGCAAGCAGAACACCATTTTAGCCTATTAAACATATTTTCTTTTACTTTCAGCAAAGATCAACGATCTGGTCTCTTCCACTTACAAGACAATAAAAACAAAGTTGCCATCAACTTTACGAAGCATGTCCTTATACTTGTCCAATAAAGATACAGAGTTAATTCTGTTTAAGCCAGTCAGGGTGAGTATTCCTGCCATGTTTTCCTGGAGGTGTTTCATGGTGATGTCTGTAGCTTAAAAAAGCCAAATCCAAACAGCTGTACTGCTCTCGCTTGTGCTACACAACACACACATATTATAGGGAAGTAACTGCTGCTCTTTGTTCTGAACATCTTCCACTTGGCACCAAATGAGCTACCATAAAGAAAATTAACTCTGTCCCACACCAAACCAGTAGATTTTGGTCAGTTATGCATGGGCAGGAACACCAGAGGCAGAGGGGATGATACAGATTCAGTGGAAAACCTACTGTAAACCACCAGAAGAACCAAGCTTGAGTTTTAAGCTTCCAGATTAAGTCTTTAGGACTCAGTGTTTCACTTTAGCACATCTTAGCTGAAGTTTTTATCTCACAACTTATGTGCATTCCTTGTAGCTGTTTCGGGGCTTGGTTTAGGAAAGTTCTTAAAACTTGACTGCTTGTCCCTGCCTGGTCACTTCAGTAGCTATTCCATATACATTGTGCTTGTCCTAGTTCATGTTTAAGATGGGTGTTACATTTTTTAATATTGATTTTTTCTTCTTTCCTTTAAAAGAATAACATTCAGCAAATGTTCCAGAAACTCCATGCTGTGTTAAAGGAAGAATTTAGTAATGAAGACATCCAGATCATAGCTTGTCCTTCGATGGAACAGGTATATATTGAAGCTCCCTGTTTTATCAGTTGCTCTTTCATGTGACTGGCTTTTTTAAACATTGAATTTTTTTCATTTTTCGTATTTCCAGTGTTCACTGTCCTTACTTATTTATTATCCCACTTAATCCTGGATGATTAAACTTTGGGCTTTATCTGATCCTTAGGCTCTCAGCTATGAGGGGGCTTTGGTTGGGTTTTTTTAATGAATATCTAATGGATTTTCTTAAACCAAGGTAGTGATTGATATTGCTGGGGATTGAGTTGTACAGCATTGTAGAAGTCTTGCCATTTCCTGGCGTTGTCTCCTTGGAAAGGTATCAAAGCTGGTGAATATGCCTTTAAAAAACCTGTGCACTTGAAAGCAGTCTTGCTTTTGACAAATAAAAAAAGCAGCAACTTCTACATTTAGGAAGCACAAGAATGAATTACTAGAGTGCATTTGAAGTGAATTGTATTGATAAAATGTGCAGATGTTTACGGAAGTGTAATCCTACGTGGTAAGGTTTTTAGTCTCAGAGATTATTTGCGTTAAAAACTTTCTGTATTGGGATTCTCTGTCAGAAACCAAGTGGGCTTTTAAAAATGTCACTTTGACCTTAGGAGTCTAGAGAGTGTGGGTAGAATCTTGATTATCACAGGATGCCAGTATTTAAACAGGTAATCTAGTTTATGGATTAGAGGATGTTGCCTGCAGCGAGTGTGGCCACAGGAGTGTGTGATGACTGTTCTAGGACACTGAGTGGGAGTGATGCGCCCTAAGGAGATGGGGTTATCCTAGAGGAGATGGCTTCCTCTAATTATTTATCTGATGAACCCTAGGATCACTTATACAAACTGAATTGTATGCAAAACCATATTGTAATCTATGGGAAACAAGCATTGTGAAGGATCCCAAATGTGTTTCAGGTATCTGAGATGAATGGTAACATTTTTTGCCAGTGTGCCTGTTTTCTGGAATTTCTTGAGAACACATGAAGTTATCCTACAAAGTTTGTCACAGTAGTTTGTGACTGCTGAAATGAGTGGTCAGCATGGTCAACAGCTGCATTTTAAAAAGCCTATGAGTAGGCATTTGACTGGAAATTCTGGGCAGTTGTTTTGCAGCTGTCTTCTGATTAATGTGCTTCCTAGGAATCTTGTTTAAAGATTAAAATATCACACATCAGTTCTGAAACTTGGCTGCTCTGTCTAACGTAGGCTTTCATTTTGTCTTTCAGGTGAACTTACTGTTGTCGATGTCCAAGTAGCCCAGCAGTGAGGCTGCTTGGAGTAAGCTTCAGCTGAATGTCAGGCAGTGAAGGGAGCGCAAAGACATTTGCTTGAAGTAAACGAAGGATCCCACTCTGCAGTCCAGTCTGCATCTAAACTATCCAGGCTGCTTAACCCTGATTTAGGGAAAAAAAAACCAAAATGAATGGATTTGTTGAGTTGTTAAAGGTCTTCCTGTTCATTGGCTTGAGAAGTGGGCAGAAGAAAATGAAACAAAAACCCCTTTGCTGATTACTATGGAAGCTCAATTACTGCCTTTTCCAAATATTTTCAAAATTGAAAACCTTTTCTGTTTGTTTTTTTTTTAATGTGAAAACCATTCTTGCTTTCCCTTAATGAGCTGATATATGCAATGGAAAGTCACACTTTCGAAGACACGCTGGAAATACAGTGAAGGGAATCAAATGAGAGCAGCAATAGATATTTGTGAGACTAGGGACATAAGCACACTGGTATGACAATTTGACTTAAGCAGACGTGCTCTGAGTTTTTCTTTAACTTCCCTGAAAATCCTGGTAATCCACCATGTGCTTGAAAATAATTCAGAGGTTCTTGCTTGGGAAAACTTAATTTCCCACATGTGAGGTGTTTCTTGAAACACGGGATGGGCTGTTTTTCTTACACTATTGTGATTGGAAGCTGTGAGGTCTGACCTGAAGTTTCATATTCTAGCCTTTTTCCATGTAAAGAGTCTCAGATCCTTGGGATTTGCAATGGAAAGCTGTGCAATATAATTTCTGTTGTTTCTGAGGGAACTGCATGTTTTCAGATGCTTCCCAGCAACGCTTAGCATTGAGGTTTTCAGGTACTTAGTTTTAGGGCAGAGTAGGGTTTTTTTGCCTTTCCCAAGATCAGATGGTGGTGTCAAATGGTTTAAAGTGGGAACTGGGTCTGGAACTTGCACAACCTGTGTGCCGAGGAGTAAGTGCTAATCAGGGGCGTGGGGATGCCTGAAACTCGATGTGCAAGGCTGTCAAATCTGCATTGTAAAGAGAGGAGAGGAGAAGTACTCGGTAACTGGTAAACAGTGCACGCTGTTGAGTGAGCATTAATTGGACATTAGTGTGGAAAGCTGATGCTAAATGCCTGGCCCTTAATGGAAAGAACACTTGAGGGTGTCTCGGTGTGTAACTCTTCATTGTGCAGCACTGCAGAATGAAGATGTAGTGGGTGACATGGCAGATTTTTAACTTACTTAAAAAGCCTGTTTTGTACTTTTGAATATTAAGACATTTCCTTGCACATCAGTGGTATTTTGATTTAATAATTTTCCTGTTATAAATAACAAGGCTGGAGGATAAGATGGTAGGATTGAAAGCTACCACAGGAAGTGTTGCAGCAGAGGTGCTGAGGTACATAAATGGTACTCATAGGACCTTACCTGACTCTTTAAAAATTAACTAAAGGCACTAACAAGGACGAAAACTTGCCCTCTCCCTTTACTTATGTAGAAATACAGGCTGTAAAATAATGTCCAGTGCGTTGTAATATATGTATATTTGTTTTTTATAAAGTTTTTCAGAAGGACTGCATGGTCACTGTACAGAGTTATGACTGACTTAATACAGACATTGTACAGAAGAGATGTGAAGGGTAAACCATGGCAGTAGTCGCTCTTGTGCTTGGGATCTTTTTCTCTCTTAGAGTACCCAGACAGCTCTAGGACAGCTGGTGGAAAGATTAGAAGAGCAATCAGTTTATACAGTGTGTTTGCTAAATGAACATTTGTTTAAACATGTACAGTTTCAGATATTTACGTTTACAAATAGTGTAAATACTTTCAAAAGATTAATTTAAGATGCTTTATATTATCTGACTAGAAACTTGCTGTTTTTAATTTTTTTAAATAAAAATGTTGCCTCCTATTTTGGTCCAAGAGTAAAGCTTTATTCTGTATCCTGAGGCTTGTCTGTCAAGATAACTGTAATACAGAGACAATAAACATCCTGTAAGCACAGGCAGTGCATTGCTGAGAAGTGTTCTTTTTTTAGCAGTAAAAGAATTGAGTTTATTTGGCACAGATACATACCTGAGTGCTGAATGTACAGCTAATTGTTAAATTAATGCCTCTTTATGGTTATAATAAAGGTAAATTTGTATTTTCTTTACTGACAAACAATCTTGTGTGATAAATGGTCTCTTTCCTTGCAGTTTTGTTAGGAGGAAGAAACCACAACTGTGAACCACAGCTGTAATACAAGAATGTATTTTAACTAAGTTGGCTTTTACTAAGAGAGCTTGGGAGGTGGTGGCAGAAAACACAAGTATTACTGCATTTGATGGCTGTTCTTGCCTGGTTGTTTACAGACTCATCTACCCAGAGCTTCTCATTGCCCTGTAGTGCTCTTCTGGCCCTTGGTGTTGTAAAGCACATCATCCAGAAGCTTGTGGTTTGTCCCCTGTAATGTCAGCATGAAGCTTCCCTTCACCCTCTGGCTTTCACAGTGTCATTTGGATGAACTATCAAAGTAAAAGCTCTCCTTCCCTGTGGAATTTGGCTTCTGTCTGAGAGGTATGGGACAGTGATGTGTGACTAGAGCTTCCTCTTCACTTGGAGCCTCCTCTAGGGGTCTGGCCCTTTGGATTGCATCTTGTAAATGAGGTGAATGCCTGGCCAGCTTTTGGACAACAGTGATGCCTGCAGCAAAATTGTACGCTGTGCCATGTGATTTTCAAGGAAAACTTAATAGTCCTTTTCTCAAACTACATATTTTGTATTGACAAAGCGATGTGGATATGAAAAGGGGAAAAAGTCTGCTGCTGAAGCAAATCCTGGTGACTGCAGGTAGATCCAGCTCTGTCCACAAATGCTGTTTTCTCCTACTCTTGAGCATTTTCATCCTTATTGAGCCCTAAAACCAAGCCAATACTGTGGAGTAAATCAGATCTTTGATACAAAGACCTCTAAATATAGCAAAAAGAAAAAATGATTTGGTCCCTTTCAGTGGTGGCCAACAATGCCACTAAGCCACGGGAATTGCCATCAACTGGAGCCTGGAAACCCAAGAGACACCTTGAGTTCCCTCTCTTGGACTGCCCCTGGTCCCTGTGCCCAGGCTGCTCTTTGCAATCCCCTCTGCACCAGCCCAGGTGTCTCTGGCTGAGAGCCAAAGCAAGCTGGTTGGTCACACTTGGCACAACCAGCTCCCAAATTTCCAGTTCCTCAGCTGCAGGATGGAGCCATGTGCTTCAAGATACTGCACGTTTGGTGTGTAACTGCTGATCAAACTGTGATCCATCACACGCTGTCAGCTGAGGCAAACCTGGTGGTACAAGGACTTGATGTACAGATGGGCATTGCGAGCTTGAACAAAGGAGCTTTATTTTTATTGCAAAGTGACTGTTACCACTCTGATAAAGAAATGTTAGTCTGATGTGACTGCTTACTGCGAGCATTAATTTCTTGCATTTCAGTATTTCATGCAGGTAGAAGATAATGAAATGCAAGGAGTGATATCACTGAGGAGATTGCCAAAAATACTGCAACACTGATTGTTGGAGAGCAGGCTCCTGAGCTGAATGTTTTTGGACTGAAGGAGGAGCTCCTCTTTACTTCCTTGCCACCTTAATGGGTGACTTTTCTCTGGATCTTTCAGCTGCAAAGAGAGCCCGTGCAGAGTGAACGGTGTTAATGCTAAACTCTGTGAGGGGGGGCTGAGTGGGAGAGCATCCTGCATCTCTTGTAACCCAACATTTCACCATGCAACGTGCCGTGGGTGCCCTTTCCCTTCGTGCCCATGGAGCACACTAGCCCCACCGCTCCCCCTGGGAGCTGATCCTCTTCCAGCACATGTACAAGGGGACTGGGGAGCAAAGAACTGAACTCATGACTTGAGCCAGTGTGGGTGGGAGTGGGCTGCCCAGAAGTAGTGGGACAAGGAAGATGACTTCTTTATCTAACAGAGCAGATGGTCCTGAGGAGAAGTCTGAATTTTAGGGGTCAAAGAGCAGTGACCAGTGCTTTATGGGTCTGCACACTTGGGGCCTTGGCTCACTGCCACCCTTCTGAAGAGTCACCACAGAGGTTGTTTCCATTAGCGATGTGCCTGTGACCGTGTACAGAGTACTGCTGTGAGGGCTGGCAACACTTGGTCTGTGCCTGCACCAGGGAACACAACTTGAATCCTTCCCTCTGAGGCCTCAGCCCACAACCAGAAAGAGCAACACGTGATTTCAATGCTGACCAGTTGCGTTTGCCTCTAGTAAGGGACAGGGTTACGCACCAGTAGGCTGGGACAGTCACACTGGCACTGAGCAGGGCTCAGCCCTGGCCAGAACAGCATTTCCACCTCCGAGGAAGGGTCAGAGGTGGGAAACCTGGGTGACTGACAACAAATACCAGAGGATTTTGGTGTTCCTCTCCCCATGTGCTTGTTTCCTGTTTAGTGAAATGCTGTTTAGATAAAATCAGAAGCTTTGTGCTTATATTGACATTTAATATTAATGTTTTGAAAAGAAAGAGTGTTTCAAAATGAATTTGTGAGTCTTGTTCTTACCCTTCAGCCACAGCATTTCAACTCATCTTAATGCTTTCCCGGAAGGGAATTTCATTAAGAGACACAGGCAGGAAATTTGGTTTTGAATGAAACAATGATTTTTCCACATGAAAATTTGTGACCAGTCCCAGGTTTATCTCCACTGGGTGGTTTCCTTGCTGCTCTCCAAGGAGCTGGTAGGCAGGAGCTGGTCAGGCAGGGATGTCACAGCAAGTGCCCACCAGGAGCTGGGACCCCACAGTGAAACATACAGGATTGTTGTGCCTGGGGAACAGTAGGTCAATTTGATCCTAAGCCTGGGATTTAATGGTGATGTGGCCTTTCTGTTCCATGGTGATGGACTGGAAAGGAGGGCTGTGGGAGTGGTGGAAATCAGGCCACTTCCAGTGCTTTAGGTTGGCCACTTCCCAGCCCAAGCAGATCCCAGTGCATGGGTCCAGGGTGGCCCTGGGGAGAAACACACAGCTGGATGAATTTAGAGCAAACAACCTCCTGGTCCCAAATACCACCTTTTGTCTGCAGTTGGACCAAACTTCCATATTTCCATTCAAGAGTCTCGTCTAGGACCTGATGCAGCAAGTCAGGGGCTGTTTTTAGGTAAATCTTTGTCATTTGGTAAAAGCACGCTACAGAAATTGGATGGCCCCTTTGGACAGCCATGAGCCCCTTAAAGGCAGAAAAACCCCTCGGGTGGAGTGTTGGCTGTGTGTGTGTGAGTCCCTGTGAGGTGAAAAGGGGAGATTAACTCAAACCCTTTCTGTTTGATTGGTCTGCCAACACCCCCCAGAAGCTGGGACCCTTGTGATGGGGACATGCGCCAGTCCAAGGAGAGTGAATTCACCACGGTTGCTGATTCAACAGCAAGACATCTTCCTTTATCTCCCTTGGTTTTCAGCTGCTGTGGGGCTTATCAGCTGGAAAGTACCACTGAGTTCCCTCCTCTGCAAGGGTTTCAACAGAGCCTGGCCATGGTGCCTCCATTCCACCCTCCCTTTAGTCCTTAGACTGTGCTGTGCTGTGTGTGGGAGGTTGGATATGCTGACCATGTTCCATCCAGGGAGTAGCAGCTGTATTTTCCCCAGCAATTTCCACACCGTTATCTTTTTTACCCAGACCATCTTTCCACAGTCCCTGTCTTCCTATTGCACATCTGCATCTGAAAGTCCCTAAAAAGACGTTTTCCATGCAGGTGTGTATGGTTGTGTGTGTGGCTGGGTATGGGAAATGGCCCTGCCAAACTAGAGAGGAGAGGGAAAGGCAGCGTGTGAGGGCAAACAGCCCATATTTACACATAAAAATTGATCCTCCCCATCTCATGACATCCTGGGTGGATGGCTCTGGGCTCTGGAGCATCCCCCAGCTGTGGCACACGGGGAGTTTTCATCATTCACAGCACGTGTTGCATTGAGTTTTTCCCGCCTAAGTATGAAGAAGGTGATTCTCACTGGGCTGCAAGAGTGGCTTGGCCTCCCTCAGTGTTACCTGGTGCTGCAGCTTGGAAAAAACAACAGGAAAAAAAAAAAAAATCTAACTTCGCATCTGTGGCGTCTTACAGCACCAGCCGTAGGCAAGCCCGAGCCTGTCCATAAGCAGGACAAGCTGTCAGTTTTCTCTTTTCCTCCCATCAGAACTACCACATTCTCTTCACAAATACCAGAGTGGCCACTCAGCATCGCCCTTAATTTGCAGCAGGTGCTGGGGGAGGCTGGCCCTGTTGCAGCAGCCAGCCCCAGCTCGGGGCGAGCCAGCAGCCAGCACGTGGCTGACACCGACGGGAAGCGTGTGGCCCTGCGAGGCCGGGAGATACCCGTGGCACGTCAGCCATGGTTTAGTGCTGCTCAGGATCTCCCTGGTGTCAGGCTGTAAAACCTGGCTGCTGCGTGATGGATGAAACACCAGCGTGTCTGCAGGCAAACGGCAGGGCTGCACGAGTCTGATGGAAGCGTTATTGCAAAAGCTATTTAAAATGATTTGTAATAGCTGGTTAGACATTTAAGATGTCCATTAATTAGCCTCAGCATGGGGAGGACTTGTAAAATTGAGATGGGATTTACTGATTCCCCCAGATACTGGCTTTCTGAAGGGAAACTTTGGAGACTGGGAATGGGATGTCAAAAATTATTATTTGAGGGCTCAGATGCTTGCAGCTTTTACTGAAGCCATCACTCACCTCATATAACAACTTAGACTGCAAGAAATTGGTCACCTAAGTCATTCTTTAGTGAGGAACACTCGCTGCAGATGAGAAACAAACCAGCAGCAATGTTGACCTAAAGCTAACCAACCCTATTGGAGCTTCCCCTCACAGGTGCAGGTAACAAGCCCACATTTTTCCATTGTGGCCACCTGGGGCTCCATGTGGAAGTGTGGTGGGGATGCTTGCCTGGGCAGAGGAGATGGGGATGTGCTGTCTCAGGCCTTCTTCCCCCCTCCACTGGTACCAACCCCAGAGCACTACCAGACCATCACAATCTGTGCTTTCCACCTCGCCTTGGGTATTTTTGTTTGTTTGCTTACTGTTTAATTAAACCCTTTCAAATAACTGAGGAAAACTCATCCTTCACTTCTGTGTTTCCACATTTCATATACAAAGATAACTCCTTTTATTCTATGTTATTAGCTGCTCTCTGATGATATAATTTGCTAAGGGCCCTCTTTTCATCAGACACAAGTAATTTATCCTGCAAGGTACTGACAAGCAACATAGACACTTTTCTTAGCTGAGGGCTTAGCTCCCAGCATTACAAGGGAGGAGGAGTTAATACTCTCTGATAGAAATAAGCAGCATTACCACCTGGCTCTCTGGGAGGAGTGCAGAGCAACTAGGAGAGGGGGAGGCAGAGAGATCATTGTTAATGCAGCAGCCAATTCTCACATGCAGTAAGGGACCATGCTTGGGCTGTGTCTGTGGCAGGGACTTGAGGAACTTGTCCACAGCAGCTCCCAGGCATTTTGTACACTTGAAGTGGGTGATGCCGGCCATAGCTCTGGCACCAATTTAACAACCTGAGAGTGCAGGCTCTGGCTCTGTAAAACAACTAAGAATTCCTTCCTGCTTGTAAGGGATAGAGGGGAACAAAAAAGCAACAAACTGACGATTTTGTTCCTGCTTTCATTTTTCAGGCTTTTTATGAGGCTAAAAAGACAGACAGTCCCAGGCAGGAGGATTTGCTACCCCTGTATTTCAGTGTGGGAGAGCAATATAAAGTGCTTCTATGTCCAAAATAAAAAAGCCAATGAAATCACTGATTGTGTGATAAATCACAGGTAATTTTCTTGCATGCTGGCAGGAACTGCAGTGCTGTCTGGCTGGGGAAGGGAGAGGAGAAGCAGGCAGGGAAGAGAGGAAACATGCTGCAGAGGCCTGAGCTGTCAGGGGGATCCCTTCCAGCCCCTGGCTCATGGGGCAGAACTGCAGTCCTCGCTTGCGCTCCCAGGGTCACGGAAGCTGGGACAACAGGCCCTGGGGTGCTGCTTCTCTTGGCAGTTGGGTTGGAGGGGATGTCCCAGGTTACCCCATCCCTTGCTGGACACAGTGGTGATGTCCTTACTCATGAATTCAGGGCTCGCTGGACCCTGTAAAGCTTTTGCCTGTGCTGTTAAATTGTTGGCCTGGGACCAGGAGCACTTCCCCTTGTGAGTCCTAGCTAAGGAACCTGGATCTGACCCCATTGTGCAGTTTGAATGGAGCAGCCTGGTTTGGAGGGTAAGAGAGGTGAAGGGTATGGAAGCGGGTAAAGTGTATTTCCCTGCCGTTGCCATGTGGTGGTCACTCCCTTTTTGCCAGGAAGAAGCTCGTGCTACAGCCGTGCTCACACAGTGCTGGTAGACTCACATTTTCCTGGGGCTGTTCCTTCTGAACAACCACTGCTGGGATTAGCTTTACAGCAGCACCGCAAAAGGTGCACTTTGCAGAGTCTTCTGTCCAGGTGGTCTCCTCCGAGGACAAAGGAAAATCAGCACAAGTGCCATTAATTTCTAAAAAACTAAATTGGATGTAGATCTAGACTGTTCTCATAGAGGCATACATATATATATATATATATATAATGTCAGGAAATGTAGGTTATATTTAATTATCTGTGCTCCCACAAACACAGTTAGCATGTTTACACTTCCTTCTTAAGAGCTCAATAGAAAGTTGTAGTTGTTTTTCATATGAAAATGTGGACAACTTGGGAATTTGGCCTTCTTTTAACATCCTGTGAAGCACTGAGAAAGTGGGAAAAAAAGAGAAAAACAAGGCTTTATGCCTTTTTAAAAGGCTTAAAACTTTAAAAACATTTTTTTAAAAAGCAGCTCCTGTCTCTTCTTTAAAATGCAAACCCTGAGAAACTACATCAAAAATCAAGACACACTCAGTTTTTAAGACAATGTTAATATGAAGAATCTTCAAGGGAAATTAGAAAATTTGCATTTTGGAAAGTAAAATAGCTTGCGCTGGAAGTAGATGATTGGAACTAGATGATCATTAATGTCTCTTCCAACCCAAATCATGCTGCCATTCTGTGATTCTATGACAATGGCTCAAAAGCAGTGTAAGTCTGGGTTAGTTTTAAGGGCCTTTTTCTTCTCTGTTGTATTTATAGCAGCCATTCTGGTTCTTCCTACTGTGATCAGTCCTGTCACCTAAATCCAGCCCATCTTTCCCCAGGTTTCTTTCCAGATGGGTTTTCTTTATCCGTCAACCAGCTGTGGTCCAGGGCTGGGTGAGCTGGCTGACAGCACAAGCCCTGGTGCCACCAGGAGCAGTGAATGGCACCTGTGCATTTTGCATCTTATCCGGTGTTATTTGCAGGCACTGTGGGTTTGTCCTGGCTGAGTTACACAGGCTGCTGCCACTGCTGCTTGTACAAAAGCTGTGCTCTGCCTACGACCCACACCTGCCTCTCTGGTGGTGAGAAGAGTGGTTATTTATTACTCATTCCTCCCAACAAACCTTCCATCGAGAGAGGAAGGCAAAGACCCTCCACCTCTGACCTGAATGAAATGCAAAGTTTGTAACAGGAACTGAAGGGGCTGATTTTACACCCCCTGTCAATGCAGCAGGGCTGTGCAGATGTGTGAGCCCTGCTGGTGTGGTTCACCAGTGCTGAGCTGGCACTGGGCACACCACACAGTTCCAGCCCCAAGCCTCACCCTTAAATAAGAGGTGAAAGCACTTCTGGAATCCTCAGCCACTCTGGAGGAGCCCTGGTCACTTGCTGGTCCTCAGCTTCAGTCCCCAGAGTGGGCGGTGGCACAGCCAGCTGCTGAAAGGCTGGGATGGAAAAAAGGACTTCTGCCTGGGTGGTTGAGTGCCTTCACCACTCGGATGAGGAGGGGATCGATGGCTGCAATATCAGTGGGTCTGCCACTGGCCTTCTCTTGAATTCCTGTTTTGCTCCCTGGATCTGTGGAACCAGTCGGTCTTTCATTCATGTGCACACACATCTTTTTGCCAGGAGACAAAAGTGTTCCCACAGCTCAAGAAACACTTTGTGCTTGAGTCATTGATGCCTGCTCTTTTCTTTTGTCATCAAAAGTGTTCTGGTTTTCTGATGGACAAGCTTAAGTTTCTTAAAAGGGGAGAGCCGCTGTCCTTTGAATCAATTTTTGCTCTATCACCAGAGAAGAGACAATTTCTTTTTCCCCTTGCAGGTGCAGAAGCAACAAATCACTTCCACAGAGCATTTTCCTGGAAGCCACGTGCCTTTTCTGAAAGGCATCACACCAAAGAGCTGGCAAATCCTGCACTCCCTGGCTCTAGAGCCTGCAACAAGAAGTTACTAGGGCCAGAGAGGAGAAGGAAACATTCTGTGTGACCCTGTGGCTCTGAGTTGTACCACTGGACAGGGATGAGGAACCCTCTCCTGCTTTTTCTCTAGGTGAATTAACTTCATGCTCCCCTGTGGTGCTGGAGCAATGCTCGGTCTGGCCCCTTGTGCCTACAAATAGCAGTGGCAACTCTCCAGCCTCTTCCCGCAAACAAGGACGCTCCCAGCAGAAAGAAGAGCCCCTGTTGTTGCTACCCAGCACTGACCCCCTTCTGGGCACTGCTTCAAGGTGCTGCTTTCCAGGAAAACACACCACTGGGAAAGTGCTCCTCACTGATCATTTCTGGTTTATTCTCACCAAACAGCCAGCCATTTATTCCCACAAACGCCAACTGCTCTTCAGTGACACCCCAAGAGCTTGGGAAGCAGCATTTCCCCTCTCTCCCTGGGAGCTGGCACTGCAAATCTGAGAGAGGAAGCTGTTAAATTAGCCAAAACATTGTCCCATGCTCTCAAAATATTCATAAATAATTTCAAAATAGCAGCAAGCTGGGAGAGGAGAAGTTTGCTGATGATATTGAGGGTGGTTGAGGCAAAGGGCTGACTGTGAATAGTTGCAGAAAGACCCTTATGGCACTGAATGAAAGGGTAATAAAATCACAGATAAAATCTGATGTAGATAAATGTAAAGTGATGCGCATGGGAAAAGACAACCCTAGCTTTACATACAAAATAATGGGCTCCAAGCTGGCTATTTCCACTTGGGAGAAAAATCCTCAGGTTATAATAGATAAGTCTATGCAAATGTCAGATCAAGACTCACTAGCAATCAAAAAAGCAAACAGAAAACGAGGAATTATTAGGAAAGGAGGAGAGAGCAAAACAGGAGAAATCATTATACTGCTGTATAAATCCATGGACTCCTTTCTCTTGAATGCCATTGTGCAGTCCTGATTCACTGATCTCAAATATAATACAGAAGAAATGGGAAAGTTACAGAGGAAGGCAATTGAAGATGATCAAAAGCACAAAAGGGCCTCCATTCAGGGGAATGACTGAATAGATTAAGACTTTATCTTGGAGGAAAAAATGACTGAAGAAGAAATATGACCGAGTTTTGTGAAAGGAAGAGTGATGTGACTGGGGAACAGCTGTTCATATTATTCAGTGCTCTTCAAAGGAAGAGAGTGAACATCAAAGAAAACTATCAAGTGACAATTTCAAAATAAACAAAGGAGATTTTTAGCTGTAGCACCCCTTGCCATAGGGTACAGTGGATGTTTAAGGTTTGTGTTGGTTCAATAGGGTGTAAGCTGATCGATAGAAGAGGAGTCCATCAAGGGCTATTAAATGCAGAGATGGAATCTACAGTTCAGCAGGTTCCTGAGTCATAGACCACTGGGGAAATGGAAAGTATTCTGGGAAGTATAAACACATGTTTGCTCTGTTTTTGTGTCTCTTCCTGAGCATCTGCTGGGTCTCATCCAGGGCAGAATGCTGGGCCAGGTGTATTTTGGGGGCTGACCATTTTCAGTCATCCCTCTGTGTTGCTGCTTATCACGTGTCCCAGAGTGGAGCGGAGCAGAGAGAGAGAGATGCAGCAAGCAGGGAATGTCCAGCGAGAGTGACTTTATTTAATTATTTACAGCTCTTTTATAGGATAATTTTCTCATGGTTTAATTGGTTAATCCTTTACCACCCCTCTGGGGTGATTGGTCAATTATATTCAAAATATTTTCTCTAACTGTGCTATAAAAAATATGCAGGTGTCCGTAGTTTATAAAAACTGTACAGATAACTTCTGTGAGAGAGAAAAGTCTCTCATGGGATAGAAAAGCAGCAGTTCTGTATCCACACCTCTGTCCTGCATTTCACACCAGGCCATGTATCCCATTAAGGCAAAGTGGCAGAAATGGAGCCTGAGGTGTCTGGTGCTGTTGCCTGTCTCTGTTCCCACATTAGACACCATTTTCACCTTTAAAAGTCTTCCACCAAGACCCACAGGCAGGTGCATCCTGTTTTCCTTTAGCTCCCAAAGCAAAAGTCTTCACCTGCGTGGACAAGGCTTCTCAGCTGGAGGCCAAGTTGTTCTGGAATGCAACAGATAACCAAGGAATAACACCTTGTTCTCAATGCAGACCTCTCATGTGCATCTCACTTTGCCTGGCCTGCATCACCCTGGGTTTATTGTTTCAAGGCATCATTGAAAGAGAATGCCTGGGTATGAGCAACAAGAGATTGAGGGCAAAAAATGTGCAGCAGTGGCTCTAACAGCCAATCCAAATCTGAGTGGTTCACTAAATTTTCGCCCAGTAAATTGAAAACAAACACTTGGCACTGTACTGACACAATATGTAAGTGACCCTTCTGGTTGAAACCTCAGCACCTTAATGACAGAGACATTTGTGTTCCTGTGCACTTACCCAAGTTTGCCCTAAAAGCAATGCCTTGGCAGTTTACAAGCTGGTGGACACAAACCAGTAAACTCACTCTGCACCTCCTTCCCAGGTGGAAATGAGAATAAGGGATAGTGGCTATTACAAGAGAATCACACCCAGGGAGAAATTCCTGAGCTCACGTATCGCTGTTCCCCAGATCAGGGTAATCTCAGTGCACTTGGCTAGCACTGGCAAAGCTTGTCAAGCCAGGCTGGCTTGACACTCTCAGCTTTCAGGAGCCTGCCCTATTTCTGGAGCCTGCTGCATCGCCCAGGCAGCCTCGTGTTGACATCACATGCTCAGTAAATGTGAAGGTGAGGCTTATTTGCTGAAAACCTACCATTTTCACCTATAAAGCCTAAATGAAAGTAAATGGAAGTCCAAATTCTATTTTTATTGACACCTGTGCTATTTTGCAGCAGCTCCAAAGGAATAATGATGATATACATTGAAACAGGAGGACAATCAGACATCTGTCTTGTTGATTGATCTGCAGCAGAGGGAACACAAAAAGGTCCATTACACACACTGAAGAAAATACCCTGATAATGACTGTAATGGGAAAAAAATCCCCACCCACATTTCTTGCCCTTGGATTTCTATTGGGAAGGAGACCCTGCTCGGTTTGGCTCTGGAAGGAGGACAAGAGTCTTGGATTTCAGTGTGAACTGCAAGTGGGCAAGGGTAGGAAACCCCAGCTCTTGAGTGTAACCAGGGGAAACCAGGTAGCTTCCTCTTCCTCCTCCTCTTCCTCCTCTTTCTCCTCTTCTCCTGTTGCAGATGTCCCTCTCCCCTAATCCTCTGCTTCGGATCTCCCCATGGATCACTGTCTGGGGTCCTGCCACCCCCAGGGTGCCCCCTGGCACCAGAGCCAAGCCGGTGATCTGGGAGCAAATCTCAGCCCAGTTCCCATCAAAAAGGCTGGCACTGTCGTGCCTGTGCTGGAGGGAGTTTTTAGCCCCAGAAATGCTGAGCCCTGCGTCCCACAGCCACACACCTTGTGCATGGGCTGCTGGTGTGGCATCTGTGACTCCTGTGGCTCCTGTGACACATTATTTTAATATATTTGACATGACAGCCTTATTTTAATATATTTGTGCTGAATAATACACATTTTCTGTGAAGAAAGGTGGGTATTTTTGTGTTGAAGGAACTTGGCATCTTTGAATACTGAGCAGCCGTTTCCTCAAAGCTGTAGTATTCAACCTGGTAATCAACCCTATTAGCACTAAAAGGAACTGTCTAAATGCCAAGCCAGGTTCAATAAATAAGCACTAACACAATTAGAAATGGCTTAGAAAGGAGTATTAAAAGTTTTGCTGCTAAGTATGTTTCTTATTTTAGATTTTCTGTCAGTTCTAGCTCTTCCATTCAAATGAGACAATAATTTGCTGCCAAGATGAAGGAAATGAGATGACCTGAAAGTGGGCAAAGCTCTTCATCCATAATGGAAAGCTAACAGGGACCTCAGCTCCTCTTTCAAGCTTCTGGAAACACCATAAGGATGGGGTCAGCAGACCTAAGAGTAAAGGTGCCTTCCAGCCTCCTGTTGCAGTGAGTCCCAGATCCTCTGATACCCCTTGATCCCACCAGAGCCAGGAAACTCCGGAAGGCAAAGGAGAGGCAGGCAGGCTCCTCTGACCAGGTGAAGGTATGCAGCCCAGGAGGCAGGCAAGCAGAAGCCGGGAGCACAGCTTGCTGGAGGCACACTTTATAAGCAGCTTCAAAATCTGTGTTGGTTTTAACAACCAACTCTGCTCCTGGAGACCCAGCTGCCTCACACGTGGCCAGAATGGGAGCGGTCTGGTGCTTTGATGTGGTAATGACATATAACTGATACTGATGGCAAAGGCTAATCCACTCTGCCCTGTAATGTTCCCAGTCAATCATGCAATATTCTGTTATTGGAAAAACTCATTTTTGCCCCTCTGATGGTAATCAGTGTATGCCCTGAAGCACGAGCCTTGATAGCCTGTGTAATTTGCAACCTAGCTAAGTGTAACTGTGGATGTTAATCCTATTTATACAAATGCCTGGCAAGCAACAGTAGGGCTGCTGGGACAAGCTGCAGGGCAGGGGAAGGCATAGAGCCAGATTTCCAGGAATTCTCCTTCTGCAGATTTCCAGCTGCTGTACCCCAGGGATGGGAGACTGAGAGGTTTGGGGTGGGCAAAGAGAAGGAGCACAGGCAGTGACTCCACAGTTGTGCCACTCCTGCTGCCTGGTATTTATTCTGGAATATGCTGGAGCAGACTTCACCACAGCGCACACCCTCTGCTTGGGCAACCACTCTCTGCCTGACAAACGCCATCCAGAGGGACCTTGACAGGCTTGAGAGGTGGGTCCATGAGAAATTCATGAAGTTCAACAAGGCCAGTGCAAGGGTCCCATGCACAGGTCAGGGCAGCCCTCAGGACAAATACAGGCTGGGCACAGAGTGGACTGAGAGCAGCCCTGAGGAGAAGGACCTGGGGTGTTGGTTGAGAGGGGAAGCTGAACATGACCCCAGCGATGTGTGCTCGCAGTCCAGAAAGCCGAACGTGTCCTGTGTGAGCTGAACCAGGGCCCAAGATCAACACCTGACGCTTAACCTGAATTAGGAGCTTAATATTGTCAACATGCAGGCACAGACACCTCCAGCAAGCAAGTTAGAGTAGTAGGCACCCAGCCTCGGGGGGAAAGACATGTGGACACAGCTCTCTAGTTACCTGCCCCGAAAGGGCAGTGAAAGACATTTCCTCACCTCACCAGGGTCCAGTGAGGCCTAAACATGTTAAATGGCATATTCTGGGGTAACCAGCTCCAAAGTGGTGCTCAGCTTCTCTACTTGGCTACTCAGTACTGAAAACACCCTCCGAGCTGCCTGGTGTGGGACTAAACTGGGAGTTGAGGTTGTGTATGTGGAGAGGCACCAAACCTGCTCCCCTCACAGGCGGGTACTCAGAGCAGACTTGCACTGGTGATGGGTACCTGTGCCTGTGATTGCTCACCCCACCTATTTCACCAAGGAGAGGGAGGGAGGGAGGTCACTCCTTTCCAACTGCAGGAAACCCAGTTTCCAAGAACTCATGCCTTTGATGAAAACTCACCAAAGAAGTCTTTCAGACCTCAAAGAAGAGAAAGGTCTAATGCCACCGAGCCTGGGCCTTGCAGCAGCTGCTACCTGCTGATGACAATGGTCCCATCAGTACAGGTGCGACCCAGTGACACAGGGACCCAGCCATCCAGCAGCATTTCCAGACGTGGATTTCCCTGGGCTTGTTCCCCTCCCAAAAGCCCTGCAACACTCAGCACCTGCAGCCTGATGTGTTACTGCTGGCACCATCCCTTGTCCTGCAGGATTAAATAGCAACATTTCCCTGGTCTTATTCCCTAATGGTCTAATAGCAACCATTTCCCTGGTTCGGTTTAGCGAACATGAACTGAAACCCAAAACTTCCCCAAGCCCAAACCAAGGAAAGCTGAGCTTCATGACTATTTCATTAAGAATGATACCTCTGGAAGACGTAAACTACACTGAGTTTGCTGTGCTTTGTTTTCCTGCTGTTCTCCTCTAGGCATGTCTCCTACTTGGGCAAGAAACACCAGGCACACTCAGAGTGCACACTTGTGGGTGCATGCAGCACTTACCACACCAACACATCCTCTCTGTCGTGTGACACCCATCTGGTTTGCTTTTTAGAGCGAGGCTGACAGCTTGGCCCTGTCACACATTTCTATAGCTGCAGCAACCCTGATGGTGGCCAAGAGACCCACCTTGTGGTTCCAGCTGCAAGGTCTAAGGTCAGCAGCAAGGATAGGCCGGCAGAGGATGGAAATACATTTAATTGTATCCATTAATATAGATGGAAAAGAACAGACGAGCATTTAGGCACATTTGTTTTCTACCAGACCTGAGAAAGAGTTGGTGCAGCCAGGAACGCATTTTCCTACCCAACTGCACACTACAATTGGTCTAATAAAAATGTATTCATTTGCCTACAAAAATCACTCTTCTGGGCACATTACAGCCATAAAGGATGCTGTTTTCTATTTCTGGCTTCTTTTAAAAGGCCAAGCCTTGCTGCTGTATTATTGAATTCACCAGACACATGGTACAGCCCAGTGAGCACTGCTGTAGGAGTCTTCACATTACAGGTCTCTAGGCTTGATCCTTCATGCACATAAATGGATTTTACACTCATGGTGCTCCTGGGACACCCAGGCAGCTGCTTCAGGTTTTTGCCAGTTTAAGTAAGATTAGTATCGGGCCCAAGAGCTTGTGTGCCCTGCAACAGCCCACGTGTTGCAGGCACTTTTACCTCGGTGAGCTCGTATCTGTGACAGAGAGTAGGACTGGGATACATAACTGGGATGATGCATGCAAAACTGATGGTTAACCGTGGGCATGGATAATCAAATTTCGATGAAAACAGGCAAAATTGGTCCAGGATCTGGTTGTGATACACATGCCAGCAAGTAGCTTCTGGTCTTTTTGGCATCCCTGAGACCATGTGAAAAGGATAGTTTGGTCAAAAGGATGTATTAAAACCAGAACCTTATATGGCCCCCCCTTGGTGTTATGTGGGCTTAAGGCTGCTCCTGCCACCCACTGCCTCTGAGCTCTTATTCTCCTGCGCTATTACTGAAACAGCCTAAACATCATGTTTTAGTTATAAAGTGAGTTTAGTGGATGGAAGGGCGGGAGGAAAGGGGGATTAAATTTACTGCTTCAGTGACTACAGATCTGAAATAAATCTCCAATTCAATGATAGATCAATAACATCAAGATTGGGTTTAAATTATTAATAAACTATGAGAAACAAGGATAATTATTCTATGAGTCACAGCTCTCTAATGCACTGCACATCTTTTCCCTGAGACATCTGCATTGAAGCACTATAATTCTGCCTATCTTTTGGCAGAAAGACGTAGCCAAGAAGTTAATACTTTTTGTTTTGCCAGCTAAGCATTTCATAAACCCTCGTGGGCTGAGACAGGCTGGTGACAATGTTGCACTTCACTCATGGAGAAACCCTTAGGCCAGGATTCCCTAAAACACTGAGGTGTCTAATGAACCCCTGGAAATCAATGTGATTGATTTGAATCACATTTGTGAATGGCTCAGAAGGCCCTCCAATGTCCTTTGAAACCTGGATGTCTGGAGATGGAGGAGTTGTGCTAGCCTAAAAGGAGATGCTGGCCTTCAAGCCCATCTTACTGGTGGCAAGGAGGAGGCAAAACCTGAGGACTGCTTAAGGCAGGGAGGGGAGGAAGAGTTTTTGCACATTGATCGTAGACTGAACTGCTAGTGAATTTCAAGTGAATTAACTTCTCCTTTTCAGGCAAAAAGAGAGGGAGCCAACAGCCTGAGGAGGCTTGTTAAAATCAAGAAGCTGAAGATTGGAATATTCCTCCATTCTGTGTCATGACCATCTCTGCTGGCTGAGAAAGCCCACCCTGACACACTTAGGCTGGAGATGCTGAGCACCTCTGGGCATCTGCCCCCCTCAGCAGGTGCCATCCCTCAGCCGTGGCCTCATGGCTTAGGGTGCTGATGGAGAGCAGCCTTCCAGGGCATCTCACAGCAAAATCAGCTAATCCCTGCTCTTTGACAGAGTGAACTGGGGTCACATTTCCTCAGACCACTCTTGATGATGCTCTTCAGCTGCTGGACTATCAGGTGAGAGGCTTAGCATTGCCCTGGCTTACCAGGAGGGCACCTTACTTGAGAGGAGAGGAACAGAACTCAGGAGACAGGGCATGAAAGGCATTTATCCTCGTGAAATTAGCTCTGCAGCAAGCAGAGGGGAGAATTGCCCTCACAAAGCTAAGGACAGCACGGAGGAGAAGGGTAACTGCCAGCCCACCAGAATGGACAAGGAATATTGGTAGCAGCTGCGCAGGTCTTGCTGCTTTCCTTGCCACTGGACAAAACAAAGTTGTATTAGTCCTAAAATCACCCTCCTGCTGATCTCAGCTTACACAGTTCTGCAGATGGCATTAGGTCACCCCCATTCGGCTGGCAATACAGTATCCCTCTGAAGTTGTCAGTCAGGGAACAGGATCATTCTGAACCTACAACACAGAACTATGAAGGTGTCCAGCCACTACTGTCTGTATAATGTAGGGATAATTTTTCACAGCCCCTGGGATATACTAATTTAAAGATAACTGTGGCCTTGGCAAATGAAAAAAACAAACCACAAAATCATGACAGTAAGATACTGAACAAACTGTGTTTGAGGCTTGACTGTGATCTGATTCAAAGTAAGGAGTGAGGTGCATTTTTTCTTTTTTTTTTTTTTTTTTTTTATATCCATTAGTAATTCAACAAGACATTTACACATCACTGCTTTCTTATTTAGTTACCTATGAATTGTAAAGGATTCTGGGCACAGCACACACAAATTAATGCATCAGTGGATGAAAACTTATGAGGAATAGGGGGAGTAGTGGTGCTCTGGTGCCTCCCTTGTGCGTTTGCTCTACTACCTCTCCTGAGGCAGTAAAATGCCATCATCTCTGCCTCGCATATGCGGAGTAGAGCCCAGTAAAGGACTTTGTGCAGGTTAACTGGCACCAGTATCAACCCCAAATCTCATGTTCCTGTTCCTGGGACCAGGGGTAGGTGGGCCACTTGGGCTGCTCCAGGGGTCAAGCTGGTGTTTGCTTGAGGACGAGATGTGCTCAGACCGACCAACCTGCCTGCCTGTGAGGGGCCGGGCTGCAGCCTCAGCACTGCGTGGGCAGCTGGCTGCATGCACCCCAAAACACAGCCAGGCCCTCAAGGACAGCTCAGGCCAGCCCTGCAGGGAGCTGGAACTGCGGGGTGCCCTCTCACAAACCTTCAGATGGGGGCAAATCTCTTTTCTTTTTTTGCACTCGTGTAGTCACTTTAGCCAGGAAACTTTTAAGACTGATTTGCCTTGATATGCCACCAGAGATTTTACTTCAGTCCGTAACATTTTCAAAATCTGGGGAAGAGATAGGGTCTGCACTCTTTCAGGATGGAAGTCATGAATTTATAACAGTTATTTATATAAATGTGGGACAATTAAATTTATATATTAAACATTTAGAACATATTTACAATTTATATGAATGTAATTTATGAAATATAATCCAAAAAACACCTTGCATCGTGTTCGTGGAACAGTGTGACAGCTTTCCCTAAAACAGGTGTTTATTTCCATTTCCTTTGGTGCCAAGCACATGTGGTAACATATTTTAAGAAAAAAGTTTTAAAAAAATCATTTGGATATTCCCATAAAGATTGTTCTTAATGAACTGAGTGCTGTTTAGAGTACACTGGAAAAGAATTTGGTCTTTGTTTGCCTCTTAACAAGATTGTCTATTCAATTTCCTTTCTCTGCCTTCTCTCTGCCAGGAAGATTAGATATGTCTATATGTTTACATCGGGCAGACGGGAGGAGGGAGCCACGTCTCCAGATGGTGTAAATCCGTGTTGCTGCAGCAGCGTTGGTGGTGGGAAGGGTGGTATTATGCTGATTTACTGTGGCTGGGGAATCAGACCTATTTTTTTTCCCCAGCTGGAAGAGCAGCCTGTAAAATAAAAATCACACATCTCAGTTGATTTGAGAGCTGCTGTGTAGGATTTATCTGTCTAACAAAATAATAAAAAAAAAAAATTAAAAAACCCCTCTGCAGAGGCTGGCAGCATCCCTTTTAATGCAGCTGGTGTTGAGGGGCCCAAAGACAACCCCTCGGACAGGCATAACTTCCAGTTTATTAATAGCAGGGGCACAGCAGAGGCTGCCAGGCTGTGAATGTCTCAGGCACACTGTAAATTTCCAGTTGTTCAGTGTTCCTGTTGCTTGCCTAGGTCTGGCATAAATACAGCCTAACGTGACTGAATTATATAGAAAAATGTTACCAATTACTCTGCTTACCTGGATTCCTTTGGCACAGATCCTGTGGGCTGAGCTGACGGAGAATATGTCGCTGGTGCTGGAGGGGAGAGAAAAGCTTTCTTTAAAAATAAAAAAAAAAATCCTCTTTTTGTGTAGAACAGTGGGTTGGTTGGTTTTCTTCCTGCCTTGAGATTTCTTGCCATTTCATTATTTTGTATTTCAGATAAAACCTTCTCACCTTAACGAGGAACATTTTTCCCCATCGGTTTTAATGGTATAATAAATTGAGGGAGAGCAAAGAAGAAGCTCCTGAAAAGGAACTGTAAAAAAAGTTGCTGGAGACCAAGGGCAGACTTTGCAGAGGGAGAGACAAGAGTTACAAGCTAATTTACTTTGCCTTTCTGTTCAGGTTTCATCTGTAAACAACTTGGGTCTCCTTATTTTAGAGACTCTTTGGAAGGGTGTATTCCCATGGGTTTTTCACCTTCCCTGTGGCTGCAGGGGGGCAATGGGGTGAGGAGGACTGGGGGTGCCCCTCTGTGGGAAGGTCATGATGCTACAAGAATGGAGAGTGAACCCAAAATGGTAATTCTGGCCCAAGTACATCATACAGGCCGATGCAGTGCCCTGAGGGGTTGGCTGCCAGAACAGCACCTTTTTTCTCCGGGGTTGCCTTATTTCAGTGGCCACAGGCTGCACTTTTCCCTCCTTGTGCCGAGCACAGCAGACCTGGGGTGTGTTACATCTGCTGGGTCATTTGTACATCTTGGCTTGTCTCACACGCTCTGTCAGGTAATACAGCTCTTAGGCAACCTGCCTCAGTGTCTCCATACCAGGTGGCCTTGTTTCCAAAAAATCAGAGAGCACAGAGGGAAGAGATTTAGGGCAGGCATACGTAGAAGGAGGTGGGAGAGAGGAGAGGTGCCTGTGGACACGCAGGGGTCTGGGGAAAGAGGGTGGACAAGGAGGCATTTGGGGAGGGCAGTAGGGTGGCAGAGGAGATGGTAGAAAAGAAAATGTAGAAGAGTAAGACATGTGGTAAAAAAGAGAGGTATAGCTATGACAGGGAGCCAGAAAAAGCATTGAAATGCAGGTTACTGCTCAGATTACATAAGCCACTCTTATGAAAGACAAAAAACAATGAAAAGAGATCAAAAGAAACCAAAAAAGCCCTGTGAACCTCTGTAGTGTACAAATTCTTGAAGACATATTAAATGTTGACACTGGGTCCCTAATGAGGCATTCCCATATTTGATTTTCCTTGGTAAATCTTCCTGTGTCTACATACTAGCTCTCTACAGAAACAGGCTGAAACAAACTTCATATATCACCAGAATTTTAATTGTGATGTGCAAATCCAAGAAATGACTGCCTAGGACAGCCCTGAGAGAAGTTTCTGCATGCATTTGCTTCCTGTCTTTTGTGGTTTCAGACTCTCAGCCTCTTGCCAGGACAGATTTGTCCTCAAGGATGCAGCTCACATGTATCCCTGATAAGAATACTTGATTTCCATGTAGAAAGCTCTTAAAAAAATTAACCTTATGTGTGTGAACAGTTTATTTTTCTCATTCTTAGGACCTGGCAAATTTGCATTGGGAAATGTGCAAAAGTGAGCTGAAAACATTCCTGTTGATAACCCCCAAGGAGGACCAATGCATGAATTCCTTCGGAAATAGGTAACCGTTTACTTCAAGGAATAGCCTGGCTCTTTCATGCTGGCTGTTCATTTCTGACTGTGCCAAAGCAGGCGGTGCCAGGGGCTTCCTATAGCAAGTGGAATCCCTGCTCATACTGTGTTTAAAGAAGAATTAACAGAAAAAGTCCAATCTTTCCTCCAAAAAAAATGGTTTAGACTTAGGATAAGGCCAAGTTGTCCCATTTGGACCCCAGTTTGTGATCCAGTCTGTGTTGCAGAAAGCCTGACTCTCCCTGTGTAGGCAACAAGCTGCTGTTCCCCAGGGCTGCTGTGTTGTTCCCTTCCAGTGGCTTTCGATGGAGCCACTTGTCCCTTCCTCACCCACGTGCAGGGGACAGCTGTGACCCTATCCTGGCTGGTCACTTAATGAGCTGTAAAATATTATTAAAAGCAGGATGTATATATCTCTCTGTATCTATATACCTGTCTATCTATTTATCTATCTATCTGAAGTAAACAGAGCTTGAGGAATCCTATAAGAGAGACAACTGTCTAATATTAATTTGCTGGCATGTACATGCAACAGAGCAGCACTGATCCAGACAAAATGAAAATAGATGCTCCTGAAATGGATGGGTGGGTTTTGTGTTTAAACTCTTTCTTGGTTTAATTCTGATTTTCCTTTCTTTCCAGATTAGTACTTTGCATTTGTGCTGAGCTCTTTCCATGGCTGGGATTTAAGGTCTGGATGCTGGTGCTTCTTAGCGTGCTCTCACAGATCTATGGTTTTTTGCCCAAAACATGGTACAAACCAGCCCAGCAGTCCAGACAAATGCAGCCCTCACTGACAGGCAGGGAAGGGCAGGCATCTGTTGCTCTTCACAATCCATCACCGTGTTAGGTATCCATGCATGGCACTCATTTTTAACCATATGATGGAATGACTGCAACACTCAACAAGGGAAGACTGACTGAGGCCTTTGACATGGTCACAGGTAACATTCTTCTCTCCAATTTGGAGAAACACGGATTTGAAGGGGTAACAGTTCAGTGGGTAAGGAACTGGCCGGATGGACTCAGCCAGAGTTGTGGTAGATGGCTGTAAGTCCAGATGGAGGCTGATGACGAGTGCTGTCCCTCAGGGCTCTGTCTCGGGACTGGTGCTCTTTAATACCTTCATCAATGACACAGTGAGATCGAGTGCACCCTCAGCAAGTTTGCAGATGGAAACAAAGCTGAGCAGTGCAGCTGACACAATGGAAGGGTGGGATACTATCCAGAGGAATCCAGACAAGCTTGAGAAATGGGCCCATGTCAACTTCCTGAAGTTCAAGTCCAAGTGTAAGGTGATCCAACTGGATTGGGGCAAGCCCAGTCATGAATACAGACTGAGAGAAGAACTCACTGAGAGCAGCCCATGTGGCAGAGAACTTGGAGGTTCTGGTGGTTGCAAAGCCGGACATGACCTGGTCATGTATTCCTGCTGCCCAGAAAGCCCAACTGCATCCTGGGCTGCACCAAAAGGCATGGGACCAGCAGGTTGAGGGAGGTGATTTTGACCCTGTGTCCTTGTGAGACCCTACCTGGAGTACTGTGTCCAGCTCCAGGGACCTTAACACAAGAAAGACATGGACCTCCTGGATTGAGGCCAGAGGAGGACCATAAAAATGATCAGAATGGTGGAGCACCTCTCCTATGAAGACATGCTGGGGGAGTTGGGGTTGTTCAGTGTGAAAAAGAGAAGGCTCCAGGGACACTTCACTAGAGGCCTTTCAGTACTTAAAATAGGCTTATAAAAAAGCTGGTGAGTGACTTTTTACGTGGTCAGATAGTGACAGGACAAGGGGGCATGGTTTTAAATTGAAAGAGGGGGGATTTATTTTAGGTGTTGGGAGGAAATTCTTTATTGTAAGGGTGATGAGGCACTGGCACAGGTTGTTCAGAGAAGCTGTGGATGCCCCATCCCTGGCAGTGCTCAAGGCCAGGTTGGATGGGGCCCTCAGCAACCTGGTCTAATGGAAGGTGTCCCTGCCCATGGCAGAGGGGTTGGAAATGGATGACCCTTGAGGTCCCTTCCAACCCAAACCATTCTATG
This sequence comes from Platysteira castanea, assembly GCA_013397175.1. Taxonomy (NCBI): domain Eukaryota; kingdom Metazoa; phylum Chordata; class Aves; order Passeriformes; genus Platysteira; species Platysteira castanea. The sequence goes on from VYXC01002062.1 coordinate 184,989, forward strand.
ATGGTTCATTCTGTGATTCTATGATATGCAGAGAGAAATGTAGGAAAGCTCCAGAACCGCTGACTTATTCTCTCTCCTTCCCTGTAACAGATTCCTAAAAATACCTGTCGATATCTCTTCTTTCTTCAAAGGTCTTTCAGAAAACTCAATTGCAATTTTTGCTTCTTTTGCAGGAAGGGATGAGGAGGTTCCTTCAGGCTCTGCATCACAGACAAAATCTCTGCTGGTTCTCCTAGTTGTCTCTTTGTTGAAGAGAGCAAGATTAGTCTGCTCAATATAATCTTGCATTCTCTGCATTTTGAAGGCTTCTGTAGAAGTTGCATATTTCTCTTCCAGCCTTTTCAAATTTTCCACTGTGAGAGCAGAACTGGAATATGATGACCAAATCCGAAGGGGAAATATTTTTGGTTGGGACCGGTTACTGCAAGACCCTGACAGCTTGTGTCCATTAAACATATCTGCAATGCATTAAGGAGATGAGAATCTTTAGCAACAGGCAAAGTCAATTCATCATTCTTGTAACAAAGAAAGAAAGGAGAAATCTCATTAGTCACTTACTCCTGATGGGCATATTGATTGATGTAGTTAAAATGTTCGCACTAAGATAACCTTATTAGATTGAAAATCACTTTCTTTTCAAGAGGATCTACTAGGCTCCAATTCAACAAAGCACTTAAACAAATACCTGATATTAAGGTCATGCTCAGGTCCTATAGGTGGGATTTTCTTAAATAGTTCCCACCTAACACTTAAAGCCAAAGTTGAAGATAGCTACAAAGGATGACATAATGCCTGTGTTTCAGATATGCCCAAAGTTGAGCAACCAAATATCTCACATCATAACAAACTATGTTACCCTCTTCCCCACTAAGGCTGTACTAAAGATTGCATCAGTGATTTCGTTATGAACCCAGTGTGCTTTGGCTGTAAAATGCTGTACAGCTGAAACTTACTGTGTGCAGGCTGGAATAGAGTGCACTTTATATTCATTACTAGTACTCAGACAAATTATTTTGGACAGTTTTTGCTACATGCTGATGAAAAAAAAAATAAAAACGTACAGTGGAATCTATTGAATCTGTTTAATTGGACCTGCTGGTGGCCATCCGACCATGCCAATTAAATAAAGACAAACAGAAGCAGCTCTCAGAGGACCTGCAGTGAATAAACCCAGGGTAAATACTGCATGGTTTTTCTTATTGCATTATTCTGTATAGTTGTGTGTCTGAAACATAAACTAGCCATAAAAAGCAACTCACCCTCCTGTTTGCAATATCTGCTTAATTGTGTCTGCATCTTCCGTTCACCCACTCAGTCTGTTTAATGTCAAAAGATAAAGGAGGGAGAAATAATAAGGTTAGTTTGGCAGAACTAGTGCTTTGCAACCTCCTCTTTCCTGGCCTGCCCCTCCCTGTCAATTCCCACTGGGCATGATGCTCCTCTGCTCTGTCTGACTGCAAACTGGGATGGCTGTTTCCAGGTGTTTTCTCAGTGCAGGAGACCCAAAACCTTCCACTGCCCTGGGCAGAGGGGTCTCTGCCAGCACTGTGGGAGCCCACAGACACACTTGCACCCAGGCACCACGGGTGCCCTTGGGATGGCTCAGTGGGACACGCTCCTCACCCGTCGGCTGGGCTTCCCCAGTGGAATAGTTTCTGAGAAGGGAAGTAGGCAAAGGCCAAGCAGGACCTGCACAGCACTGTCCAAGGTGAAGACACTGCCCAGGCAAGGTCCCAGCCAGGGCTGTTTCTGAGGTGCTCTGGCAATGGTCCTCTGTTACCATTCCTTTCCTACTGAAGACTTTATAAGTGTGAGACATGGTGTTTAGCACGTTTGAATCCACAAGGCTGAACTGGTTTCCTTGTGTGATACAAGTGCCTGAGACAATGAACTCTAATGCTTCAGAGAAGCACATGAATAGGGTATCAGTATTTTCACCTTTGTCAATCAAACTTACACATCTCATTAAAAGAAATCACTGAGCTGGTCTGGCAAAAGCCATATTCCCTAACTCTGTGTTGAATTCACATTAAGGGTGACCTTTAATCCTCCTCTTATCCTTCTCTTGGGATAGTTTTTTTCAGTTTTCTGGAACTTTCCTTCTGATACAGGTACTTGTGAAAACTGATGCAAATGACCCTGAAAGACCCTCAAAGGTTTCTTACTACTATTTGGTCTAGATTAGCTGTCAACTCCTGATTGTACAGAACCTAGCTTTACACTGCATCCTTCATTGCTGGGACACAAAACATCTTATTATCATGTGATCTAATTATGTTGCTTAATTTTAATCTCTTTAGGGAGCTAGTTTTGGAAAAGTCTGTCATTTCTGCCTTTCATGAACTATTCTGCCATTTCTCTTGTAACAGATTTTTAAGATTCCTTTGCTTCTTAACCATACTTTAAGACATCTCTATGTCATTAGCTTTGCTGGTCTTTGTACTGCTGTCATTCTACTTCCTCTGTCAAGTTTTTGTGGTCACAGAGCTGTAGAACAAGCAGGGCTGGATGATGTCTCTGGAGGTCACCAGGGTCCAGGACTCTCCTCAAAGCAAGCCAACTAGATCAGAGCCCTTGGATTTTTGCCTGGGCAAATTTTAAGTATTTCCAAAAGTTAAGATTCTGTAACCTTTCTGACTTCCATATTTAATCACCCTTATGCTGAAAATACTTTTGCTAATACTTAATTGGAATTTCCCATACTCCAGTGTGTGTCTGTTGCCCTTTGTTCCACCACGGGACAGCTCTGAGAAGTCTGTCTCATCCTCACCCTCCCATTTGGCAGCTTCAGGCAGCAATGAGAGGTACTTGAGTATTTTCTCCTCCAAGCTGAAGAGACCCATTTCTCTCAACCTCTTCTTGTGCACATAAGCTCCAGCCTTTACATGTCTTTGTGACCTTTATCTCTGGTACGCTGTCTCTCATACCGGGGAGCCCCAAACAGGATACAGCATTCCAGATGTGCCTCACTAGTGCCTAGCAGAAGGTAACAATCGTGTTTCTCCACCTTGTGTTTGGAAGTCAAGTCTAACCCCACTGTTTCGGGTACACCTTCCTCCAACTCAGGACCGCCTGTGTCCCTGCTGCAATGCCCTGGAATTGCCATTTGCCTGGGATTGCAGTGCATGGATCTCAGCAAGCTCAGAGACTGCTCTGGGGCAAGCTGGTGCCACTTTCACAATGTCTGTGACACAAGGGCTGCCGTGGCCTTGTGTCTGTGCACGCTGCTTCACCCACATGTCCCTGCGCACCACCATCACTTAACACTGACTGCTCTCCTTGAGCTCTTCCTCTTTCATCGATGTTTTAGAGCACGTTTTGTAACGTATTATTAGTGAGGCTTTTAAAATATTTTCTCTTGCAGCCTTGAAAATGGGGAATTGGAATAAATAAAAAGCACAACTGAGCTGGGCGTTTCTCAAACCCAGTGGAAAAGCACAAGGCATGAACCTGTGGGCTGAGGTCCCTGCCTGGCCCTATGCAGCAGCAGTGCCCAAGGGCAGGATCTCACCCTTCATATACAGATTGTCTGTGTTGCCTTGTCACCCTTCCTACCCCGACTTTCTCCAAAACTAAAGAGAAAAATCACCTCATACATGAAATGTGGAGAACTACTCTTCTAGTGGTCAAAAAACGTTTTGAATGGATTATCCAGTTCTCTCTGTGTCACTCCACACATAAACATATATCTGACCCTATGGGAATCATAGATTAGGAGGGTAAAGCCTTTGGGACAAACAGTTTCTGTCTCTGTGCTTGTACTGTACCTGCCAGACTGAGGTTTCACCCCCATCAGGATGGTCCCACCGAATAACCTGAATTACAGCAGCTTTTAGAGTACCCTCTCTTGGCACTTGGCACATCAAAGCTGCACAACTCCCGGATCAGCAGTTTCCGCACAGTTTGAAGGAACGCAGTACTTGAGTGTTCATGTTGAACTTTTCAAAGAAACTGAAGAGGATCAAATGAAGTATTTTATTGAATTCTAAATACAGAGTGGGGTTTTTTTTTGTTTGCATGCTTCTTTTGATTAGAAGAAAGGTTTGAAACAAAAAGCCCATGGCAAATTAGAGGGATGGAATGCCACATTTTGAAAGTGCCAAAATTAAATATTCCTACTTTGGAAGTTTGCCTCACCCTCTCCATCATGAACCATTCTGGGATTTTGATATCAAACCATCACATTTTTCACTTGACCTGACGCATATTTTCGTTACAAAGTCCAATATTTTTGCAAAATGCAAATAGAACATTTTGCTAATCTGGCCAGAGAGGATCGCCACACAAAGAAGGGTGCTCTTGCTTTTGTAAGCTCAGAGTTCATGGGCACTGGTATTAAACAGAAGAATCAGTTGCATCAAAATGGCAGGCTTAAAAATCTCATCGATGATGGTAAGCTGCCCATTGTAATGTCACAAGAGATTGTCACTAAGTACTCACAAACACATCTGCAGCACTGCAATGCATCTTCTCTGAAGCCATATCTGTCCCTGACATCAGAGTTTGCCATAAAAAGCAACATTTACTGGCTATTTCCTCTGTGAAGCTTCGCTTTCCCTGTAGCTCTTCTGTTCTCATAATAATATTCTGAAATCTAGTCAGAATATTTGAATCTTAGAGAAACAAAACACAGCTGAAGTAGCTGGAAGGCAAAGGGCTTGGGAGGCAATTTCCTCTGATTCATCAGGAGACAAAGGCAGAGCGATGGCTGTGTTTGTGCTAATAACAGTGGAATTGCCTCCCTGGCACCGTTACCCCAATATTTCTTCAGCTCTTGCTGTCTTGCCCCATCTCACAGCCCTGCACTGCTGTGCTCTCAGACACAGCCAGGCTGGATATGTCCAGGGGAGGCCACAGCAGCACCTCCTGCCATCCCCACCCTGTGGCCCTTCCCTGAGGAGAGTGAGGCTGGCAAACTAAGCTGCCTAGCCCCACGTGGGTATTCCCGTCACAACTGCCAGCCTCGCCATCAAAGCCCTGTTCTCCTTACTCTGAGCTCTCCCATCATCGCCCATTAAGAATCAAGCTGACTTCACCCTCTCTATGACCACATCCCTTGGGTTGGGGTCCCCCACTGGGGGGAAGGATGGCCGGGGAAACACTGTCAAGCTCTTTCACTGACATCAGCTGGTGCGACCCAGTATCCCAGGCAGCTCTGCTGGGTGCTGCAAAAGAGACGACACCTTCCCTGTAGGATCATCTCAAGGGAAATGGTTTTATTTGCACATCTGTAACTCCCCAGGCAGAGGCAATAGACAGACAGTGCAATGCCATCAAATGAGAATTAAACTCTGTGTCATACTGCAAAATGTCAACTAAATTAATTCCACTTGTAAGATCCCTGCACATATCCCAAAAGGTAGAGGAGTGCTATGTACACAAGACTAGAGAGACTTCCACACACAGACATTGCAGTGGAATTTCTGCACCACAGCAGGTCTGGAGAGAATACTATGTAAATATGAGTTTAGTCAGCCTCTGCTTTCCATTGCTATCTTCAAAGTATTTGTGCTTGTAGAGGGAATCTTTCCCTCTAAGCCATGCCTCCTTCATCCCATGGGATTTATAATCTCCTAGTTTATAGTCCATTGCAGTGAAAGGCATCTGACGGTGCCTCGGCTTTGTTTAGATGTGACTTTCTGGCAGGACTCTCCAATGCAATGTCAGGAGCTGTCAGACCCACAGCCCAGCAGGGACTGGGGGCTCCAGGAAAGCATCACTGCAGTCTCCTCATTTTTTTGGGGCAGAGGGACCTGCTGGCACCGTGGGTGCTGTGATGCTTGGAGCTACAGCCTAACGCCACCCACCAAGGGCAGGATGGGGTGGTGGGCTCCACACTTCCTTAAATGCTAAAGAGGCAGATGTGTTTGTGTATCTATACCTATAGCTATGCATGTATTTACAGACTCAAGGAGAGTCGTGTGCACATTATGCACACAGTACTGTTGTTATTATTATACACATTATGTACATTCATATATATAACATAATGCAACAGAATATGTATCTCTCCAAAAAAACCCAATGCATTTATGGACTTTAATTGCCAAACAAGCCTATTAAAAGCAAGTGGGTTGTTTCATCTATTTCTGCCGTTGCAGCTGTGTCCAGAGTAGGTCTCCAAATTCTGAGTTATAACCCCTAGTCTTGTAGAGAAAACGATCTCCAAAAATATCTCTATTTCTGTACTTTGCACTTTGAAAGACATTTGGAAAGCAATTGGTCGCTGTAAATCACACAGAAGACTCTTGAGTGGTCTCCTGTTGTGCAGCTCTTGTGCCTGTTGCATCCTACCAGTCCTGTAAGCACCAGCAGAGCCAGTAATACTCATCTCAGCAGTGTCTTTCCATTTGAAACGCTGCATCCAAAACCCTGGATCTCACCACAGAAGTGACTTTGGCTCCAGCTGAGTGGCTGATTACCTCTCTGTAACATGCAGTGGCCATTAGTAGGCTTATAGAAATACGGAAATATATGGCAAATACGTGATGATCCAGGCCCCAGAGAATTCACTCAGCCTCGAGGCTATAAAGATCATGCTAGTTCTGCAGGTGCAGGGATGAGAACCAGCTGCCTCTGCTTGCAACCAGCAACACCCACAATTAAGAATGGAACCCATTTATTCCGGCAAGACAGCAAAAATTGCATTTGTAATATGTAAGCATAAACAAATTAAGGGAGGTATGCAGAGTCAGACTACCAGCTTCTACTGCTGGGAATTAAAACCTGACTTTGGCAGATGCCATTGCCTGGGCCACAGAGCAGACGGGACACGCAGCTGAGGAGCTACAGTCCATGACTGCTCTTCAGAAAGCCTGGCCGTTCAAGAGCACAGCAATCACACTACACAGTAAAGCAAAGCAGCTCCAGCCACAAATCATGGTTGTTAGTGTGTGTGCTGGGACTTGCAGCACGAGACACAAGAAGTGGTCTGAAGTTGGACTGTCTGAAAGCACAGAAATCCCCAGTTAACTGCCAGTGGTTCCGTCTCCTTCCTGCTCTGGAAGAGTAAAGGACTCGTCTGACAGCAACACCAGGGATTTATTGAGTTTGGCTCTGGGTAACACAGAGCTGAAGTTACTGCTGGCTGTGGTTTTGATTTCTAACACTGCAGCAAACTGCAGGTAGAAACATTTTTCTTCATTTTGGCTTGCAGGACTGGATCCTCTCATGCACACGAAGGCCTTTTGGCAGGACGGTCTCTCCTGCTTCATGTCCTGCAGTGCAAAAAGGGAGCCCAGGCTCTGCTGTCTTTTGTCCTGCCCTCTGCAGCAGCCAAATATTTTAGCAGAGATGAGAACAGCATTTCTTAAATGTGGCGAACAATGTTTGACTAATCCATTGGCCCCGAAATATAGAGCTAAAGGTCATAGTCACAACGCACCCAAACACCAGTGGTGTAAATTTGCAGTGAAACTGAATAGCTGCAACTGCTGCAGGTTTAGAGCAGTGTCTTGGGGTGATTTTATGATAATACTGTATTCCCCTATTGTCTGCTTATTGTCCAGAAATGGGTACGGCAGCTTTAAGCTGAGTCCAGGAAAGGGGGGAGAGAAGCCGGGCGAATTCTTCAGCGAGGTTTGTGTTCAAGGACTCACACTCCCCTGCGCTCTCATTGCTCCAGAGCCAAGGGAGCAGCTTCCTGCTTTTAGCCAGCCTGTTAGCTGAGGCAAGAAATTTTTCCTGGGACTGTGGCTTCTTCTTCTTCTTCTTCTGAAACTGTTCAGCTTTGCTCCAGTCTGAAGCACCAGAACATTGCCAGGAGCCCCACGCCACGGCCCAGAGGGGAGGCTCTAGGGCGCCGCACCCCAGCTCCAGAGGGCCTCAGGAGAAGCCGAGCAGGGCTCTAAAACAAAATCCAGCATCTTTCTCCCCAGCGAGAAGGTTTATTATCTTACATTATTAATTTCTTTTTTTCTCCTCATGCCTGCATGCACCGTGCTTGCTAAATAAACAGGTTTTTTCACTTTCCTCCAAGAAATTCTTTTTGAACCTGTCGGCGAGGCGGCTGCCGAAACCTGCCTTCTACTAGAGGACACTTTCATCTCAGGATGCTTCCTCCTAGTTTGTCTCAAACCAAGACAAGCAGAATAAACCACAGTTATACTGAGCCAGTTGTATTGAGAGAGCGCGGAGAAGCTCTCTGGTGTCTCCTCTTTACCCTGACAGAATGAACTATCCTTAGGCTATTCAACTGAGCCTCTTATTTGTGCTGCACATCTAGAAATCGAAATGTTATGGTAAGTCAAAGGTACCTATATACTCACAGAACTGTCATACATACACTCACATACATATACACACAGAACTGTCCATTAAAATTACAAGTTCTGAAGTAGAAATTTATGGTGAAGAAAATAAAGAGATAAAGGAAAGTTAATATTGTTTATGAAGAGAACACGGAGAATGAGGAAGAAGCCAAGGGACAATGCTGTCAGCACTGACTCTACTGAGGCACAGTCCTATCAGATGCCTTAAAAACCTCTTGCCTGTGCCCTGTCTGTAGGTACTTTGGCAAGAAGCTACCTGCCAGGATGTGTTGTAGCCATGTGCCATTTCTAGGGTCTGCCTACCTGAGGGTCTGCGGCAGTATCTGCTGTCAGAGAGGAGGGGGCAGAGGGTGCACTGACTCCAGGTCTCCCAAGGATTTTCTCAACATATATTTGAGAATGTTTTTCTTAATTTCCCCTTTCAATTTTTAAATTTTTATTAAGGTGTGTTATAGTATGGTTTGATCAACTCTTGCTCCTACATCTCAGGAAATTCTGATCTCAGGGGTGGCTGGGGGGATGAGGGAGGAGGTTGACTCTGTATCTCTCCACTTCCTATCACCCACTCTTGTGTCTCTACCCCTGCCTGCTGCAGGGAAAGCGATGGCCATTGGGGCATCCTGCAGCTTCCTCCTCCTCCTTCCTTCCTAACTCCCATACGGTGGTGGGGGTTTCCATCAAGGGTTTGGTTTTCATCTCCCATGTGAAAGGGAAAACAGAAAAATTGGTTTCAGTGAGGATACATGGGGATAAATGGTAAAGCAATATCCAATAACCACAAAAAAAGCTTCATCCCCATCAAGCTCTGCACAGGTGTCCCGGAACAGCCCTACCTCTTTGGGCAGGAATATCCAGGAGACTCCCCGCCACAAGGAGCAGGCAGAGATCTGCTGGCTGAGGGGTGCCTGGCACACCCTCTTTGTCCTCAATGTCCCCGGATGTTGTTGGGACTCCTCACTGTTCTCCTGGGCTGTTGGCCCCCCCATGTTCTGTTGGTGATCTGTTTGGGATCCACTGGGGTTCCATTGGGATTCTGTGGGGATTCTGTTGCCATAGCTCCCACATTGCCACACCACATGTTCTCAGTCAGGGAGGTAGGGGCTCCTGCCAGCTTGCAGCCCTTCCTGGACATTTTAGTGGGGCTGTGGGAGATTGACCAGGCCTGGGGGAGGTGGGGACAGGAACTTGCTGTGGTGGAGGATGTGTGAGATCATATCCAGAGATGTCAGGCCTGCCTGGCATGCTGGAAGTGGGAGACCAGGCTGCAAGTTTGTCCCAAGGGAGGATAGTACTGCTGGCACCTGAGGCACCCTGCCTGGCAAGCCCTGAGGGGAGGCGCGTGAATCGCCCTTCTGTGCTTCTCCAAAAGTGTACCTTGCTGTTCTGTTTTGCTGTGTGGTGCATCTTGAGCCCTCTCTGGCATGAACTGCCCCCATGGGCCACAGCACACCAACATCCTCACCCCATCCACCTGCTGGTGCTGGAGAATAGGGTTAGTAACCCCTGCTGTCCTCAAAACGGGCTCCTCAGCTTCTTGGGTTTAGGTCTTTTGTGTATGTGCCTCTTTTTTCTACCATCCAGAGGCGAAATAAGGTTGCTGCTTATTCTGGCAGCTGAGTGTCTGAGCTGAAAGGGCTTGGGGAAGTTGCAAAGGCTAATGACTTGGGCAATAGCTGCTTCTACATTTCCCTCAGAGATTTCTTGAAAGGAGAGCCAGGTTTAAAGGGAATGCTTGCCTGAGTCCAGCTGTGAGATGTACCAGTGCTGTCAGGAAGTTGTGGCTCCATCTCTGCTGCCTCCAGCTGTGCTTTACCCTCTGCAGTCAGTTCCTTTAAGTCCCTCCATCAGACTCCGTCAGGTATTTTCCACTCTGGCGACTGTGTTCATTGTGGACCCAGGGACTGGCCTTACAAGACTCAGAGAGAGGAATTTGCCTTATGCTCGGCAGTGTTTTGGTGTTTTAAAAAATATTTTAAGGGAACAAATGAGAATGGGTGAAACAAAAACCCACAGGACCAGATCAGTGGTCACGCAGGTGGGCTGCCTGCAGAGCCCTCTGCTTTATGTGTCCTTCAGCCCGATTTTCCTCATCGTGGGAGAAGCCATAAAAGTTGAACCAAAATGCCAGTGTGTTTGATATGTGGTCCTAGAAGTAACAATTGATCTGGTGGGTCCAGAGGAGTTTTCCTCCTCCTGAGTCCTGCTGCAAAGGGTGGACAGAAAACACCAGATGATGGCCAAAGATGATGTCTGGGGCCAGGGGCAGTGCTCGCCTCCTAGTCAGACAGTTGTGATATCAACTTTCATCTTGTGCCCCAGTATTTCCCTAAGAGCATGGAGGTTTCTTACACAATAGTACTGTCATACATGGGCTGGGGCACAGATCTCTGTTGCAAAACAAGGAGTGGTTTTGTGCAGGCTGGGGACATTCCCTAATATACAGTTATTTAAATCAAAATCATTTATTGTACAGAACATATCTCTAATATACTATAGATTTTATAATTCGCTTTAATTTCTCACCAGGAAAAAGTCAATTCCTGCATGGCAGGGGAGCCAAAGGAAAGAATACTTTAGTCTGCTCAGCAAACAGGGACCTATTTTTAATCCAAAAGCCCTCTGTTAGCTCTTACCTATTTAATGTAAAAACAGGATTTACTATACATACAACTTAATCCCCTTTTTATATTTGCATTGGGATCCTGCAGCATGTGTATGAACAGTTTTTGAGATAAGAGAGGGAAGGCCTGGAGACTCAAAGTCATTGTTCTTGCATGAAGTATTTAATGCTAAACATAAATATTGAGAGGACTGAATTCCCGTGCACTTGCAGACTTCACTCTTGTGCTCCTGAGGATTTTCACTTTATATCCAATTATTAAGAGCCTGGTTGTAAATGAAAAAAAAATACACGAAGCCTTTATAGACAGTTACTGGGCTTCATTTTTCAGTTAAAAGGAGAGACAGGTTATAGGCAAAACAGAAGCAAAGGTGGTGTACTTCTCATCTCCCTCAAAAGAGTGTGGCTAAGCAGAGAATGTGCCAGGCAGTAGAAATCAAGCCCTAGGGAAGGGACTTTCTCCAGTGGTGACCTCGAAGGGGATTGAAGTTGGCGTTCCTGTGGTGCACATTCATCAACTCCGCTCATTGTAATTTGCATGATTTACGTTCTCACAATCATGATTAGATGGTGAAAAAATATGATATACATGCAGGTTGACTTCAGAAAGCGACAATCTTTGTCCAAATCCAATCAAGCCCCGCAGCATGCAGTTCTTTGGATTTAGCATTAATTTTAATATGTGTGTCCCTGAAAGTAACCCTCCTAGCTCTGGAAATCTCAGAGATGAAGGGACTCTCGGGTAAGTACTGGGCAGAAAATTATGTCTGAGAGCTGTCACCGCTTTCTCCAAAGGCAGTTGTGCTGGAGTGAAGAATGGGATGCACTGGCATTAATTAATTTTTAAAATGTAGTCAGAGACAACTTGATGGGGAAATCTACTTCTCCAGACATAAAATGGGGTCCAGAGAGCTCCACCAGAATGGCTTGTGGAGTTGCTGTGATCTCAACAGTGCAATGCAGTGAGCAGCAGACTTTTGCCTTACTGTAGGCAGTGTAATCAGATTTTTGCTCTTTTGCTTCTAATGGCTGTGATAAGGCTGGCAAAATGTCTCTACCTTTGGATGTAAAATCCGTCACGCACTTGATGTCGTCGTGACTTCAATAGGCCGAGGTTTTACACTGAAGCCTCCTTGTTGCTCCCTCTAAAAGCTTTCCAAGATAGTCAAGTAACAGTCTGATTTTTTGCCCGCTGACATGCTTGGGCTCTTCTTTTCAAGTCAAAGAACAGAAACCAGCAAACTGCATGGGCAAAATGAAAAAAAGGGTAATATAGCAGGGGAAATCCCTAGGCGGCATCTCTCCATCATGCCTTTCTACATCATCTTGCTGTATCAGACTTCAAAAGCAAAACTTGCCTAATGAGCAGGAACAGTCTGTGGCCAGAAATCCAGGCAAATGGCTCATGGATACAGGGGAGGAGGAAATCAGAAGAAATCTGTTACATAACTACTGGGAGCTGAGAAAATGAACTCGCACCCAAAACTTGTGTGGGTTCAATCAGACAGACAAATGAGCAAGAACATTTTTATTAGCATGCTACATACCTAATAATGTTTTTGAAACCATTAGCCAGCCACACTACACCAGTGACAGCTTTCCTATGCTCCTGAGTGGTTCTCCCACCCTACAATTTTTCTCCTACGAACAGAAAGCTGTAGTGCTGATTGCAAAGGACACATACCTAACTATAGGGTTTGTTATTAGCAGAGTCTGGGAAATCAAAATTCTGTATGATGTAGAGAATGATGAAGCATCTCAAATCACTAATGTGATTCAAAGTAGGGTCTCAAAATTTGCACATTTATTTTCCCCATTTAATCCATGGGAAAGCCTATTTGCAGCAAGATTTGGAATGCTTTCCACTTCTTTTTCTTGACTTTTGCCAGAAGTAAAGTTTGAATATTTTCCTGACATCTTTATCTTTAGTCTGTCAGTCTCACAATGTCCTTCATGCAAACCTATCAGGGCACTCTACAATCTAGTCTTTAATAAATGTCTTGAAGTAAAACAATGTTTGACAACACCTCAAAGACTTGAAATCCTGCTGCATGCAAGCACAACCCAGCAAGCCACTGGGGCATGCTGTCTCTTTGCTGCCCTTGGAGCACGTTCTTGGCTGATCACAGCACTGCAGGCTTGTTGTCCTCAGGTGTGGCTAGTGGGGAACGACCTTGGGAAATGATGGGAGTGGGGCTGTTTCCAGTTGGCACACACCTCTGCCCCTGCTAAGAGCCTGCTTTATAGTCACACTCAAACCAGATATATTGGTTAGATTAAAATGGGGAGAGAGAGAGGAGAAAGCATTCAACAATAAAGATGTGGAGTGAGGGAAAACAGGCACTTCTTATTCTGTTGCTGAAGGTTTTGTATAGATAACAAGCCATTAAACTTTATGACCAAGTTCTTGGGAGTAGTACTGGTTTGGTTGTTTTTATGCTGTGGTTGCCTGCACGAGTTTTGGACTGCTTCTGACCCCTCTCTTCTCCTGCATTTTCCTCCCTTCCCTCTGCCCACTTCTTGAGATATTTGCTCCTTTGAATAAATCACACCTCTTCATTTTTCATGGGCTGGTTGTCACGTCCAGTGTCTCTCTTAAGGACAGTCCATCGGGTGGAGCTGATCTCATTTGTTGATGGTGTAAAGCACATCTGAGCTTTTATCTTTCCAGCGCATGTTGCTAGAAATTCCCTGTGCTAGTACTCACTAAGTTAGTGACTGTTGTGTCTTCCTGGCTTGAACTACTCGACTTCAAAATCCCTGCTTTGTTACATGTGGTGTACATGGAGAGAAAACTTGGTATTTCTTCATGATTTTAATCTGGGGAAAAAATATAGAAGAAAGGGTCATTTCTAATTCCAGAGTTCTCAATTTTCACAAGAAAAAATACAGATCCTCCAACCCTTCTTCCTTGTCACAATCTCTTTTGGGACTAATATATCTTAGACTAGTTCTAAATTTTGAACAAATCCCAGAGGAGATACGGCTTCTAATCAACAGCCAGACATAAAGTCATTAAGTACAAAAGTGAAAAAAAAAAATGAAGAACACGGAGAAGAAAGAATAACAGTACATTTTTGACACTGGATGGAAGAAACTAGATAGTGATGTGCAAATGCATGAAGGAATACCAGAGCAACTTAATTTAGAAGGATGTGGTAGTTGAACCCACCAAAATATTTCACATCTTAGTCCTTGTAAGTTTTGGGGGAAACCCAGGGCAGGCTCTCAGAAGAGAAGTAATGTGATCTTGATGTTGCTAATAAGCTGGTGACTGTGGAATTCTGAAGCAGCTGCAAATGATATAAAGACTTTACCAGAAAAATTGAAAATGGGAAGAAAGCTGTGAGTAGAGAGAGAGAGCAATAAAATTATGTTTCAAGGATTCTGGTTCTCTTTGATATAATATGTCAGAAGCTGGAAATATCCAGTCATGGGCTGTAAACAGCTTTGACAATCTGATTGATGCGTGCATTAACTGAATTCATGACATAAAATATATGATCCTTCAAGTGCTTATTTTCCCCTATGAAAATGATTACCACAAGCACTTTGTGCAGTGACATGTATGTGAACTTGTACCTGTGATTTCTCAGACACAGTACAAAAGATGTCAGTATAATGAAGAGCTGTTATCTCCAGCATTTATTTAAAATGTATTTGCAAATGACAAGGCATTTAAAACAACTATCTTTTTAATAAACTTGTTGTTCTGACCGGATTTTAGTTCTTTTGTTACCCACATCTGCTTTTCTTTACTTAGGAAGTTTTGCAGTGGTTCTCTTGTTTGGCGGGGGGGGGAAGGTTGTGGGATGTTACGTCTCAGGTATTGATGTCTCATATGCATAATATTGAAGGAATGCTGTTTCAGATTTCTGTGAGTGCCTGTGCTTCCAGTGTTATATTTTCCTCACAAAAACAGGTATCCCGCAGAAGGGTAACAGTTTCACTTGGTGTTCCCATTCACCTAAATCTCAGAAGCCCTTTCTTTAGCAGGCCTCCCAGGAGATCTGCAGCTCAGCCCTTGCCATCACAGAGGTATGGCTGTGCATTGGTGGCACCTGTGCAGCAAGGGTGATGAGTTTCAACAATGAGGCAAGCAATGTCTGGTCTCATTTGCTCTGGTGTGTTTATTGCATTCTTGCCTTTAAACGGGACTGCCTGGGGCTTCCCCAAAAGAGGAAGTGTGGGGGATACATGTAGATGCAGATGGAGATGGCTGGCGATGGTTTCTAAGGGCTCTGTGTTGGGTGGGACGGAGCTAGTGCAAAGAGAAGGAATTGGAAGAGTGGCAGAATGGAGAGGACTCTAAGGGCTGCTTGCAATCACAGCGGCCGGGGGAGCTGGAGGTAGCCAGCTCTCTGTCCGCTTTTCTCTTCTGTGGCAGAGTCACACGAAGTAGATTCTCATAGTGTGGTCTTCTACTTATATAACAAGGAAGACCATTCTGGGGAGAAAATCACAGAGCAAAGGTAAATATGACAAAACAAAGACAAAAAATTAGGCAGATGTCTCATTATTTGCAAGAGACCATCTGCTGTCATCACAAAGAAAATAACTTCTCCCAGGGGTGAGAAGGAAATTTGACCTCTACAAAGATCCAGAATCCAGATGTCAAAAAAAGAGAGCCCCTTTCTTTTTTTTCCTGAACTTTATTTTTAGCAAGCTTTATGTTTGTTGAAGATTAGAAGTTAGCAAGGCTGAACCTAGTCAATGAGACTGTAGTGTACAGCAGATAATGGTATCTTTGATCAATCAGGCAAAGCAGATAAAGATGCACTGCAAAAACTGGCCTGTGAGCCACAAAAATATCTCTTTTTCTGTCATTCAGCAATTCTTGGGATAAGACTTGGAGAAATTAATCAGCATGGAGGTGGAAGGTGAGGGAGATACGGGCTGACGGCATGTACCTTGTCTGCTAGATGACGGCAGGGTTTGGTTTAGTTATTACAGATGAGGCTTCCCAGGTCACTGGAGTGCCCCTTTCTACCTCAAAAAAGCAGAGTTGGGATGCTGTCTTCTTATTAGTGTCAGGTAGAAATCTTTGCTAGAAACTGAAGGATGGTCTCCAGGTACCTTGTTAGATACAGAAGACGTGACAATCACAGCCGCAAATAATACAAAGCATTTCATGGCTCTGGAAAGACTTGGCTGTCTCAAAAAAGGAGGGCTGACAGAGATTCAGCAGCCAGAACAACTGTACTATTCTGTGCCGTTCAAACTTGTGAATAAACATGCAATCAGGCACATTTTCAGAGGAGCAGTTTTGCAGTTTTCTACTAGCTACTAATGGCAACTTGGCTTTAGACCGGAACTAGTTGCACATTGCTGTCTTTCTGTTTTAAGTACAGGAACCTGGCTGTTCAGTGTATGCTAAGTAGAGTAAGTCCTAAGACACAAAGTACAGTGTCCTTGGTGTTTGTCCATTCAGCAGTGGTACCCGGTCTGTGATCGCCTGTAATGCACTGGCAAGCAAAAACAGTAAATCATATTCCTGACACCCTGTCTATGCGGAAAGTGACTTTGGTAAGATAGGAAGGGTAACACAAGCACAGCGTGTAACCTCAGTGCTTGTGTTACGCAAAGCAGCATTTCAGTTAATGGTCTGGCTGCCATATACTGTATGTTTATGTCATACAGAAAGCTCAGATGGATTATGGTTTCTACCAAAACGCTCAGGTTAAATACCATGTAAAATATTTTAATGGGCATTGCATATATCTGCCATCTCATCCCTGCATACAGGTGGAAAGAGAAGAGCTGTCCTTCCCCTGAGCAGAACAGGCTTAGCTTTGCTTCTTGTACAGCCAACTCTGCTCAGACCAGGAGTGCTCAGACCTGGTGGTGCCTGCTAAGACAAGGCTGGCAGCTCAGCCACAGGACATGAAATATGCTGTAAGAGACACCTTGCAGAAGAGACAGTGACCTTTACACTGTAAATCAGAGGTACAAAGCTTCTGTATGTGTAAGTGACCTCACTGGACACCGTATCAGAAACCTTGCACAAGGGGTGGCTGCATCGCTTGCATGCACAGGGGAAGAGCTGGTCCTAAAAGGATCCTGGAGGAGAGCCAAGGGCCTGTGAAAGCTGCTAGCACCGAGCTGATGTGCAGCTGCACGCTCACAGTGCCTTGCACTTGGCCACAGAGGGTGGGTCACCTTCACCTTTGCCCTTCCCACCAGCAGTCTGACCGCAGTTCAAATTTAGCAATGCAGAACAAGGTTACAGCTTTTTTTGGGGAGTGTCTCTGCCCAACTCATCACACAACTTGCCACACCTAAGCCTTTTTCTTGGACTTTGCTTACTGAATCATTGGCATTACTGTATTGTGAACATCTTTGTGGCATTTGTGCCTTTACCTAGGTGGCATCTGTGCTTTGACTGAGATGTGTGGGTTTTTTTCCTTCTGGATGCTTAAAAGTAAAAGCTCTACAACAAGTAAGGAACAACAATACTAATAAAAAGCAGTGTAATATTTTTTAAAGCCCAATAACTCTGCACTTGCTCCTGCTGAGATACACCTTGCTATGAAGCTTATGTCACTAATGGGACTGTTCATTTCAGTGAGGTGAAGCAGCAGGGACATTATAATTAATAATGCTTAACAGGAAACAAGTTATTGAGCTTGGGGCAGAAGGGCAAAAACTGTTCTCTATTATTTTTTGAGGAGTTAATTGGTAGTAGGCAAAGATCTGCTGCGTTGAGCCAGCAGGTGCTGCTTTATGACTACATTCATGTTAATGATATCCTCTGGACACATAAGAAGACAGGTTAACCTGTTTCTTTCTCATTGCATTTCTCTGGGTGGATGTGTGTTCTGGTTCCAGCGATTTTTTGAGTGCCACCGCAGAGCACTCGGACAGACAGTGACCCTACATTTGCACAGAAGTTTGCAGGCAGTTTTGGAAAACCAGGCAACTTATGTAACCTCCCTTCACTCCAGGACAGACTTTGTAGGTTTAAAGTTGAGGGAAATGAGTAAAAGGGGCTGTGTCTCTGGCATAAAGTCATTCCTAGGGGTTACATAACATTTCTAAAATTTCCTGTTTAATTGTTCCTAGGTGTGCTTAACAATAGTACTTGGGTTCTAACTGTTTATTCTCTTATTTCATTGCTGAAACCTCTCTTCTTCTGGCATAACATTAAAGGAGTCCTCTGGGCACCAGTTTAAACCTTGGGATGAGCAGATGTTAAAACTGTGTTCCCCTAAGCAAAGTGTTCCCCATGGCCCATCAAAGCATGATATGTGCTAGAAAAGGTAAACCAGTGCTCCACAGAGCTTGAAATGATCTTGGTTCTGTACCACTTCACATTTAAGTCTAGTTATGAGCCTATATTACCTTTTTTTCAAAATGTGCTTTTTGCATTTCTAGTTTGGCAAAATTACACTGTCTAGCACTAAGCTTCAGACATCCTTCAAGATATTTATGTCTTTCATAAGATGCTTGTTTTGCACAAGCCCATCAGTTCCAGTAAAAATCTGTGTGCCACTGTAAGAGGCAAAAAATGCCGTGGAAGGATAGTCCTGGGAGCTGAGTGTAGAGCTCTTGCAAAAATCAGGTGACAGCCACTAGCATCTGAGAAACCCACTGGGTAAAGATTGATTCTGAAAGCAAAATCTCATTTTTAATAAGATTACCAGATGGGTCCTGTGCCTTATTAGATGTCTGCTCCGGCAAATCTAGTGATAAAAAAAGAAGAGAACAAATCTTGCATGCCTAGAAAGACTGAGAGAGTTGTACTCAGCAGTGTTTGCCCATTGGAACCTGGGTACAACTCCAAGTAAGCCATTTCAAAATTTCTTGGCAGATGATGCATGAGTAATCAGAAAGGGCAGTGGGGGAAGAGTCCATATAAAATCTTAGGATGGTTACAGCACTGGTGCCACAGCCAGAGGTTCGTCTCCTTAGATCATAGGACTCTCTCTGAGAAACCTGATCTCCCAGGAGCTGATGGGATTCATCTGCCAGAGAAGGGGAAGAGTGCCTTTGCCCATAGACTTGCCAGGCTGGTGAAGAGGGTTTTAAACTAATGTTGTAGGGGGAGGGAAACCTCAGTCCATCCCGCTCCTACCAGTATGATGCCAGTGCCAGCCAGAGATGTTCAGAGCCTGGAGAGGGGTCACAGGTCAGCAGGAGAGCACCTGAAGAGCAGTGCAGTGTAATTCCAGCCACTCCAGCCAATAAATCAGCTTAAGGGGGAGCCCAGCTTAAATGTCTTTATCGAATGTAAGCAGCATGGGTAATAAACAAGAGGAATTAGAGAACTGTGCATGCATGCAAGGCTGTGATGGGCTGGCTTCTGTGACTGGAGAGTTGGAATGAAGGGATACAGGCTCTTTAGGAAGGACAGGATGTGGAGACGAGGAGGAAGTGTCACCCTCTATGGCAATGACCAGCAGGAGTGCATGGAGCTCTGCCTGGGGATGGATGAGGTGCCACCTTAATTCTCTCTGAATTAAAGGGAGAGCAGGGGCAAGTGACATTGTAGTAGGGATCTGGTGTGGGCTGCCTGACCACGAAGACTGAGTGGATGAGTTCCTCTGTAGACAGGTAGGAGTGATCTCATGTTCACAAGCCCTGGTCCTTATGGGGAACTTCAAACACCTTGGTATCTGCTGGGGGAACAGCACAACAGGTCATGAACCATCCAGGACATTCCTGGAATGCACTGCTAGTAACTTCCTTCTCCAAGTGATAAATGAGCCAATGAGGAGAGGTGGACCTTGTTTTGACCAGTAAGAGTATCTGATGAGGAATGTGAAGCTCAAGGGCAGCCTTGGCCACAGTGACCACAAAATTCCTGAGTTAGAATACTTAGGACATTGAGGAGAGCACACAACAAAATCACCTGGACTTTGGGAATGCAGACTTTGACCTCTTCAGGGATCTGCTTGGTAGAGTACCCTGGGATAAAGCCCTGGAAGGATGAGGGGCCCAGGAAAGCTGGTTAATAATCAAGGATCACCTCCTCCAAGCTCAGGAGTGATGTATCCCAACAAAGAGGAAGTCAGAAAAAAATGCTGGAAGGCCTGTGTGCATGAACAAGGAACTCCTGGACAAACTTAAACACAAGATCTGGGTTTCCAGGTTCCTTGATGGTTCCTTGATAGTTCCTTGAATTTTTACGTTGCTTTTGTGATTCTTCATGTAGTGTTGTTTACAGTATAGGGTCTAGAAAGTCCTAATGGAATATTATTTTTTTAAGGTGATTGCTTCCTCTTCTGTAGAGCTTTTAAAATAAAATGAAATGACTAGACTGCAGTTAAACAGATCCTTATTAAAGCAGGAGCTAGTCTGATAATGACTTAAATTGGTGCTACGTGGCCATCACATGTTATTTGATAAGCATTCCATTATAATTAAGAAGTGGCTAATAGACAATTAATATAAAGGATTACACACTTAGCTAATTAGATGATTTAAATTTTTTTTGTTAGATTAAAATGTACAGGATCCCATAAATCACTGTTAGAGATTGTTTAATAAGCCTGAACCCTTAATTTTCTCCCTGTCAATCAGGAATGGAACCACTGACTTTTCCTCTCACCCAGAGACTTGTCAGGTGGAAGAGCTGCTGTGTGTTCAGAACGAGCTGAAATGCCCTAAACTCCCAAACATTGCACCTGTTGGCAGAACCTCACAGCTCAAGTGCAGTCAGCAGAGACTTAATCAGTGCAGTGGTGAGGGCCGAACATCACTTGGCTGACAAGCTCAAGTCTGTTTCCTGAACTTTAGCACCTATTGGTGTTGGGGGTTTGTGCGTATCAGAGGTCAAGGACTGGGTGTCCAGCACAGCCTGGTGACAGGCCTGCCTCTCAGAGTGTCCCAGGGAGGCCATGTGGGATACCCCACGCTCACACATGGCACACTGAGACGACTGTACCCTTCCAAATTGTCCCTGTGTACAGAAAGGACAAAGAGCTCCTCCGGGGGCAATGTCAGCTCTGCCTCCCTGCCCTCAGAACTGGAGCAAGTGCACCAGTGATCATTTCTTCTAGTATTTACTCAACAGTGAACAACTGGCTGTTTCAGCAGCATGGAGTGCTCCGTAAATTTTGATCTGTTCAGACAGAACTAGGAGAGTGACAAGGTAATCGGGCTGGTTTTTGTTGGCAAGGCTCACGGAGGCACAACACACAGAGACAGTGTTGACAGGAAATGGCTTAGAGTTGACCAAGAAACTGCATATGTGTTTTGATGAATTTTTTTTTAAAATAGAAAGCAAGCGAAGTGAGAATGAGATGTAAGGTGGAACAACACAAAGCCTGACATGTCTGTAAGATGTCACTTACTAGCAGAAGTCAAACATTTTGCTTCACCCTGTAAACAATGTATGTATTACAATCAGGGGATAATAAGGGTGGTGTGTAGGGCTTCTCTGCTGTCATGCTTTCACGTTCAAGGCACTTTACAAGTAAGAACCAAATTCTCCTGACAGCTTGCATCAGAAAGTCAGCATCCCAAACTCATTGAGAACCTGAGGAAATGGGTTTATGGGAACAGATGATGACTTGTCTAAAATAAAATTAGGATCAGAGGGAAGGTATGAAAGCAGATATTTCCACCTTTCATTTCAGCTCTCAGCTGACCCAGTGCTGACAGGAGCATGCAGGGTTGGTGATTTGCACAACATTTTGTGTGCATGGGTTACACTGAGGCACACTGGCAGCAGCACTGCGATGGTGTCCCTGTAAGGACAATTAGTCCAAATATGTGTTGACATAGGTGTGTCCCTCAAGCCATTTATCTGCCTGAAAAAAACTGATCTGTAGTTTTGCATTACTGATTTTCACACTGCTAACTGTCTCTTCCTGGGCAGAATACAATGCTGAGATATCACCACCTCTCTCTTCAGACACTTCACTGCCTGAAAAACTGAGGAAACATCATTTTTACTCCCTACCCAGCTATCGAGGTCAGGAGATGATTCAAGAGCACTCAAATATGCAAAAGTCTTTTTAGTGACTAGGTGGGATTCACATCCAGGCTTAATGCCCTGGAGAGCAGTGGATGAGTGTGTGGTGAGACCAGCCTGCACTGACATGAACAGAGGCTGGCATTTCAAAAGCACAAACGTGTTTCGCATGGTAGAAAGTGGCAGCAGACGCTTTTGGTTTTATCAAATAAAGATTTGGGAATATAGTATGCTTTTTACTTAAAAAACCTCAAACAGATTATTTTGACTTCAGACACTTTACCAGGTCTTCTAACCCAAAAGCAGAGGGTGGAAAGGGCTGACATTTACTGCAGGTACACGCCACTATCTCCAATAGAAAGGAGGCTGGTATGGGGTCTTCAGGGTCCTTCTTGCAAGATCTTCATGGCAGCAGTTCAGACCTTGCTCTTCCCCTCAGCTTTCAACCTGTCACTGGACTGTGACCTCTTACACCCCAGCATGGAGCATGGAGAATATTATATGAGTGTGTGTGGGATCACACATTCCTTCCCACTGGATCCTTTCTAGAAGCAGATAATCTCCAAGAAGGAGGACAGCAAAGTCAGCTGAGCAGCCTGGTATAAGGTGTGCAGATAGGATGGGGAAAAAGGCTTTTGTTCCAAATTAATATTTAATTCTTTGTAAAGCAAAAGAATTGAAATGGAGTGGTCTGAAGCTGTGTGGACAAAGCACTCAGCTGGCAAGTTAATTCAAAACCTTCTTACAGAGCAGGGGTTACTTGTCTTTTGGCAAGGAGTGGAACACACTCAGCATTATTTCTGCCTTTGTAATCTTGTGAATGACATCTCAGTCCTTTTGAGAGTCCAGCTCAGAAATCAGTGCAGCTGCTATAAAAAATTCTGCTATGAGCTCTTGCAGCATTTCCAATTCTGATGTGTGCATAAACACGTCTGATGATATTCACTAAATTTGACCCAAATGTATTGGCATTTGAATTCATAATTTTCAGCAAAAAAATGACTCAGCAGAAGAACTTTACAAAACTTTGAGGAAAATACTGCATAAGAAAAACAAAGGTACACTCGCTACCAACTTAGCTCTCCATGGTTCTGGTTAAGCAGGCTTTGCCTGCTGATTAGTCCTGTGCTGCACTTCCCTCTATTAACTCAGTTTCTAGTCAGCTCTGAGACCTTAAACTGTTCATCAAAGGTCACTTTCCGTGTCCATAGCTCCAGTTCTGCAGAAGTTCAGATTGGGCATTTCAGTCACCTCTTCTGCAAGCTATCTGCACTGGGTAGCATCCTTAAATTCCCATCTGATGGCAGGCCAAGCACAAGCAGCCCATGATAAAATCTTTTCTGAGGACATTTTTCTGTTTTCTTGTACAGGATCCTGGAGCTCAAATAAAGAAGGGTGCTCCCTGGGGAGTTGCCATAGTAACTTGTGATGTCTTTTTGTTGTCTTAGATTAAATATAAGCAAGGGAGCAATTACAGAAAAGAATTACATACCTGAGTTTATAATTTTCATATAACACCAAAGCTAAACTGTATCTCCAAGTTCCTAAGGCAATAGCAGTCACCTTGAGGCTGATGTCAACTTGGTAATTTTCACTGGAAAAGAAATTAAATGCTGTATTTATTATTCAAGATCCCTGATTAGAAAGAAAATTCCACTTCTGAAAGATGTAGCAAATAAGAAAGATTTCATTAGAAATGTAAAGATGTGGAAGTGGGAATGGCTGCTACAAATAATATCTAAACCTGCAATGCATGAATGCCCTGTATATTCTATTTTCTTCTTAATAGGGTTCAGTTAAAGTCTGCTCTTAAACTTATAGTCAAAGAAGAACTTCATGTTGTCCTTGGAAAATAACTTCAAATCTCACAGCGGATTCAAGGAAGTGATTTTTGAATGTATCAGTGTCAGTTCAGCAACAAACATAATCTGAAGATCCAGAATAAAAGCAAAATTTTTTTAAGAGGGTGTGATGGAGAAAGAATCCATCCAAACTGTTCTCAGTTACAAGCATCAAAGGGAGATCGGGAGGTCTGAGTTCAGGAAAGGGCATGGGAGCCGAGCTAGCAGAACGGTCATTTCCATGAGAAATAACCCAAAAGAGCAATGCTGGGAAAAATCAAAGCAAATCTCGTGAGGACAGCGGGGAAGGAGCGCAGAAGTGAGCTGTGCAAGGAGAGTGTGCAGCAGTTCCCAGCTTGTGGTCGTGGGGCAGGTGGCTGCTTGTGGGGCAAGGTGCCTGCCAGTGCTCCCATCAGCCTCAGTCCCCTGTCCCCTGCTGTGCATCCTGCCGCCTCCGGACACCCCAGCAGCAGCGAGACCTCAGACTGGGCTGCTTCGCTCTGCTGTGGGGAGAGGGAACACCGCTGGCCTCGCTGAGAAGGTGAGCATGTGCTGGGTGAGTAATGTAGCCCTCCCAGATTGCCCAGCCTGTCTTGATTTAGTGTGGTTTCCCCCCAGCTGGCTGCCTTGCCCAGCATTTCCTGGGATTATTCAGAGATGAGGGAAAAATTATATGGGAGGCGTTGAGAACTTGAAGTATCTCTGAAGCCTGGGTCGATGTCTCCACTACAGTGCAAAAGAGCTGACAGAGCTACTGTCAAGTTTAATTGTCCCTGAGGTAATGTCCTTCAAAGTCGTATATATTATACATTTCTGTTTATCCTGAAAATGTGCAATCTAAACACTTTATCTCTAAGTGACTTTAAGAACTGTAGTTGCTTGTTCATGATAGGCATGTGGGTCTGGGCTTCTGATGCTGGATGTGTTCTGCATCTTCCCTGGATACTTAGGGGTCTGTTCCTCTGCGGCTGATTCGCCCTCTGCCCCTTTACGCCCCACCATGCCCACATTTTGGGGCTGTTGGGGAAAACAATAGGAGTGGGTACCCTGATGATATGGGATGTGTTGGAAAGGCTGCAGGGGAAAGGGTGCAAGGGAGGGAGCGATGCATGGCTCTGGATGTAGTGTACGTGGAAACATAAATGTCCAAAACAGAGTTTTCAGGGAAATCCTTTTTTAGCGGAGGAATGATGTTGGGAAAACACAAGTCTGACATGAGCTAAAGCAGCAGATGATGTGGAAGACACTGTCTGAAATTCAGACAGTAAACAGGTTGCAATAATATCAAATGTTATTGCAGAGAGATCTATATTGTGATAGCCCTCTCCTAAATGAAGGAATTTTGGATTTTAAATGAAGCAGTAATTTTATGAGTGTTTGGACAAGCTTGGGAAGGGGGTGAAGGATGCATCTGTGGATGCTGGCTCTCAGAAGTAACTTGGAGGAGCCCAGTCATGCAGTGCTGTTTGGTGTAAATGACAGGGAGAGGAGAGAGCAATAGGTTTCGAAAAGGAGAAGGCAACAGTAGGACAGGGGGTGCAAAATGGAATGGCAGATCTGGAGGCTATGAGGGGCTTGATGCTTGGAGTAGAGATATGAGGCAAGATCATGAAGGTAAAACTCTCCTCACAGACAGAAAGACAGAACCAGGCTTTTCAAGGGACAGCAGGGAAGCTGAGGGACGTCAGCAGCGGGAGAGGAATAGACCTGAGTGAAATTTGACAAGTAATTTTTTTCTTAAACTAGAAAAAGTCACATTTGTGCTGTTACAAACACTGTGCAGAAACCCTGAGAATACCAACAATTTGGTTATAAAAAATAGTTCAACCTCAGTTTAAATAACTTCATCATGAAAATCACATAAATTAAATTTTGGTTAAAACTGCAGAAAATAAGATTTTCTTTGGTACAAAACAATAATTTTTGATTGGTTGGGTGGTTGCTTTTTTTTCCCTCCCATGTAAAAGACTGAAATCCTTAATTTGCCCCAGTTCACTCAAGGCTAGAAGGTGATTTAGGCTGCAATATTTTGGGTAGAGGGAAGGGGGGAAGAGTGTTCAACAGATAAGTCTGAGGTTTCTGTGTCTGAAATGAGAAGCATTAGAGGCTTGGCCCTGCAGTATGGATTTTAGAGATGAGTTTTCTGATGATGTGAAGAAGAGGCAGATGGACTGTAGGAAAAAGATAAGCAATCACCATTGCAGGGCTAGAAAGCAAGAAAAATAACAGAGTTATCAAAGGATATAAAGAGGATGAGTGACAGGAGAAATGAGAATGAAAGATGGAGAATTATCTATGGGTTGTGACAGTTTTTGGACCATGGTGATGGGAGCTTGTCAAAAATCCATGCAAAGAGCAACAAAGCTGTCTCAGTCCTGATGTCCTAAGGCTTTGGGTTGGAGTTTCAAATGATCTGTGCATATTGTGGATTTTAAGATCAGAAAGCAAAACTGCTGCTGCATTTTTGTGGCATCCTGTTAACACAGGCTACTCAGCATCAACAAGAAAAACCTGCTCTCAAGTCAGGCAATTCTTTTCTGCGAACACTTAAAAATGCTTTATTTTGTTCCAGCCTCATGGCATTTTTTAATGTGTTTGTGTATCAGTCATTTGGGAGCAGGCTATTCTGAGGCAGAAAATGCTCTTGCATTTTACTCCCTTACAGGTTTGTAAAAATGAGGTAGAGAGAGAAAGGAAAAGTCCATGTTTTTATATGAAAACTTTTAGTGCTGCCATAGAGCTGCTTTATCTACCAATGCCAATTTTCTCAGCTTCTATCAGCTAGGTGTCTGGTGGATTCTTTACCTTTGAGCATCAAAGGGGCAACATGGTTAACTGTGAGAACTGATTTATTTGCTTGTTCCTGTCATTAATGTAGTTTAATCATGATTTGGAATTTTGGTAGTAAATCTATGCATTTGTGTTTCCTGTTCTTTCAGTCCTAATCAAGCTTCTCCAGCCCTGCCACCTACTCCTTGACAGTGGTCAGTGGCCTCTGTCAGAAGTCCTGGAAGAAGCCTTTTCCCACAGTTCCCCTCAGTCTGCTAAAGAAGGGCCATGTCTTCCTTTGACCTGAGGAATCAGAGCATGCAGTGTACAGAGCCTGAGACAGACTACAGCACCCCTCGGGTGAAGCCAAGGGGTGAGATGTTTGTCCTTATTGATGGGAAATGGGTGAATGACATCCACTGCCATCCACCCCTTCCTTCCCACCAGAAATTCTTTAGCAAGAAGGCACAGAATGAGTGGAGCATCTGGGAGGAGAACAGAGCACTCCGGCGGGAAAACCAAGTCCTCTGGACCAAAACCAGAATGCTCTGGGAAGAAAACAAGGCCCTACAATATCTCCAGTCACAGAAAAAATCTGTCCAAGTAATTTACACTGATGCTATTCAGCAAAGCCTAAAGAACAAAAACAAGCCATTTCCACTCTCCCAAGAGAGGAACACAAGCTTTCCGTTCAGCCCAGGCAACAAAGCTCTCCAGGCAGTCCAGGAAAAGAATGCAATCTTTGAGGATTTCCAGCAGGAGAATGAAACACTCCCTGTTACCTGGAAAGGCCAAAAGGCCATCACAGTCCATGAAGAGAGCAAAGATGCCAGCTCAGGTCATCAGAAGAACACTGACACCATCGCAGCTGCGGAAAAAGGCAACCCTGGCCCAGTCTCCCAGCAGACACATGAAGGTAAAAAGAAGAGCACTACTCCAACCCAGAGTAAAACTGAGTCTGCCCAAAGTAAGCAGGGTGAGCATGAAATCCTCCGGGTTCTCCAGGACTTACGTGAGCTCCACACCTTCCTGAAAATGAATCATCCCCCTGGGGAGAAACACTGCTGTCACAATCTCTATGACGTGAACAGATCCTTCCAAAAAGATTACAATAAATTGAAACTTCAGCTGAATGCTGTGAAAAACACTGTGTCAGACATTACAGTTCAAATGGATATGCTGGAAAAGGAGATCATTGCCATCACTTCCCCAGTGTATGAAGAAGCAGGACAGAAGCTGGCAACTGAGCATTAGCTTGGAGACATGTGCTAAGAACTGCTAGTTCAGTTCCTGGAAAGCTTCTCTCCTTTTTTCAGGAAACTTAATAAAATCCCAATAGATCCTGAAGGTACCTGGGGAACATTGTGTCATTCTGAAACTTTCTTGCACTACTTAGATATATTTCACCTTCTGGTTGTATGGTGTGGGTGACTGTCATGAATTTGCTTAGTGTCAGTAATTATGTTTTTCAACATTTTTTTCCAATGTTTCTGATAATAAGGCCTAGATTTACAGAAGGTAATTGCTTGAGGATCTCAACTCTGATTACATTGTGCCACTTTGTAGTCCAAGGACATACTCATAGTCTCTGCTAAAAAAGTGTTGATAAATAAACGAGGATCCCTTCTCCCAGACAGCATGGTGGGGCCGCAGGAGACAATGGAGCAGGCAGCAGGACTTCTCCCACACAGAACAGTAAGGTCCCTCTTGATTTCTTGGACAGCCAGATAAAGCAGGTTTTTAGCTGCCCCGGAGCAAGCAAGTAGGTTGCCAAAAGCAGCATTTTGATGGCTACTCCATGGCTTAAGCCAGTATTTAGAAGGGCATCTGCTCACACTCTAATGGACAAGCCAGTCTCCAGTGATGTGCTGACACAGGAGATGAGAGCCTGTTGATATGCTCAGGTTTGAAATTCTGGTCTAGTCTCAATTGTGTGGCCAGAGTGGCTGGAAATGCATTTTTCTCTGTCTTGGACAGTCCAGATGCAGTGCACTTTGTCACCATCTTTCAGGCAGAATACAGAAGCCTTTAGGTAATCTGACAAGACAGATGCAGGGAGTCTTCTGCAGAGCAATTGTAGGAGCATTACTGTAAAGCAAAGGAGAGGTTACAGTGAGGTTTATCTCTTGCAACAGGACCCCAAAAGCAGGTTGTCACTCTAGTTTAAAGGTCTCTAAGTGATTTGGCACCAAATTACCTAAAGCATGAACTATCTTTCACCTTGTATTTCACTCAGACAACACCATGCCAAGTACAAGTGATGACTGTTTACTTCAGAGGCTTAAAACAACAGGTATTTTCTTCTGCTGTTAGGGCTTTGGGATGCTGATGCAAATTGCTCATGCACGAAGTTAAAGGGCTGTGTCTCAGTGGTGCAGGTAGGGCTGCATGTGTAAGGATCAGGTGAGAAGGAGAGGAGTAATGTTCATTAATAGATGGTTGTGCAGACAGCAAGTTGCTCCTGTTTAATGACTGGATCACAGCTATAAATAGATAATTACCTCAGCATTATGCTGAGGAACATGTTGATGCTTCTGTGCCTTCAGACATGCTGCTTTTCTCTTTGCCATCTCCCTCAGGGTTTGAACACAATGTTTGGTAAGAGGAGGAACAGGACTATGAAGACACTAATGCAGAGGTTCAGAGGGGGGTGGCAGTAGTAAAAATCTCTGATCATGTGTTCATATCTTAACAAACTAATTCGTGTCCCATTAGAAGAAATAAACAGTTCTTTTGCCAGTGGTCAGGATACTGACTCCTGACATATTCCTGCACATGGGCAGGAAAGACACTTGGGAGTGCATCTTTCCAGCAGGTGTCTGGGAGGAGTCATCTCATCTCATGTCAGGTGTTCATCCAGGACAGGACATCCAGATGTCAGCTAGTTTCCCTGGGCTTCCTTTCTATCCTGTAGGAAGGAATGGGCACATCCAGGCTGTGATTTATCTGACTCCTATTAGACTAAAAGTAGGCTGTGTCACCAGCTGGAGTCCCTCGTTTCTCTCTGTTGCCTCTATAATTACTCCAAGGACAATTAGCTCCAACTTAGACATTTGATTTGGAGCTCTCTGAGTGAGAAGCTTGGCAGTCCCAGGCAGGGGAGGTGCTTCCTCAAGTGGTGAAGTGGCACAAGTTTGGGAGTGTGTCCCAGTCCCTGGCTTTGCTTTCTGTGAGATGCCTTCATTAAGCAGCTGACTCAGATGTCTCCATTGTGTGGAGAAATTATTACTTTGTGAATTAAATTGAGTTAGTTTGGACAGAGCTTAAATGTCATGCACACATGTAGGATCCTGAGGGGAGCAGACTACTTCTCCTGAATGCTAATGATGTTCCTGGAGGGAATTAGGTTTTGTGAATCCTTTGCACTTTGATCGCTTCTTTGGATCTTTGATCTTCCTGGTTATAAAAGAGTCTATACCTGGTGTATGTTTTTTGGCATCTCTCACAGAGAAGTTGAATTACTTATTCCTTCAAGGTTTCTCAAGTCTGTCAAGTGAGATGACAATGTCCATAAATGACTGTCCAGTGCTTAATCTTACAGACGACTGTGCTACTCAAACTCTCATGATCCCAGAAGGTACCAAATCTCCGGTCTGTGCTTATTTGGTTACAAACCAGAGCGAGCTGGTGACAACAGTGGACTGTCATTTCTGAGCGGTGCTGGAAAGGCAGATGATCACGAATATTGTTTGATCTGTTAATGCTGAGGGCACAGATGATGAGATCTGACAGGGTTGCCTGCAGAGTGCCACAGGACTCTATGGGGAGGCTCCTAAGCACTGCCCATTTTCTACACTGTTCCATGTCCCCAGCCAGTGCCATTATCCATTTCAGTGGGGCCAGCCTACAGCTCTCCATCTCTAGAGTGTGTGCTGGTGATAATGGTTGGACTGACAGCTTTTGCACACTATTTCAAGTACAAATGGAAGAAAAGTGCAAGAGGAGGTATTTACAGGAAGAACTTATTAATTATCATAAAATTTAGGCAGATTTGGGAAATAAAGGGGGGGTAAGTTTAACACATTTTCCTAGTCAGTTCACTGGTTTACAAGCCCCTGGAAACTGGTAGCTATTCTGCCTTGAAATGGATGGATGTCATTCGTATAGTGCATAATTTACCTTTTGCAGAGAGACAAACTTTCTGTCTCTCTCCTTATTGTTGCTGATTAGCTCCTTATTTTTGCACTACTCATCTATCAGTACTATTTTTGGAAAGCTGGATTTTTGGCAAGGTCACCATCAGCCTCTTACTTCCCTGTAAATTGGATTATTGCCTCTAGCTGGGCTCTGTGCAAATGCTGACTTCCCTTTTCTCATTTCTTACTAGAGAGTCTAATATATCTGGGCTTGTACTGTCTTGCTAGAACACCCACCCTGGCCTTTTGTGCTCATCTTAGCAGCCCCACCACATCCTCCCATCCCTAAATTGCAATTTAGGAACTTTTTCAAAGTGTTATGAGCTTTCTTGAGCCCTGGCTTGCTCCTGTTAACTGCTGAAGACAGTTTCCCCAGAGTTTTGCTTGTGATTTCATGAAGTTGAGGATGTACTAAAAAAGCTGTGGTGCTAGCCAAAAGCCATGGTCTCCATGGTGGTGCAGACTGATTGTTGGTGTTCTCAGCAGCCCAGTTTATTCTTTCCCAGCCAGTTCCCAGCCAGTTCTAGTTGAGCTCAGAATTAGCCGTAAGTGTACATTTAAATGCAGGATATGTTGGAAGTCTTTCACTCAATCTTTGTGCTGAACCAGGACTAGTCATCTTCTTTTTTTGACATCCAATTTGAGCACAGATTACTCAATATATCCCTGCAGTGAGGGGCAAAGAAGAGGGGGAGTAACTCCTCCTATAAGTTTCATGAAGAAATTCTTTCCTACAGTGGCCATTGGTTGGTTTTAAAGCAGGCAGCTTTAAAACTTTACCACATATTCCAAAGTGGTATTCATCTCACCTAGGTGGAGGCACTGAAATGAGAGCAGTTACTGAGATCCATGGCCACCTGCAGTCACTTCTGGTGGAGGTAGGCAGGAGTGCCAGAGGTACAGATCTTCCCCTGCCGACTGCAGAGAGCCTGGAGTGGCCAAGGTTAGGTGGGAAGAGTCGAGGCCTGAGAGATGGTCACATCACTTGATGAATGCCTGACAGAGAGCTTTGGATGGAACTAAGGGGGAAAAAAATGTGAGTTTATGACTTCTGGAATAAGGGGCAGGCAACTCAGGGGGAACATTAGGATGCTGTGGGGTTATGCAGGGAGAAAATTAAAAGGGTCAAATCCCAAATAGAACTTAACCTGGCTACTGTTATAACAAATGTGTCTATGAATTTTTCAGCAACAAAAGGAAGGCCAAGGAGAATCTTGATCCTTAAGTGGATGTGGGGGGAAACATTGTTTTTTAATCTAAACAAAGATTAAAGATAAAACTTCAGGTACTAAAGGCCTTCTTTGCCTCAGGTTTTAAAAGTAAGAGTAGTTGTTCTTAGGGTACCAAGCCCTCCAAGGTGGAAGATGGGAGCAGGGAGCAGAATGAAGCCCCCATCATCTGGGAGTAGATGGTCAGTGACTTGCCTCATCACTTAGACACACACAAGTGTACCAGGCCGATTGGGATCCACCCAAGGACACTGAGGGAGCTGGTGCCTTGATTCTCACCAAGGCACTCCCCATCATGTACCAGCAGTCCTGGCTAAGCAGGAGTCAACTTCAACCTCCAGTCAGCTGGAAGGAGGGTCTGGGGAACTACAGGCCTGTCTACCTGGCCTCTGTATTGGAAAAGGTTGTGGAGCAGCTCCTCCTGAGTGTCATGACGTGACACATGCAGAACAACCAGGAGATCAGGCCCAGCCAGGATGGGTTTGTGAAAAGCAGGTCCTGCTTGACCAACCTGATCTCCCTCTGTGACAAGGTGACCTGCTTAATAGCTGAGGGAAAGGCTGTTGCCTACATCGACTTTAGTAAAGCCTTTGACACAGTTTTGCACAACATTCTCCTAGAGAAACTGGCTGTTCGCGGCTTGGATGGGTGCTGGGTTATTAACTGGCTGGATGGCCAGGCTCAGAGAGCGGTCATGAATGAGTTACATCCAGTTGGTGGCCAGTCACTAGTGATGTCCCCAGGGATTGGTATTGGGGCTGGTCCTGTTTAATGTCTTTAGTGACACTCTGGATGAGGGGATGGAGTGCACCCTCAATCAGTTTGCAGAGGACACCACGTTGGATGGGAGTGATGATCTGCTGGAAGGCAGGAAGGCTCTGCAGAAGAATCTGAACAGGCTGGGTCAATGGGCTGAGGCCAACTGTATGAGGTTCAACAAGGAAAAATTCTGGGTCCTGCACTTGGGTCAGAACAGCCCCATGCAGCCCTACAGCCATCCATGCAGCCCCAGAGTTAGGGATTAGGCACCAAGCATGTTTTTAGCATTGCATCTGAAGCTTTTGTCCTGTGCTACTTGAAGCCTGTGGCAAAATTCCAGCTGAGCTGGGCATCAACAGGACAGAGGATCATTGGTAGATCACACAAATAGTACTAGCAAATCTCTCCAAATTTGTTGCAAATACCTACCTTTGGTTTTTCAGCCTTTCTATGCCTCTGGTTTCATAGATTTTTTTTTTATGCTTTTGGTGCAAAAAGGCAAAATCACAAAACTTTCAAATCATCAGCAAAATATAATTGGCAGAAATGTTTTCTAAATGCAAACTGAACATCTTCCTTTTGATTGTGGGCTGTGCCAAGGCTCTAACATGCATCTTTGATCTTATGGCAGTGTCTGGAGAAATTATGGGATTCTAATATGGAATAATAGATTCTCATCAAGACTTCTAGCTTTAGGAAATTGTTTAATCTCCATTCTCAGTGGCTGTTTCTTTGATGCAGCTGTGACTGAAGGGTCCCAAGTGCTGGAAAAACAGCTCGCCAGCTCAGAACAAAGCTGATTATGTAAATTGTGCATTAAGATTCAGTTTCAATTTAATTTTATTCTGTAAATAAATATCCCATTAACATCCATCTGTTAAAAGTCAGGTAAAACATTTTCCAAACCTCCATTGCTATGGCAGATGTGACTGTACCATAAATAGCGATGGTGTGGTGGTATGGGGATGCCAAAGTATAAACTGTGAAGCACGTTTTAAGAAATAATGAAGGTGGTAACATTTAATTATAACAAAAGAGACCTTGTCTGATTGAGACAGACAGGGCTTCCATTTGTGTCGTTCTGTTTGCATTATGCAAAATGCTTTCTCTGATCACCATCTCCAAGATCACTAATAATTATAGCTCATTAATTCACTTAAAACAAAAAAAACATTTCAGCTGATGAAGGTCATTACTGAATTATGTCCAAGCCTTTTGCTTAATATCTTTTTATTTCAACAGCTTACTTGAGCGTAGTCATTTTCCCTTGGTCTAGCTGGTACTTCACCACCAACGCTGTTAATAGATTGTACTGATCAAGAACAGAATGATGAACCCTGTCAGGTTTTCTAAATTAGTCTTCAAAGAGTATGAGAAGGTTCAAGTGCTCTTAACCCATAGCTATTTTTAACTATTTTAAAAGTCAGAGATTTCATATGCGCTGCAAAAGAGCACTCGACAAGGAAGCAACCAGGGGACCGGAGCAAATTTCCCTTATACTGGAAGTATAAAACTCTGTGTGTGTGTGTCAGCTGGAGATTAGAAACAGGTTCCTTATATATTCTTAAATGTCCTGAAGGAGGAATTGTAACAGTGCTAATTTAATTCCATAAAGAGAATGGAAAATTATTTTTTATGTCACACACTGTAGGGAATGGTTAGAGGTAGTGCATTGCTGTACACCTCCAAGATGGAACAAGCAAGGAGAAATTACAATTCTTCAAGGGACTATCAGACTTGAGCACAACCTTCCAGTGCTCTGCTATTCTACCTAAGCTCCTTGTTTATGGACATCTGCACCATATGTGCAAACCCTCCCTGCTTGGCAGAAGCTGGCCTTAGGCATGAAATGACATGCCTATAAATATCTAATTGTTGATACAACAAAATGCCATATGCCACACTAAAGCTGACAGTCTAATTCCTGGTAAAACCAGTACTTCATTGAAACCTTTTTACCAGAGCAAATAAAAGCAGAGTCTGGCACCAAGTTTCAAGAGTGGTTTACTGCTCAGTTTAAGTGTGTTTGCAAATCCAAGACAGCTCAGTGGTCCTCCAGGTATCAGATATCACCAGGTATGTCCTCATTCCTGTGCAATTTTCCAAAGAAAGTGTGAGGTCATGGGGATTGTAGATGCAACTGAAGAATATGTTATGGGCCTTTCCCATGCACCAGTACACAGAAATTCTGTTTTGACTGTACATTTTCTCAGCTATCTTAGGCTTTTATCATCAACTGGATTTTATGGTGGTGTGGGTGTTGGGCAAAGAGCAGAGGGCCATGCTCTGACCGGACATAAGGACCTCTAAGTGGCCCTGAACTTTGCAGTATTTCAGCAGTTCAGGAAATTGTTGGTTAAGGGCTATGATCCATAGAACCACTTGGGTTGGAAAGGACTTCTAAGGTCATTGAGTCCAGTCAAGGCCAGTATGAATCTCTCTTAAATATCCACTCATCTCTCCCCTTCTCCACTACACTTATAGGCACATCTTGGACAGAAACAGCTTCTCCATCATATGTCCTCTGAGACTCCCAGGTTGCAAAGGTACCGGAAGTCTGGAGAAATCAGACTGTAATAAGGGAAGGTGTTGCAGTCAGGATGTAACCTTCCTTGCCCGTGGAAAGAATAGGGAAGGGTCTTTGCAGAGGTTTTTTCCAAGATGTTTATTTCAGCCCTGCATGGTTCCAAGCCTGGGCGCAAATACAAGCCTCATGGGAAAAACCCCAACCAAAGTAAAAGATTCTCAGGGCAGAGGGAATATGAATGGCCAAGAGGGCAACAGGACTTGGGTATATTAGCATTAGAAGAGAAAAACCCCGTGCGCCCAGGGTATACTCCCCACTCCAGGGTCCCCTCTTCCCTGGGGGAGGGGGAGCCCCACGGGGGGGGGGACCCCCACAGGAAGGTACATTGAACATTGTCACTTCCAGCAAAGCTTTGCTCAGGTGGTCTCTGAGAGACCCTGAGGGGTTTCTTGGCTCTAATACCAGTGTGAAATACAACATGCCAGCAAAATCCTGCTCAAGAAGGTTTGACACTCCACTTATGACATTATTCAGGCTGATGTGCTCTGCTAAGATGGCAGTGGGGAAAGCAGGAAGTGGCACTGCTAGCGAACATCTCCAGAGCTGGAGCATTATACTGACACAGACTGCCCAGAAAAGTACTCTTTTTCTGGCACTGACCCAACTATTCTGTACGTGTAAGAAGCTCAGACTCTTCAAGGGAATATAAAAAAGAGAGCATGGATGCACACAATCCATGAAGTTGCTCCAGGCAAATATAGATATAGACAAAGCATTTGTTGCGCAACCTGAACTCTTTTACAACACATCATGTGGTCTGGTTTTCAGAATTCAGACGCAAAACTTAACTTGTCTTTATAAAAAAGAAAAAGCATCTCTCTCCTCTTACTCTTGACAGCCCATGTCACAGCTTGGCTCTGCCCCTCTGCTCATGATATGACACAGTGGTTATCCATTTTCTCACCATACCTAATCTCCCCTCAAATCCTTGCCCACTCTCGTCCCTGTCATGGGTTAGCACAGCTTGGGGTCTTACTCAAGAAAAAAAAAATTTCCCCAGCCACAGAAGTGATGTTTTTGCAAGGGGCTGTTGTAACTTCCTTGAGACCTGATAGAACTAATCAATTGACTAATTTGAATAGTGACACTCTGTTAAGCCACTTAAAAAGCTGGAGACACCTCTGTAAAAGACACATTTAAATACGAGCAAGCCTGGGAATCATTCTCTTGCTTCCAGCCCTTGGACAGGTATCTGGGGTGCCCACTCGGCCCAGCAGGCTGGGCTGGGCCTGGCGGCTTGGCCTGGCGGGGGCTGGGCCATGGCCTGCAGTATTCTCCAGGCCGGCCCCCCACCCCGTGTGGCTTGGCAAGGTCGTGGCCTTGCTCCGTGAAAATTGGTCCTGCGGCGTGCCACGGCCCCCTCTCCGGTCCAGCCGGCGTTTGGCAGAGATCAGGT